>CM076580.1:1368431171-1368557194 GCA_034641835.2 Pinus albicaulis
CTAGCTCCGCCAATGTGCCTTCACAATCCTTTGCACCCAGTAACTCCAGTCATCCTGCTATTGTCATTAAGGGCTCCCATAGCTCGTATGTGATCCAAGAGTTTGGGCACCTCAATGATGCTGCTCCTCACAACATCTGTAGTTCAATATAAAAGCCTATTTCGCCCCACCTCTTCTCTCGAGGCACATGAGAACTCATAACCACATCGTCATCACTCCCATCATCACCCTTTGTTGTTGTATCCTTAGAATTCAAATCTTCCTTTCCCTTTTTCTTTTGAGGACAAGTAGTGGAGAAATGTCCTAGTTAACCACATCTGAAGCACTTGAAATTTGAAAGGTATCTCTTCTTCTTCCCTCACTGCCCAAGTTGTCCCTTAGATGCGAGAGCCACATATTCCTCCTCCTCCTTCTTGATCTTGATTCCGTCGTTGGTGCTACCTGCCTTGGTCAACCTCCTATTCTTTTGTTGGCGAAGAGATTCCCATATGTCTTCCCAATTTGGAAGTGTCTCTCTACCCAAAATAGCTTTGACAAAGGTTTTCCACTCTTCAGACACTGCATTCAGGGTAGTCCTAACCAATAGATCCTCATCAGGAGTGGCTCCAATAACAGTCATCTGATCATGAATATCCTTCAATCTAATGAGGAAGGGGTTGATTTCCTCTCCCTTATGCATCTAAAATAGTCGAAGTTGATTCTACAAAAGCATTCTCCTTTGGACATAAGTCCATTGATACATTAATATCAACTTCATCCACATCTCATTTGTTTCTTTTCAGTAATGTGTGGGACCACATGATCCTTGACACCTTCCATAATCAAGTGCTTGGCCCTTTCGTGTGCTTCCTCATACTTCTTCAACGGATCAACATCAATAGGAACAACACAAACTTTCTCGGCATGATCTTTGATGTGATATTCATCAAGAAATGACAAGATTATGGCCTTCCAGACAATGAAGTTGGATACTCCATCCAACCTATCTTGATCCCTCAATCCATGTGTGTTCATATCTGCTCAAAAGATATCGAAGCTGAAAAATCCTCTCCCTACTTCTACTTCTACCCTCAGCAAAAGATACGGTTATTGGTTTCTTGGCACTAGAAAACCTTTAGAGAATAAGCTCCCTCTAACAAGTGATTTCCCTCCTGGAAATCCTCCACTAAAATCTGTTGAATCAACCCTCTCTAATCACTTTGCTAGTCAAATCTCAGACTTCTTGGTGAGAATGTCTGTTGAGGAACCGCTTCCCCTTACTTTGTCAACCCCGCTAGACATTGTTCTATACCAACAGAACAATTCCCCACAAGAAAGTTCCGAAGAAAAAAATTTCACTGCCAGCCACAACAACCGACACAAAGTTACCTCCTGTCAGAATATGTCACCCTTATGGGCCTATGTGAGCCTCTGCGTCGCCCCTTTGGGTTTGCGTCAGCTCTGCGTGAGCTAGAAAGGCTCTGTGTAACCCCTCCTGGGCCTACGCTATCCCTCTAGTGTTGCGTTGCCTCTTCCTAGATCTGTGTTGTTGTTACACCATTTTTTGGTCATCTAACCTATTATTATTAGATGAACCCAAGTACACCACGTAAGACCAATTTTACCCTAAGTAAAATTGCTTTCACCATATAAAATAACTTATTTATTTATATTTCCTGGTCATGTTTAACCCAAAACAAGGAAATTAATTAAATAAATCCTTATTTATTTAATTATTTCCTAAGAATAAGTTATTTAAATAATTATTTAAATAATATTCTTAGTTAAATTTGACTAAATCATCCATAAATAATTAAATAAACCATTATTTATTTAATTATATTCCCATCATTTCCCTAAAATGATAAATAACTCATTTATTTATTTATTATTTATAAATAAAGGAATTGACCCAAGTCAAGAATCCTTTTCCCTCCAACAAATATAGTAAAATATTCCTAAAGGGTGCTTCTAGAATTCGATTAATAATATTTTATTCATGCACCGAGTTCTAGGCAGCCCCAATATTTTGTTATAAATAGGAGGGTTTTCCCCATTCATTAGTCACCTTCATTGCATTAGATCACTCTGGATCTACTCTTGGTCACCATTTTCCCATTTTTGCTTTGTGAACTCCCATTGAGTTCCATGTTTCTCTATTTTTTTCTACACCAATAAGAGAGAGGAATGTTAGATCTAAAACACTGAGGAATTTCAAGAACCCATCCCACTGAGGAGAACCGGAAAACACCTTTCTTGTTTTCCTTTCAGGTGCCCCATTCTTTAATATAATATAAAATTATTTTAAATACATTATTCTTGTCTTGTCTATTGGATGCATGGAACCATATTATATTTTATCTGCTTAATGTATTTTGTGCTTAGATCTGAATTTGTGCAGCAGACTTAAAGATATTTCGTAGCCATAATCGATGTTAGGGCTATTTTTTATGCATAGCTAAAGTGATCTTTTACGATGAAAGATTCATACTAACAATTGGCGACTCCACACGGGTTTTATTTTACGACCGTTGTTGTTTTATCTATTCCTGCATATCTAGCTGTTTTAGACCCTAGGGTTTCTCTTCAGTTTCCTATTTTTCCTATTTTTATGGTGTTTTTCACCTCTAAAACCCTCAAACAGTCAAATTTTTAACTTTCGTGTGTTTCTGGCCTTATTGCGCAGGTGACAGACATCAGCCGCAGCTGAGATGAATTTTTTTTCTGAAATATGCTGTCGAAAGAGCCGGATCTGCAGGTCGCACTTATCAGCTCAAAAAGTGCGACCTGAGCTTGAGGACACACTTTTCTACCCTAGACCTGCGACCTGGACTGAAAACAGGTCAGAACCTGCGACCTGCACTTTTTTTGCAAATTTTTCAACATTTTTTCTGGGTTTGTCTGAAGCTTCTGTCAGGGTTTTCCAGCCTCTGTCTCTGCCCGTTTAGACATATTTCTGATCTGCTTCACTCAACTAAGTGGGAATCTTGCCCCTTAGGGTTCTAGTACCCTTCACGTTTTGTGGGAGAGTCTTTGTTGTTTCAGAAGTCTAAATTTTCAGAGTTTCAGCCTTATTTTTCTTAGATATGATACCTCCTTTTCAGATCCCTTTAGATCAGCTCTTCTCCCTCTCAAATCACCTCATATAGTTTTGTTTGGGTTCATTTCTAGGGCCGCCTCCTTGTCCCTTCTAGTTTTCGTTGATCTCCTCCTTTTTAGCAGCAACCTTGCCTCTGCCTCTTTGCTATTCTCTGTACCTATTTTCAGCAGATTTCCCCTTTAGATCCCAGTCCCTCCCGACCTTAGATATATTGGCCTCTTTTTATCGTGCTTTGCTTAGTTTTTCCCTCTTATAGACTAGTTTTGACAGACCTGCCTTCTTGGGTTAGTTTGATGCATTAGTAGCTGTTAATTTTCTATTCTTTTAGTCTTATTTACTGCAGATTTATTTTCAGTTACGCAACACACCTTTTTCTTTTACTCTCAAAATGTCTGGGTTTAAAAATTAAAATTAACACACGCCACACACTGACCCTAAGTGAAGAAGAGCCTGGTTAACACCGCCTGGCAAAGACTTTAAAATCAATTGACTCTGCACCTCTCTGCCCTTGTTTCAACATTGACCTCACTTGATCTTGCACCTCCTTGCCTTTGTCGGTTTTTCTTCTTCCCGTCATCATTGTGCCTCCAAGGTGTTTATCTCGGAGACTTCTTGACCTTCACCCTCAGTTTCTGGTTGGTCGACTTGCTCCTTCCCGTCGTCATCGCGTTAGTCCTCCCCCGAGTTCACACTCTGACTCATCTTCTAATTCTTTGGTTTCTCCCCCTACTTTTGGTTCTCCCCCTGTTACCTTCACCATGTATAGTCCAGGGCCTAACACTAATGGCAACCCCGACCCTAATGCGTGGACGGTTACTAGCGGAACCACCACGGGAACTACCTCGACTTCTCCCTTACTCCCCTTCATGGCAGGCCTCAGTCTCCCCGATTTCAATCAGTTGATCAATGATCCTATCCGCCATGATGTTATTTGGCCTGCTATGCCAACCAAGCTCCCCTCCGACATTCCCAAGTTCGAAGGCCTTACTGGAGAGGATCCCTCCAACCATATCCGATCTTTCCACATGTGGTGTTCATCCCATTCCATTACTGATGATTCCATCCGTCTTAGATTGTTCCAACGCACGCTTACCGGTGAAGCTTCTAAGTGTTATTTTGATCATCCCAATTCCTTTCATACCACCTTTTCGACTCTTGCCCAGGATTTTTTATCTTACTTCCAGCTCCCCCTTCGTTATGACACTGGTATCGAACTTTTGACTTCTTTCCGTCAATCATCTGCGACCCACCTATCCGATCATGTCCAGGAATGGCGGAGAATAAAGAGCCTATGTCAATCTCCTACCTTCGAAGACCATGTCTACATGGAGTGGTTCCTTATATCTATCTTGCCACCTATCAGAAAAGATGTTGCATCACATTTTCCTCAAACCGAAGAAGCTGCCCTCCAAATGGCATTAAAATATGACTTGATCTACACTCAGACGGGTTATGTTTATACTGTTCTACCTGATCTCCCCAGACTCAGTAATGCCCATGCACCAGGGGCATCTCATGCCACCGATAGTATCGTTGGAGCTATATCTCATCCATCCACTCAACCTCCCATGAGCTATGGTTTTCCTGGGGGAGGGGGCACCACTTCCCACACCTCTCCCCCTCCCAGTAGCATGCATCTAGGATCCGACATGCCTCCTCTTTCTGCCCAACCCCCTCTTACCCAACCTCATTATCATCCATATCCACATCCTAGTGCTCCAACTCCTCCAGCATTAGCACCCTCACCTCCCTTGTCTTCTCAACCCCAGCAACAATAGTCACCGCCCCCTCAACAGCAGGTGGATGCCCAGTAGGGATTTGTGGCTACCCAACCACCTCATGGACCGGTAACCACTCACCCTCCTCCATCTGGTACCTTTGATTACCGGATCCTCATGATGAACTCTGACCAACCTATAACCATCGACCTTAACCTTCAAACTCAGTCTAGTCCGTACCCCCAGCCTCTTGCTCCATCTATCCCCATGTCACCTTATTTAGGTTCTACAGAGACTCTTTCGACAACTAATGGTCCCTTGCCTATCCCTCCGCCCAAAGCTGAGGTTCATACCAAGAGTCTTAGGGGAACATTATGCCGAAATGCTGCTTCTGACCGCACTGCCCATTCATATAGCATAGTCGATGAGCTGGCCTAATCTCCTGCTGCCATGTCAACGCTGCAACTCCTATAGTGGTGCCCCTCTCAAAGAAAAGATCTTCTATCTGCCTTGGGTGCTGTAGATCCCGTAGATGACCAATTGATTTTTTTTTATGCCCATCAGTCAGAGTCTCCTCCTCTTCCTGCTTCCGTAGCTTTCCAAATCCCAGCCAAAATCCGGAACGCTAACATTTCCCGGTGCATCATTGATGAGGGGGCATCCACTTATGTGATGTCCGCTTCGGTTTGGAAACAACTCAGATCTCCTGATTTGGCCCCTCCCATGATCACTCTTCGTGCATGGAATGGCCACGCCTCCCAGCCCATTGGCCTTTTCCACAACTATCCTATCACTCTTGTGGGCAAGACTGTTTGCATTGGCGTTGAAGTTATCAACGCCCCTCTTGACTATAACATTATTTTTGGGCGTAGTTACACCTATGCCATGTCTTCCGTCTCATTCCCAGTCCACCGCAAGATTTTTTTCCCTCATAATGGAAATATTGTTACCATCGACCAGTTGACATATCATGAACCAAAATCTCAGCCCCCCTCTGAGTCGACCATCTCTTCTATAGCCACTAAGAAATCTGTCAATTCTTTGACCAGTGTCTCCCCCAACATCTATAAAGACTCCTCCTTGCTTGGAACCTTCCCTGGTCTTCCTCCTCCTCCTGTCTCTAATCCCAGCTTAGCGAATGTTTGCATGATGCAATCGTCTCGGGCCAACCTTAAGCAACCCGCTTCGGCTAGTCAGCAACCTCAACCTCGCCCACCGCAACTTGCTCCTAGCCCTTCGCCTTAGCCAGCCAAACCTCTCCCTTCTGACCCTTCTCCTACTGCTGATACCCATGCACCTCTCTACCCTCCTGGGTCGTTTCCACCAGGTCTCAACCATCTTGGAGCCGTCCCTCCTGGACATTACCCTGCTGGTCATCTACCATTCCTAGCTCCCCCACCAGGAGTGTACACGGTACCTGTCATGGCCACCCTCTCTCTTCCTAACCTGACCCTTGGGATTCCCGTCTGGTACCTTGATCCTCTAGCCGCTACCCCACCTGGTCAACCCAAAATTTATCTTGCTTTGACCCCGGTCCAACCGGTCCCCATGACTTCTCTCGCTGCAACAGTGCCTCAGTCACCTCAACAGGACCCACCTCCTGTTGTGACAGCTTTGGGTAAAAATGGAAAAGCTCACAGGGGGGCATCAAAGGACAAGGTAGCCCCAATAAACCCTGACCCTCCTCGACCTCAAAAGCATACCATACAGTGTGCTTTGTGTGATGTTGTTGGTCACACCACCCATACCTGTCCTGAATTGCCTCATCTCAAACCCATGGTTAATGTCGCATTCCCTGAGTCCCCGGTCCCAGAAGCCTTTGTCCCTTCCACGGCCGCAGCCAAGAACGCCAAGACTGTTCACACCAACCACCCCTGTGCTTTGTGTGATCTTCATGGCCATTACACCCACCTTTGTGCCCGCCTCAAGAACTTCCGCACCTCTCTCACTGCGGTTCACCAATTCGAGGCCAAGCGTAATGAGTCCACCTCTCCCATATTTGCACATTTTTCTTCAACAAGATTACTAGACATGATAGCTCCCATTGACATTCCCCCTCCTGATGTCAAGATAACGGAGCCTTCATCCACCATATTCTACCTATCATCATCCATGCGACCCTCGGGGAACATTCCCTCTGAATCCTCCCCTGTTGTTTCGCTTGACCTTCCTTCAACGATCACCCTGGGCTCAACATCGACAGATCCCTTATCTGCTTACTCTTTTGTCACCCCTTGTGATGATACGCATGTGAACCTCTCTTCTCATGATGATGAGTCAGGTAGCTTCGCCGCGTCAGGTGGTATTTCTTCCACCAGTCAACCCATCTTCTATCACGATGAGGACATTATGGAAGAAATCTCCACCCCTGACTTTATCTATTCCCCCTTACACCGAACCCATACATTCGCACCACATACACCTCGTGGCCATTATATTGAAACCCCATGTTTGGGTAAGGGGGCACCCATATTTGAGAGACCAGGAGAAGAAATTCTCCACAACTCTCCTAATGTATCTAGTCATGTTGACTTTAGTACCATTATTCTTCCACATTTAGATGAACCTCTAGAGTCCCATATCACCTCAGATCACTCTAGAGATGATACGCCTTATCGTTCCTTCATCTTACATCAGCAACCCAGTCTCTTAGACATTGTTGTTGACCAACCTATGGGTTTTCTAGGAGAGCATCAGTTCATTATCTCCAAATCCTCTCTTTGGGATAGTGACACCAGGTATGCCAACCCAAAAACCTAAATTCCATTTGATTCATCTATGCAGTACTAAAAGAGATTGGTAATCCTCCATTTCCTTTCTCATATTGCATAACCATAAAGAAACAAATGGCGCAACACATCATTAAAATGTGGTTAGATTCCCCTTTATAAATTTTGGCATGACCACAACATGCTTAGGGGCACATATGCCCCTCAACCATAACCCTCCTCAAAATTGGATTTCCTCACTCACAACACTTTTCCTTGGGGCACTGCTTGGCCTCCATATTTATTCTTGTTTGTGTCAATCTCCGTCATGAGATACCATTTTGTACTGATGTTTTTCGGGTGCCCTTCGGACCTTTCATCATTTCATCATCATCATTAGTGTTCGTCTGTGTACCTTGGCTCCAACCCCTTTTCAGCATGATCACAATTCGTATACTTGGTCGTCCAGTGATGCAACAACAGCTATTGGTGATTCCCGGGTGTGTGTGAGATATCTCAACCCTCATGAGGGGGTGGCCATGCAGGTAGCCCCCCACATGCCCAGATGACTTCTTCATTTCAGCCTTGGATGCAGCTCCTCTCATTTGATGATATCGGCCTCACCCGCTTGCAGCACCTTTTCCATTTTCATGTATCAGTCAGATTTTGTGAGCCCTTCCCCATGTGTAGGGGGAATTTGGGTGTATTTTTATCTCATGTACTAAAATATTCTTGTATAAGTCCCGACGGTTATTCCAGACATCACATGTATGTGGGATTCATCATTTTATTTATCTGGCTCATGTTTAGGCTAGCACATGTTTCCTTATTGCGTTCCGTGGTTTTCCAGGCACCTTATTATTTGTACTTTGTCTCGGCGGGCATAGGTATGCCTCCCCCGCCGCCTTTAGCATAGGTACCACTTCATAAACTAGAGACTTGTTGCACCTGTAAGTCTCATCTCCTCAGGGTCTAGTCCTTTAGCACGTCAGACAACCTTACATTTCTCTCTCTCACTTCCCTTTTGATGTCTAGTGATTGAGTTCTTACAACGTACTTCGGTCATACGATTTGATCCTAATACTCGTACGTTGGGGGGAAATCTGTTACACATTTTTTTGGTCATCTAACCTATTATTATTAGATGAACCCAAGTACACCATGTAAGACCAATTTTACCCTAAGTAAAATTTATTTCACCATATAAAATAACTTATTTATTTATATTTCCTGGTCATGTTTAACCCAAAACAAGGAAATTAATTAAATAAATCCTTATTTATTTAATTATTTCCTAAGAATAAGTTATTTAAATCATTATTTAAATAATATTCTTAGTTAAATTTGACTAAATCATCCATAAATAATTAAATAAACCATTATTTGTTTAATTATATTCCCATCATTTCCCTAAAATGATAAATAAATCATTTATTTATTTATTATTTATAAATAAAGGAATTGACCCAAGTCAAGAATCCTTTTCCCTCCAACAAATATAGTAAAATATTCCTAAAGGGTCCCAAAACAAGGAAATTAATTAAATAAATCCTTATTTATTTAATTATTTCCTAAGAATAAGTTATTTAAATCATTATTTAAATAATATTCTTAGTTAAATTTGACTAAATCATCTATAAATAATTAAATAAACCATTATTTATTTAATTATATTCCCATCATTTCCCTAAAATGATAAATAAATCATTTATTTATTTATTATTTATAAATAAAGGAATTAACCCAAGTCAAGAATCCTTTTCCCTCCAACAAATATAATAAAATATTCCTAAAAGGTGCTTCTAGAATTCGATTAATAATATTTTATTCATGCACCGAGTTCTAGACCGCCCCAATATTTTGTTATAAATAGGGGGGTTTTCCCCATTCATTAGTCACCTTCATTGCATTAGATCACTTTGGATCTACTCTTGGTCACCATTTTCCATTTTTCTTTGTGAACTCCCATTGAGTTCTATGTTTGTTTTTCTACACCAATAAGAGAGAGGAATGTTAGATCTGAAACACTGAGGACTTTCAAGAACCCATCCCACTGAGGAGAACCGGAAAACACCTTTCTTGTTTTCCTCTCAGGTGCCCCATTCTTTAATATAATATAAAATTCTTTTAAATACATTATTCTTGTCTTGTCTATTGGATGCATGGAACTATATTATATTTTATCTGCTTAATGTATTTTGTGCTTAGATCTGAATTTTTACAGCAGACTTAAAGATATTTTGCAGCCATAATTGATGTTAGGGCTATTTTTTATGCATAGCTAAAGTGATCTTTTACGACGAAAGATTCATACTAACAATTGTCACAGCTACCTTCCTGGAGAGAAAAAAAACTTCACCTCTTCGTTGATGGCTTCAACTCTCCCTGATATGCAATAGCTCTAATACCATGTGAAAAAAAATGAATTTACTAAATATAAAACCTACTGCAGTAATATGATTTACTTCTCCTACTTGTTTGATTTACTTAACAAGTTATTTTTTCTGAATTATTCAGTAAAATGTAAAAGTAAATACACTGTAGCCTACACAAATATATATATCAAGTACTGAATAATTACAGACATTCGAGAAAGGACACAAGATTTTTCGGACAAATTTCCCCGGAAAAACCCAATGCGGGAAAACCGATGCAATAACTATTGAGGGTGTTATTATTATGCAGATTTATGAATACAAACTAGGGTACCAGTAGTGGTTTATCCAATAGAGAAAATCCCGACATAAGTACCTCTATTTCTAGAGACAGATATTATGGATGATTCAACTCATAATGAAGCACCCCATAGGTGCCTACGCAGTCACTACATCACCCTCCAGTGTGGCTGCGACAACCTTTCAAACCTACTGAATATGAGCTCGATCTGTTCCACTGAAACCCCAACATAGATATCTGAGTGACTATGTCACCCTCTTCCGATTCCGCGTCCCTCTGCATGAGCCCTTATGGTTCTGCATCACCCCTGTTGGGTTTATGCTGCCTTTGCATCACCCCTCCTAGGCTTATGTTTCCTCTGCGTCAGCCCTCTTGGCATTGCATTGTTCTATGGTACAAATCTACCTATCTACTATTTTTTTCTCATCCTTGGAATTAGAAATTCCACTATCGAACTTCCCCTCGTTGCACTGCAAGGTCACTCAAAAATTCTGAGCAAATTGCACCCTATAATTTCAAATTAGCTCAATTGCTACCAGTCTGTGTTTGTTCTCCAACTGACCCCAAGCCTTCCTTTAATACTTTTCCTGTTGAACATTCAACGACCATGACATAATATCTAATCAACGACTAATATTATAAAAGAATTGATCCTCTTCACTTAGAACATTCTCACCCACATGTCTAAATTAATTCACTTTAATGATTTAATTTCCCTAAGTTAGACTTAGGGTCTCCATTAAAATAATTAATTATTTGAATAACTTACCCTCCAGGTGGAATTTCTCCAAACGATTTCTAGGTCTTGGAGATCTCATGTATTCTATTCCCTCCACAAAGTTTCAGAGCTAGAGCACATCCGATGCTACCAAAAAATAAACAATATCTACACCCTTGATTAAGGAAATCTAATATGGTTCTATGCATTAAATGGATGCCTATGGTTGTGCCTCCATATCCACTACCATGGGTGGATGCTGATGGAGTTATTAGTCTATGTGATTGTGGGCTACTATTGTCATGTTGAAATTCACCCTTTGATATTTTAGATTTGTATTGTGATTCCTCCTCTTTCCTTATGTATTTAACTCTTTGTTGTGCTGACACACTTCCACAATTTTGATTCGTATTTTCTTAGTTCCATCGCATTCCTTTATCCCACAAAGATGATTTCTGGCACAGCTATATGAACCTGTGAAAGTGATTTTGCAATGGGGACATGTAAATTTACTAGTTCCACACCCTTTCCCTCTTGAAAGCGTAGTAACATATTTCCATAAGAGTGTTTTGTCTACTTTGTTTTTTTTTCCATCATCATCTCGACCCTCATTATTATCCTCCTCCTCCTTCTCTTGGTACTCCTCTTCTCTAGGGTTTCATAATCCACCACTACCCACTTCTTCATCATCTTCATCACTCCTCCTTATTCTTCTCCCCAACACCATGATAGCAGAAAAAGGAACCAACAAGATAATTCCTAGCCACATACCCATCATGTTTGGCAAAGTTATAATTTACTGTATGCAATAAAATGGAGGAATTGGAATGGGAAAGAGATAAGAGAAAATATTTAATTCAACAATGAACATATAAAAAACACAAATGCTAGATGGAAAAATAAAAAAAATGGGATTAGAACCTACCTCTTTGGCTCTCCAATGGTTCCTTCAAAACTAAGCTCCAATCTATCATGCAAGTTCCTCAAGGTCCTCAAGAAACCCTATCAATCTTCCTCTCACTCACGTCCTCAACTCAAGCTCCAAAAATCCTTCTCTTTCTCTATCAATCATGCAAGTGATGAATTGTGGGAGGGGAGGAGGCATTTTATTTCTTTTCACCCCTCCACTCCATCCACAAAAAAAAAAATAGCCTCACCTTTCTTTCCATGGGGAGCGATTTTTATTAAGCGGGAACAGTGGAGAGAAATTACTCCTGTACTACTCCCTGATTTAAAAACTCACTCCGGGAGTGAGTGAGAGTGGTATGTAACTGATCACTCCTGTTTTCTCTCCTGGAAAGGCGGAGAACCATTTTTTTTTAAGAGAGAGCGCTCCCTAGGTCTCTCTGGATCCACTCTCGAGTGGAGCACACTTTAGGAGTGGATTTAGGGGGGGGGGGGCAACCTAAAACCATGCTTTGGATATAAAATTCATAAAAATGTCTATTTTTTTCAACTTTTCTTTTTTCATAAATTGTCTTTATTTAACATGTCATTTTTAGCGAAAGGTCTTGTAGATAGGTGTTGGAAATCCATCAACCAAAGGGATCTCCCTGATGTGAATCCCTAATTAGACCTCACACTATTTGGAATGGGAGCCCCATCCAGGATATAGTCCTGAATACCATATATTCTTATATATTTTCCTTGATTACAAAGTTCAACACAAGAGAGTGATGCATAGGTAGTCTCAAATCTCAGATCAGCAAGTAAGTATGCCTTGTGAAATGTTCTACTATGGATAATATCAAGGTCCTTCTACAGAAAGGGAAGATAAAAGTGGGCCTTTTAAAGCCACGTAATAGTACTAATCTAGAAAAAAACACATGAGCATATACATATGAATGAACTGTTGATAAACCAACAAAATAGTTCACAAGGAAGAAACGATTGTTAAAGAAAATACAACACACCTTCAACAAGATAAGTACCAAAGGCATTAAAATAGTTTAATTTCCTTAGTTCAAATGAAAAAAACACACATCGAAAACATTTAAAGAATAGACTTACAATATTCATGAAATATGCATGAAAGCGTGCTAGCTCAACTAGCTCTTGAATTAAGTAAAAGTTCCAAGAAACATCAAGAAAATGAACACCACTAGCCCCAATAATGGAGCATTAGAGTAGTCACTTGCTCCTCCAAAACAACCATATTTTTCTCTAAAGCATGGTAGGAGGAGCCAAGCTGAAAATTCCTTTACTTGAATAATGAGGGTGTATATATAAAAAATGGGGTGACCATTCACCTTCCTTATGACTCTTGGACTACCCTCATGACTATTTGAATTCTCAATGACCTTTCAAATTCCTATGTGACTTTTTGTATTACACGGGTGAATCTTGGAATTCCACTTTACATTACATTTCTCCAATATTGAATTTACATAATCCACAAATGATGTGGCAAATAATGACTTGTGATTGAAAATGACATGAAATTTATGAAATGGATTACATGATGATGTGGTAGGGCCAAGCTATCCTTCTTGCTGCTTTGTCTTCATTAAAATATGCATGTAATACTTTGTCTTCAGGGGAGATATACTTTGTTCTTCATATTTTCCTTCCAAAGGGTTGTGAATTAGATGGAGTCTTCATGCGGTCCTGATCTTTGGTCTTCTGTTGTAATCCAACGTTATTTCATCTTCTTTCCTAATGATCATCTTATCTCATTAGGTGTCTTCTAGCATGGTCTCCTTCTATTGTGAATAAAATTATGGGTACTACCTGAATCAATCAACACTATTACCTTTTTCTTCTTGATATGTCCTTCTATATTGAGAGTTTGAGGAGTGGTAATTCCTGCCAATGAATTACACAATATGGTCGGACTCATTTCTTCCTCTTGTAGGGTTGGTTCTTAGTGTATATCCTCTTCTTGTTCATTTTCTTCTTCCTCTTCACAATCTATGTAAAATCATTTCTTCTCAGCACACTTATGACCTTTAGTGTATTTGCTATCACAACTGTAGAAAAGCCCTTTTGCTCTTTTTTCTTCCAATTTTTGTGGTGTCAACCTTGTAGGTTGTGGAAATCTAGGAGTAGAAACACTTCCCTCTTTATAGAAGTGAGTGGTAGGCTTCTTGTCGCCATAATTTTACATTCAATTTTTCTTGCCAACCTAAATTCCTTCTCCAATGAATCAGGTTCCAAAATGCGAACTTCATGTTGGATGTTATCCTTTAAAGTACCTATGAAGAGATCAATCCTTTGTTCCTCTAGAATATCAGTTACCCTTATATTCAATTTTTGGAAGTCCTCAATGTGCTCCCCCACTAAACCCTTTTGTTTGAGATTTATCAATTGGTTAAAGAAGGTGTTGCTCTTTGTATCCTCCTAATGTGCTATCATTTCCTCCATAAAAATTGACCAAGTGACAATTTTTTACGGGAGAAAAGCCATCGATACCATACAAATTTATTTTGTTCTAAATGTAAAGTTGCAATGCGTAACTTTTGTGTGTTTTGCACATTATTGAGATCAAAATATTGCTCCATCTGTAGTATCCATGTTACGGGATCCTTGCCATCAAAATTCCTCATATCCATCTTTGGAATATGGTGGTTCTTCTGTCCAACGTCAGAGTTTATGAAATCATGATTAAAATTTATTTTTTTCTCATCGTGAGTTTCATCTGCTATCTTTTTTCCATTAGGAAACATTTCTTGTATCAACTTTGCCAAACCTTCGATGTCTACTTTTATGTTTTCAATTTTTTCATCGATCTTAGCTTCCATGCCATCCATCTTAGCTTCCATGCCCACTTCCATGCCTTCCATATTAGCTTCCAAACTATTAATCTTAGCTTCCACGCCTTTCTTCAAACCATCCATCTTAGTTTCCACGCCTTTCTTCTGTTGGGAAAAATACTGAGAGGGGGGGTGAATCAGTATTTAGAGCATACTCAAAAAAATTTACTTTTTCTTTCTCTAAAACCCATATGCTACTTTACTGAAGCCAACTAGTGTATACATGCGGAGATCCTTATTAAAACTCGCGTATTAACAGAGATCTCATTATGCTGATAATTCTTTTCTTAGATCATTGCATCATTCATTCATTAGATGTTTAGTAAACAGTAAACATGTGCAGTAAGAACGGAATAAATCATCACACATAAGCAACACACATGAACACCAGGATTTAAGGTGGAAACCCAATTCGGGAGAAAACCACCGCTGTCATCGTCTCACTCTTCAATATTTTATTATAAAGAAAACATCATACAACCATGTACTGGCGCAGACTCATACCAGCACGCAGGCACCCACCTGCAGAAGGCTACAACCTTCTCTCGTTTACCAGCCTCTCCTGGAAGGGAGCTACAACCCCCTGCTCTCGTTTACCAGCCTCTCCTGGAAGGGAGCTACTACCCCCTGCACTCGTTTACCAGCTACCACTCGAAGGGAGCTATAACCCCCTCGCTGAAGGCTTCGACCCTCAGCACCATTGTGGACCACGTTTCATCGATTTTCATACTGGATCCAATAGCTTCCATACAACACAAATTGTAGGCCACTTTTCATCATATTTTCAGACTGGACCCACTCCACACATTTAAGCTCATCATACATCAAACTGAAACTTATAACCTCATTAGTTCATTCATTGAATCATCAACTAATCAACCAACGACTTGATATTCAATTAACATAATCAACAACATATTCATCATTCAAATAACCCAGTTCTGTATGAATACATCATTGACAGATAACAGTAAAACAGCAAAACAGATCAGGCATTTCATTCCACTTACTTCAGAAAACCATAGATTCCATATGCGCTTTTACTTCACTGAACCTGCGTATGTACGTGCTTTAATGCAGACCGACCCGCATATACTTCTGTGTATTCTTCAGAAAACCCTGTATGCCCATATGCACTTTTCCTTAAGCAGACACGCGTATACACGCGCTTTTACTGAAGCGAACCTGCGTATACATTTGTAACTTTTCAGGATTGTGCAGCTCTTCAGATCAGATAGACAACTCAGATTTCATCCTTCACTTTAGAAAGTATTTCGCCTCATCTCAGATCTAAACATTCCATGAACAGATCTAGGAAATACATATACATTTCAGATCTAGAGATCCCTCTTCATCGTTTTCTTCATAGGTGAATTATTAATTCAGATCAATCAATCAATTTTTACCCATTCCATACAGATATAATTCAGAGTGAAGTATTCATCAAAACTCAGACACTTGCATGATCTTTCACTATGATTTCCTTCTCCTTAAATAGAATTAGCCTTTGTCAATACCATGAGCCAAAACCACACCACTTCTGATGGTATTCCTGAATGGGATCAAATAGATAATCAAGTGCTCAATACAATGGGTCAATACCATGGTAACACCCCTTGGTATTCTAAATTTGGGGCACAAATTGGCATACGTGACTTGGCACGTACTTTTCCACGTGCATACGCTACTTCACCTTAACAAACCCGCGTATGCTTTGTAGCATAACTTATTTACCATTATTCTGGCACTTTTTGAATTCCTTTCTTCTGCTACTTCTGAACTGATCTGTAGATACATCAGATTTACATTATTAACAACTCATCAAGTCAGTTTCCATCACGAACAACTTCATTAAGCAGGTTCCATCAAAGTCAACACATTGCCAACAATCTCCCCCTTAATTCATCAGGTAGGTTTCCATCAAATACAACTTCATCAAGTATGTTTCCATCAAGTACTATACGTTTCTATCAAGAACAACTTCATCAAATAGGTTTCCATCAAGGACAACACATTGCATCATATCGCCAACATTCTCATTTCATCAAGTAGGTTTCCATCAAGGAAAACACATGCCAACAATCTCCCCCTTTGGACTTGATGGAAACTTTGATGGTGTTTGATCACCACAACAGATAGATACATTGAATATGATATTCTCCCCCTATGGAAACACCATGCTACTCTCCCCCTTTGACATCAAGGGCAAAGGGCGGATCAATATCAACACAAGGTTTTTCTTTCCTTGCAGAAAGAAAAGCTCTGTAGATCTGATGTGCACTGTAGTTACCATGCTCCCCCTGAGTTCACGCTGAATCTTCAAACATATTTTTCAATGAAGTAAATGACTCTATGACCTTTCCTATCACCAAGGACTCATACTTACATCAATGATCCAACCAAGTGGATTTACATATGTGACTCAAGTACCCAACCAAGTGGGTTTACACATTTGACTCAACTACCCAACTAAGTGGGTTTACAAATTTGACTCAAGTACCCAACTAAGTGAGTTTACACATTTGAACAAGTCCTTACATGAATGAATATTACAATTTTACATTATAGGTCTTCAGACTTTTTGCAACTTCAACATATTCTTCCCAAGAGGAATTATCATATCAGAACAACTTATGTGACAACCAATCATCCATGTGATCTAATATCACCAAGATCTTCAAGATTCATCATGATATAATATGCGTAAGAAAAATATCTCATCCATAGCAACAAAATCTACATGATCTATTCTTATCTCTGAATCATAAGACTTCCATTTCATCCACGTGTGAAAACAAAATATACTCTTCAGCAAAAAGCAATCAGGGCTCATTCATAATCTCATCATAAGAAATCATGTATCATGTCATCATCATTTTGAGCAAGAGCTAAGGAATAATCAGATACAATGCCAACAATGCAAACATTAGCTATCAGATTGATACCCCCCCTGAACCCGTGTTCCTGATCTTTAGCTGTCTCACTGATTTCCTTAACAGAAAGGCATACGCTTCTGTATTCAGCATAATTCGCGTGTATACACGGCTTCTATTCATGAAACCTGTGTATGGAAAGTGAAATAATGAAAATCTCACACTCCTTCTTCTTTCCCTGAATTTGTACCACCTGCACCTGTCTTCTTCACATCAGATGCACTGTCAGAAATAAACATAACCAGAATTACCAAACCAACCATGAGAATCACCATACATTGCTCCCCCTGTGATGATACTAATATCTATAATGTATCTCACATCATTCCTGCAGTCATTATGAGAAATAAGCTTTAGAAGCCGATGACTGCAGTAGAATTATTATTCCCTACGTTTTTGACCGATCCTCCTTCCTTTTCCAGATTTGCTTGAAATTTCTAATTGTGTGCTGGAAATTATCCAATTTCTCAGATCCATTCATCCTGCATTCTTTTTTTACATGTCCATACTTGTTACAAGCATAACATCTTATGTGACCAGAAAAGTAAGCATAAGGATCATAATGTGTTTTTCTATTCTTTATTCTATTGCAATTAGCTGCTTTATGAACATACTTGCTACATGAAAAACAATATCCCTTGAAGAAACCAGAGTACCTTTCTGTGTAGAATCTGTTTGTATGTGACTGAAATGATCTGCTTCTGCAATTTTCTGCAACATGCCCATAATTATGACATTTAAAGCATTCAACATTATTGATGCTTCTATAGTTAGGAGGGAATGATTTCTTTTGAGAGTTCATGATTGTCGGTTGATCTTTTGTTTCTTTCAACACTTCAGATTTTGCATTGATATCCTTTGAATCTTTAGCACTTCCTTGTGAACTAGATTCTCCTTTAACAGTTTCATGAAAACCAAGACCAAATTTAATAGAGGGAGACCTTTGACTATTAAGAATATTGTCCAGAATCTTAGTACTATCTTGGAACCTCAAGAGTTTATCTTTTTCTTCTAATTTACCTTTCAAAATATTTATCTCAACCTCCAATTTTTGGCATTTCTTCTTCATACTTTCTTCGACCATTCTTCCTTCTTCTACTTGATCATTCAGTTTTAAAATCTCTTCTTTCAACCCATTTTCTTGTTCTTCAAAAATTTGTAGAAGTTATTCATTTTTCTTATTTGATTTTTCCAGATCTGTTTTGAGCGAGATGATTTCTGCTTCACGTCCTTCTTTTTCAAATGATTGTAGAAGTTCATCATTCTTCTTATTTGATTTTTCCAGATCTTCATTTAGATCGATGATTTCTGCTTCAAGTCTTTTATTTCAATTGGTTGCATAATTGTACAACCTTTGATACTTGTCTATTTGACCATTCAGTATTTCTATCTGTCCTTTCATTTGAGAGATCATCTCATTGTAGACAACTTCTCTCTCTTTAAATGATCTTTTTTGATATTCAACTTTAATCTTGAGAGCTTCTTCTAGATCCATAACATTACTTTCGCTATATTTACCATTGCTTGCACAAGAAAGTGAATCATAAGAACAACATTCAATACCTATTTTATCTTCTTCATTTTCTGCTGCACATGTTTTCTAAGATATCTTCTTTTGATTAGCCTTCTTCTTTTGCTTCCTTGCCATGAGCACTAGCATATCTTGGTTAGAATATTCTTCATCCTCATTTGACATTTCATCATTATCTTCATTTGTATAATAGCTCTTTCCTTTTGCACATGCCTTAAAGGCAACTTCTCTGATTTGAGAGGGACCTTCTTTTCTCATTTCAAAAGCAGTTAGAATACCATGTAGTTGAACAATAGTAAGAGTTTGTAGATCTTGCCTTTCTTCAATAGCTAATACTTTTGACTCAAAATTTGAAGTCAAAGATCTTAAGACTTTTTCCACCAGAGTAGTATCGGTTATGGTTTCACCCAAACTTCTCATATGATTTACAATATCATCTAGACGTAAAAAGAAACTGGCAATACTCTCATCACTATGCATCCTTAAATTTTCATATTAAATTCTGAGAGTTTGGAGTTTTGCACTTCTTACCTTTGTATCTCCTTCATAGCTTAGAATGATTTTGTCCCATATTTATTTTGTTGAATTTAGCTGCATCACTTTAAAAAATTCTAATTCAGATAGGCTTCCTGATAAAACATTGACTGCTTTGGCATAGATTTCATATTTCTTCCTTTCTGCTGCATCAGTAGGAATAATTGTCGGATACCGATAACCTTCTTCCACGATTTCCCATACTTCTGCACCAAGACTTTGAAAATATGATTTTGTTCGTATCTTCCAGAATAACAGATTACTTCCCTTGAATAAAGGTGGCCTTAGAGAAAGTACTCCTTCCTGAATTCCCATTGTGACGGATCTCCTTCAAGTGATCAAGCTTCTGCAGAAGAACCTGCTCTGGCCAAAAACATTGGAAAATCTTGAGAGGGGGGTGAATCGGTATTTGAAACTATCCTCAAATGCTTCCACTTTCTCTAAAACCCATACGCTACTTTACTGAAGCCAACTAGCGTATACACGCAGAGATCCTTAATAAAACTCGCGTATTAACATAGATCTCATTATGCTGATAATTATTTGCTTAGATCATTGCATCATTCATTCATTAGATGTTTAGTAAATAGTAAACATGTGCAGTAAGAATATAATAAATCATCACACATAAGAAACACACATGAACACCAAGATTTAAGGTGGAAACCCAATTCGGGAGAAAACCACCATTGTCGTCGTCTCAGTATTCAATATTTTATGATAAAGAAAACATCGTACAACCATGTACTGGCGTAGACTCATACCAGCACGCGGGCACCCACCTGCAGAAGGCTGCAACCTTCTCTCGTTTACCAACCTCTCCTGGAAGGGAGCTACAAACCCCTGCTCTCGTTTACCAGCCTCTCCTGGAAGGGAGCTACTACCCCCTGCACTCGTTTACCAGCTACCACTCGAAGGGAGCTACAACCCCCTCGCTGAAGGCTTCGACCCTCAGTACCATTGTGGACCACGTTTCATCAATTTTCATACTGGATCCAACAACTTCCATACAAAACAACTTGTAGGCCACTTTTCATCATATTTTCAGACTGGACCCACTCCACACATTTAAGCTCATCATACATCAAACTGAAACTTATAACCTCATCAGTTTATTCATTGAATCATCAAATAATCAACCAACGACTTGATCTTCAATTAACATAATCAGCAACATATTCATCATTCAAATAACCCAGTTTTGTATGAATACATCATTGATAGATAACAGTAAAACAACAAAACAGATCAGGCATTTCATTCCACTTACTTCAGAAAACCCTAGATTCCATACGCACTTTTACTTCACTGAACCTGCGTATGTACGCGCTTTAATGCAGACCGACCCGCGTATACTTTTGTGTATTATTCATAAAACCCTATCTGCCCATATGCGCTTTTCCTTAAGCAGACACGCGTATACACACGCTTTTATTGAAGCGAACATGCGTATACATTTGTAACTTTTCAGGACTGTGCAGCTCTTCAGATCAAATAGACAGCTCAGATTTCATCCTTCACTTCAGAAAGTATTTCGCCTCATCTCAGATCTAAACATTCCATGAACAGATCTAGAAAATACATATACATTTCAGATCTAGAGATCCCTCTTCATCGTTTTCTTCATAGGTGCATTATTAATTCAGATCAATCAATCAATTGTTACCCATTCCATACAGATATACTTCAGAGTGAAGTATTCATCAAAACCCAGACACTTGCACACTCTTGCACTATGATTTCCTTCTCCTTAAATAGAATTATCCTTTGTCAATACCATGAGCCAAAACCACACCACTTCCGATGGTATTCCTGGACGGGATCAAATAGATAATCAAGCGCTCAATAAAATGGGTCAATACCATGGTAACACCCCTTGGTATTCTAAATTTGGAGCACAAATTGGCATACGCGACTTGGCACGTACTTTTTTGCATGCATACGCTACTTCACCTTAACAAACCCGTGTATGCTTTGTAGCATAACTTATTTATCATTATTCTGGCACTTTCTGAATTCGTTTCTTCTGCTACTTTTGAACTGATCTGTAGATACATCAAATTTACATTATTAACAGCTCATCAAGTCAGTTTCCATCACGAACAACTTCATTAAGCAGGTTCCATCAAAGTCAACACATTGCCAACAATCTCCCCCTTAATTCATCAAGTAGGTTTCCATCAAAGACAACTTCATCAAGTATGTTTCCATCAAGTACTATACGTTTCTATCAAGAACAACTTCATCAAATAGGTTGCCATCAAGGAAAACGTATTGCATCATATCACCAACATTCTCATTTCATCAAGTAGGCTACCATCAAGGACAACACATGCCAACATCTTCAAACTTCCATTTCATTTTTTGTTGCTCTTTGCTATAGCGAAATTTGGTGCACTTGCTCTTGTAATTTTGATATCTCATGTTGTGTTTCTTCGTCTTCATGAGTCATAGTAGAGCTTTCTGAAGGCTTAATTGGTGTTGAATTGTTTTTAGGGGCCATTTCAGAACCCAATATTGATATCTACTCTTCAATATGCCCTTGAAATAAATTTCAACTAATTTTTTCAAACGAGACTTATGTAATTCGAAAAAAAATACACTCCTTTTTCTTTCTTTTGAGGAGCACGATATTGAAAATGAATTATCTCTATGATTTTGGATCTTCAATATCTGAAATTTGGTACTAAGGTAGCCCTATGAATCCTCTTTCGAATGCCACAAGCCTGAATTGATTTGGATTCTTGAAGAAAAAGTTGTGCCCAATCACCTACGATGACCTAATTATGGACTGGTTCGGTAGAGCGAACTTGTATGACTTGCCACGTGTCACTGCTTCCTCCTTTGGCTCTGAAATTGATATATAGGAAACTAAATTATGTTTTCTTGCATCCAATTTTTACAGAATTCCAATCTGATACTCAGAGAGAGAGTTATGAAGATTATCCCACGATCACCTCTTTGAGATGAAATTCAGGAACATGAAAAAGTCCTAACTTCCACAGATCATATCTCCAAAAATATTGCGAACCAAGATCTAAAATTTTGTGATGATGTTCCTCAAGAGTTCGGATTCGCTCTCGAAAAATCTCAGATTCTGAGCCTTCCTAGAAAAAACGTTATAGGGAAAATTCCATGATGCCCTGTTTAGGTTAAATTGAGGAGCCTGCAAAAATACCTAACTTCCATAGATCATATCTCCAAAAATATTGCGAACCAAGCTTTGAAATTTTTTTGACGAAGTTCCTCAGGATTTCGGCTTGGTACTCTAAATATTTCAGCTTTTGACCCTTCGTAGAAAAATAGTTATAGAGAAAATTCCACGATGACCTGTCTGGAGCAGTGAAACCCTAGAATCCAAAGCTCTGATACCAAATGTTGTGAAACTAGCTCCAAAAATAGAAGAAAAGATATATCAACGCCTTAGAAATAAGCCACTTTGAGGGGGAAACCTCCAATACATTACATGAATGAACAATTCTTGGATGATACAAATGACAAAACCTCCTTTCTATATATAGGAGTCCATGGGGCCACAATGTAATCCTAGCCAATTTAACAATAACAATGTAAGGGCACAATAATAACAATATTGGGGTTAGAGGGGGCTACAATAATAACAATAAGGGGCTAAAATAGTAATATAGGGACCTAACACCTTCTCCATATCCTTCATCATCATCCTATCATGACACAATATAATACCTGCGACTTAAATCCACCCATGGCAAGATGACATCAGTTCGATAAAACCCTAGCCTAATATTCTTCATGAAATAATTTTTTAGGGATAGAAATAGAGATTGGTTGAGTGAATAAGTCAAGGATTGCGTAGTTCCAGAGACCAAGTTCTAGGAATAAGGCTTGGGATTGCGTAATGGAAATTTCAAGTTTTATGAGTTAAAAGGATTGTGTAGTTTAGGGACTCAAGGATTCAGGCTGGAGGCTTGAACCTTGAGGCTTCATGATGCATAGTTCTTGAGGCCTAGGAAGAGGGAATACATATTTTAGGGACTTAAGGGCTCAAGCTAGAGGCTTTAGGCTTGATACTGTGTAATGCACAATTCTAAAGGCCTAGACTAAATGACTATGCAATTCAGGAACTGAAGAGGGAAAGCTTTAGGCTTGAAGTTTCCCAATGCATAGTTGCAGAGGGAGAGCATCCAAGTGATTGCATATTTCAAGAGCTCAAGGTTGAGGCTTGATGCTTGAGACTACACTTTTCCTAGAGAAGGCTAGATGTAGACAAGGATTATGTAGTTATGGATCTCAAGGGTACGGATTGATCACTGAGATTACATAGTGCATAGTTCCAAGAGGTAAGGTTAGAGATTGAGGGTTGAGATTGTGCAATATGTAGTTCAGGAAGGTTGAGTGAAGTCAAGTTTGTCGGGAGAAATTTTTTCCAGATAAGGCTATGTGGGATCAACGAGGATAAAGTGATTAGAGACAAAACTAGGTCATGATCACAAAATTAGAACAATTGACAGCACAACATTGATCACTCAAAAAAACAAAAACAACATGATGCTCTCAACGTAACATACCTCTCTAAATGCGACACAAAAGATACACTTTGTGATGAAAGTGACAAAACTTGTGAGACAATGCATGAAATTTTTGGAATGAGTGTAAAAAATGTCTACATGACTAGTAGGGCTCATTGAAACCAATGTTACCCCCTGAAACAAGCCAAAACTCCACTTTACATGATAAGCAATACTTCCCATCCCAAAAGTCCAAATTTTCTATATAAAGAGAAAAGTGCGGACGACACTTGCGATATGTGAATGAAGATGAAAAAAACACATTCCAAAGCTAGGATAACATGAAAACAACACTAATTAAGGTGAAAAAAAGTAAATGTGACAGTTGAAAACATCAAAGCGACACTCGCGAAAGTTAAGGCGCGCAAAAGAAAAAGTTTGGAAAAAACACCGAAACAAAAGTACAATCATGGGAAAAAGTGAGAGACTATCATTGAAAGAGCACATTGATTATCGACATGGATTGATCATTGCACATATAGAACCTTGATGCACTATGCTATTCCTGTACAAGCCTACATAAAAGAATGTGTTCATGAACTTGTTGCAAACTAAGCATGTGTGATCAGGTGACTTCGACACTTATAATCCAAGAGGGAGCTCAAGGCATCAACTGAAAAAGAAGTGACTATGGAAAAACCGATCGTAAGATCCTCACAAGGCTAAAAAATTCAAGTGTATGAAAATTTTTGGAGGTTTATTGTTGCAAGGAAAAAACTTGGTGACACCCTGGTAGAACTCCAACTTCTTTGCCTTGGTAAACTCTTTTTGCATGGTTTAGTCCTTCGGGAAGTATTGATTCATTGTTTGGATTACCTCAGCTTCCCCACTTACCCCATGCATAAACATAGTTACCTTCACTCATTCACAATTAAACACAAACATAACACTAGAAATATCACAATGTTTCAAGATAAGGCAAGTGTAATGTAGGACACGAGTTTTAGATATTCAGAGTATATTTTTTCCTATTTGGTGTTGCTCCATTGCCAACAGGCCTAAACAGTACCTTGGCAGAGTAACTTCAGGAACACAAAAATTATTCCACTACCAACAAGCATGGATAGTACCTTGATAGAGTTACTTGCTTCACCTCCCTGCACATGAATACTTTCTCTTCTTTGACCCTTTATTTATTTCTTTTATATAATTCTGTGCAATGGAACTTATTTCTTTCATGGGCAGAAGAGGGATCCCAACTTATTGAGAGCAGAAGAGATTGTCTCTTCATAGAAGTATGTATAATACCTCTGATATTAATTTTCTCATATATATTTCCTCCCTATCCTTCTCTACTTAATTAGATCAACATGGAGAACACCGAAACATAAAAAACTGAGTGTAGGAATGAGTTTTCTAGAATAAACACAAATATCATGGTTCCACATAGAGCTTCCCAGATGCAAGGATCATATTTTTTGTCAGAACATCATTTACCAAAGGGATAATTAAAACAGAGAAAAAGGTATGAGAGTTAGCCAAATGCTATATTGTCACAAAGCCCTTTTCTATTTTCTATTTGCCACATTGTCTTTTGAGACAAAAGGAACATATTCTATGCAAAGTCTTATTTAAAAAAACACGGAAGAAAATGAAAGACATAAGAAGAAAACAAATCCAAAAGGAAAATCGAAAGGAGGCTCGACCAAAAACATAGTGCAAGAATAACATTAGAAAACACAAAACTGACTACAAAAAATGAGTGCAGGATGAACGTGAAGGAAAACTAATATGCAACTAGACCTACTCCTAAACTAACCAACTAGAAGGTGAGGGTTACGTATAATGAAATTTCCAATGTAACCACTGTATTTTCTCCCAAATTGCATGCAAAAAGATACAATCAATTAAAACAAATATAAAACAATGTGAAAAGGAAAAGATAAGAGCTTGAATAACTTGCACATAAATTTGAAGGTCTTTCCTATTAGCAGAAAAATGTGTCATAGTCACTACTTCTAACTAGTTTGTGATCATACCTCTTTAATGTGTTATCACCAAAAAAATGAAGCATCATTTGACAAGGTCAATTAGGTTCATGTGTCAAGAAATTAGGTTGTAGGATTCATTTTTTATGCTTGGTCAAAGGAAATATTAATTTTTTTTTGTTTTAGGTTACCCTAAGGTCTAAACCCACTCATGTCACATCATTCATCATTTTCTAACTCATTTCAATTTCCAAGGTTTTTTGTACTGAAAAATTCAAATTAGCCAAGAAACCATAGTTTCGTAGTGAAATACACTGTAAAAAGTCACTTTTCGCTATGAAACTGCTGAAAATTTCATAGCGAAAATAGTCAAATTAACACTAAAAATGCTACGAAAGCACGATTTTTTGTCTGTCTTGTCAGTCAAGCTGTTAGGTGTTAGAAAATCATTTGGAATGAGTAGTTTAGATTCCATTCGAGTCATGGAGGGATAAATCCAAGGTACATGCTTAGGTTTGCAATCATCATGATCTGTTTAGGTAATGTATGAGTCATCATTGAGTCATGAGAAGACATTAAAACTAAAAATCCTTTCCTAATTTAGTCATTCTCATTTCTCATTCCTCCTTGCATAATATTTGAGCTTTGAAGACCTATTATACGAAGCCAAAGCTGTGGCTATTTCTTTTCAAAGGTTTACTTTGAACATCATCAATCAAGGCTGCAAATTCATCAAGCAAGGCTGAACATCATCAAGCGAGGCTGTGCAAATCTTAGAGAAACCATGGTAGAGAAAAGAAGGACTAACAAGGGTGGCCAGTACCTGAGATATGAACCTACAGACATGAATTTGATTAATGAAGACCCAACAATAGTAGAAGCTTTCAGAAGAGAAAGTTGCCTACAATTATGTGAGAAATTACAGGGTTGTCATACACAAGTGTCCAAAGAATTTGCTATGAATTTCAGTGGGAAATCCACTAAGGTGGGAATGCTAAATTTTTCCATCACATTAGAGGTTTTTGTTGCTGCTACAGAGATTCCAAGAGGTTAGGAGAACTAGTTCAAAGGTTTCAAGTTTAACATAGAGCCATGCAAAGATTTTATGAAGCTTGAGCATACTGAAATAGATCTCACCAATGCCATTCCAATAAGTTATATAAAACACAACTATTCAAAATTGCTGCTCATAATCCAAAACTACTTTACATGTGAAGGGAGATTCCACAAAGTGTATTCATATCATTTCAAATTACTTATTCACTTTACTAGTAATATTTCCCTCGATTTGCCTTTTTATTTGCATATAAGTTTGTCAAAAATGGAAGATAAGATCTAGGCAAAGTTTGAGGGGAGTGGGACTTCTTTATTTCATAATGGTTTAATGAAATTATTGGTCTTAGATGAAATTCAAAGGTTAGGCAGAGATTGGTCCTCATTATTTTTTGTTAGTGGTTTTGAGCTAGATGCTCTTACTCCTTCAAAAACTCATAAACCTAGGAGAATTCCATTACCATTAACAGCAGAACACAGGGAATCATTGATAGCAGAATCAAGTGAGCCCGCAAGAGCAAAAATAAGTGAGAAAATTATGAACGAGCCAGATAAAATGCAGTGTCTTGACACACCAAGTATCCCACCTGCAAAACAAAAGCCAAAGGTGGTCAAACCTACAAAACAGAAACAAGTTGTTAATAAACAAGGAACTAAAAGAATGACTAGGAGCCAAACAATGGTTTTAGAAGAGAAAATAGTGGCTGTAGAAGAAAGAGCAGAAGCTAAGGGAAATCGAGAATATATTTTACATGCCATTTACATAGAGGAAACTCCTACTATCCAAGCTGAGTTTATAGAGGAAGGTGGGCAGAAGTTAAAGAAGTATAAATCTGTAAGGAAATTACAATTTGAGGAAGACGATGCAGGTTTCGTGTTCCAAGCAAGAAAGCCTATGACAAGGCATGATAGGAAGCTATTAGAGAGAAGTAAAGAAGTTCAAACACTCAATGACACAAATCAACCACCTCAAGAGGTTATTGATTTATCATCACCTCCAAGGAAGGATACAGTCAGCAATTCAAAAAAGGGAAAAGAGAAGGTGATGGAAAAAACCAAGTTGCAGCTCCTTGAAGAAAAAATGAAAATGGAAAATCATGAAATTGATGTTATGAAAAGGGAAGCATGGAAACACAATGTAGAGAAGACTCAATTTGAAAAGATGAAGGAAATTTGGGAAAAACAGGTTGACACTGTCTCTAAGACTTTGGACAACACACAACAACTCATTAAATGGGAAATTATAGTAAGGAAAAGGCCAAAAATATCAGGAGGATGAACACACACTTGAAAGCCGCAAATAGAATATTGAAAGAACAGGTCAAATACCTTAAATAGAAACTTGAACTGATTCAGGAGGAGTTAGAGAAAAAAGGGCTTAAAATGACTGTGATTGACGAGCCAATAGCTCAACCAATTGTAAATGAGGAAGAAATGCCTCAAGAAGCATAAGGTGAGTTGGGTTATGGTTGTTTAAGGTTAATGGAATAATTAGAGACAAGATTTTTTTCACTTACAGTGTTCAAGTTTCAAAACTATACAAAAAACTGCATTTTCAGCATTTTTCAGTAGTTTCGTAGCGTGTGTGGGCTTGAAGGGCAACAAAACTACTGTAGCTTCTCTTTTGACTTTTTGAACCAGTTTTGGATGAAATCAAGAGGTGGAATTGGTGTAGGAGATGTGTCTAATGATTATTCCAAAGTAAATAATCAAGAATTTTGAGGTTAAAGGCATGTTTTGCAGTGCTACGAAAGTACGCTACGAAACTGCCTTACTTTCGTAGCGTGTTGTATTTCAGCCCTTTAGCAGGTTTTGGACCATATTTGGACATCTGGAGATTTTTAAAGGATTAAAGACCATGACAAGAAATTAATTAGCACTCAAGGACCACAAATTGAAGATAAACTCACATCCAAAGTATTTGTGGAAGAAGAAGACTATTTACCTAAAAAACAAGGTTTTTGTTTCCTAGGTTTGAGGACGTCAATTAAGTGGTCATAAAGTGATGAATCCCATCACCTAAATTCGAACATGTGAAATATTACTTGAAAAATAATGTAATTTTTTTAGTATATAAGGCTGTTGAAAGCAATAATGAGTAGTTTGAGTCCTATTAGGAAAAGGACTATCAAGTAGGATAGGTGTTTGTTTGTCATTAAGTTGTGTTTTATGGTTATGCAAGGTGTCATTAGGCAAAAATTCGATGAATCTAGCCAGCAGGCATATCATTAGATGATGTAACAAGTCTATTAAATTCAATTGAGTCAAATTTGTCAAGGTTTGGATATTTTTGGCAAAATTGCAGCTTATTGTAGATTTACTGTTTCAACAATACAAATATTTGTTACTTGACCAACCTAAGATTTTGAATGAATTTTTAGTGCTTTCCTATCTTATCTATATCTTTTATATATCTCATTTGAAGTGGTTTTCATTTGTAATACTCATAATTCATTCTTTCAATGCTCTAACTTCCTTTATAGATGAATTAACTATGTATTTTCCTATTTTATGTGTGTGTGTCATACTACTAAAAAATCTGACCTGCCTCAGCTTCCATGACAAGTGAACTCACTGAATCACTGAAAGGTTGAATCCATAATCCCAATTTTTACTTCTTGATATGATTTTCAACCTACACTCATCATAAGCAAGTTAGTTCCTAAATAGAGTTATCCATCTTCATCTTTATTCAGCATCACTAACTCTTGAGAGAGCCCTCTCAGGCTAAGGAGGCTAAGCCTCAGTCACAATATTGGTTTTAAATAGTTACATGAAATTGTCTCATTAGAAGCCTATTAGAAGAAATTTTGTGATTAAATTTTGGTGTGTCTGCCAGGAGCCTAAATATTCTATTTTCTTGAAATTTTGAAGCTGAACTTCTGAAGGTAGCAGGAGCTCAGAAGCTTATCGAGGGTGCATCTACCTTGGTGACTCCATTAAAAATTCATACGGTCAAAGGTGGCTTGGAGAAGGAGATACGCGATTAGTAATCCTGACCCAGATCCACCTACCATCATGAACAATCCAAACACCATCTCTAGAGGTAGTCAAGGCATTTCTAAAATATCAGGTACTCCATTACATACAAAATCCTTGTCCTCTGAAGTTTTAAGGAGTCCTGAAGATAAAAGATTTGATGATAAAATTCAGGAAGTCTTGTTAAGGTATGAAAGTGAAAAATAATTAACTGAAATTGTCTTAGACCTACATAGGAGAGGTATTGATACCTCGGGCTTAGTAACAAAGAAAGATAAAGAATATTTTTGGGAAGCAGTCACTTTTGAGTTGTTGTTGGAAAGAAAGTCTTTAGATAGGTTTAAAGAGCTTGATCCTTCTAAAATCTCGTTAAGAAGTAAAACTGGTTTTCATCTTCCTGATTGGAATTCAATTGTCAGTGGAAAACAAAGACCAAATAGTCCTCCTCCTAATAGTTCCTCTTCCTCCATTGCCGTTGTCCCTAAAACTACCATAGTGCCATTAATCATGGCTAGAAATGTACCTCATCCACCTGCTACACCTGCTAGATATGCCCCTCTTGTTCTTCTAGATGTCCTACATGCCCTTCCTAGAAAATATTGTACTAGAATCAAAACTTTGGGAAGTGATGAAGAGATTACAACAAAAGAACATGTGGAAAAATTTAATGATTTTATAGATAGGAAGGAGGTTGACCATGAGGATGTCAAAATGAGATTGTTTGCTCAGAGCTTTACTAGTGAAGTTAGGAAGTGGTTCAAAGCCCTTACTCCTGGAAGCATTCATAATTGGAATGAACTTGAAGATAGATTTTTGAGGAAGCGGCGAAATAGAACAAAACCTGTACAAGCCCTCTCTAAGTACAATAGTTTGAGAAGAGTTGTTGATGAAACTGTCCAAAACTTTTAAAAAATATTTAACAAGGTTTATGACTCTATTCCTACCCATTTAAAACCTCCGCAAGCCTTAGCTCAGATGAGATATGCTAAAGCTTTTGATTATGACTTTTCTATAACGCTAATAGAGAGAGAGAGAATCCCCTTCACTTGCTGAAATGCAGAATGATGCAGTGAAGGTGGAAGTTAATATGACAGTAGCAAAAAAGTCCAATATGGGTAAGACTAAGTTGAAAGAAGAAGATAAGCATTCTACCTTAGATGACAAACTTGATTCAATGATGAAGACAATAGAAAATTTGATGGATAAGCTGGCCCTTGGAAATACTTCTTCTCCTCCTGCTCAATATGAGCCTCATTTTAGAAATCCTCAATTCAGAAGACCTCAAAACCAACAAAGGCCAATGGAAAATAGAAATCAATAGCCAGACCCTCCAGTCAGACCTCCTTTTCAGCAGAACTTAGTTGATGAAGATGATGAACCTGAAATTCCAGAAGAGTCCATTCATTGTCTAGATGAAGACATGTCTGGAATTTTCTTGATTAAGGAGGAACATGATGATTCAGACCAAAGTAATCATGAAGAGGAGCCATATGGTTATTTTAAAGGGTATCAACATGAAATTTTTGAGATGCAGAAACAATACAATCTCAGAAATAGAAATGTGTCAATCATTGCAAACAAAACACAGTCTAAAAAAGATACCCCTAAAGCTGCTGAAGAGAAGAAAGATACCCCCAAGGTTCCTGAAGGAAAGAATGATACACCACCTCCTTCTATTAAAGAAACTGAAAAATCTTCTTCTATTTTAAATTTGGAGAGTGAAATTTCTAAGATCAAAATATTAGTACCTTTTGGAGAGATTCTTAAGGTAAATGAATATAGAAGCAAGATTGTGAAAATGTTAAATTCACAACCAGGAGCTGCTGATATTTTAAATGTTCAAGAAGATCATCCAAACATATACTTGGGTCCAAGATCAGAAGATGAACAAAATGAGGAGGTGCCTCCTTTTTATGTTAGCCTTAGTATTCATGATATGACATTACATAATTCCATTTTGGATTCAGGGGCCTCTCACAATATTATGCCAAAAGTAATCATGGAGAGGATGGGGTTAGAAATTACTAGACCATATAAGGACTCATTTTCTTTTGATTCAAAAAGAGTTCAATGCATTGGTTTAATCAAAGATGTTGTTGTTGGTCTTACACAAGTCCCTGCCAAGATAGTGCTCATGGACATTATGGTAGCAGACATTCCACCAAATTTTGGCATGTTATTATCAAGGTCATGGGAAGAAAATATTAAAGGTACAATGCTGATGGACCTTACTTATGCCACCATTCCTATTTTTGGTGAGAAAAGGAAACTGTATAGAGAGACAAGAATGGCTTACATGGTGAGTAGTAAAGATGAACCTCAAAACTTTCCAATTTATGCTCTTGATACTAAAATTGGATCTGTTGTTCTTTTCAATGAGTTGACTGATGAAGCAGAAGATGAGAAGAAGGTAGAAAATCAGCAATCTGAAATTTAGCAAATAAAAAATCAGCAAGCAGAAGATCAGCAAATCAGTGATGAGAAGGCGAAAAGTTGGTGGTTGTTGCACTTTGATGGATCAATAGGAAGAGAGGGGGCAGGAGCATGGATTTGGATCACAATTCCAAATGATGAAAGTAAGTTATTTTCTTACAAACTGAATTTTGATTGCACAAATAACATGGCTGAGTATGAATCCTTGATTTTGTGCTTAGAAGTTTTGAAAAGAATGGGTGCTCAAAATATTTTGGTTTGTGGAGATTCTGAATTAGTCATTAAACAAGTTGAAGGTGTGTATCAAAAAAGGATATGAGAATGAAGGCATACAAAAACTTGGTCATGGATATGTTGGAAATTTTCCAAGAACGTTCATTCATTGTTAAGACTAGAGACCAAAACTCTATTGCTGACTCCCTAGCTGTCTCTGCAAGTATTTTCATCATTCCCATACATTCCACTGAAAAATATGAGGTTGAGGTTCGCCATAGACCAGCTATACCTGATAACATTATCCATTGGCAAGTCTTTGAGGATGACCAACAAGTAAAGAACTTTATTGGGCTGAAAGAAGAGTTTGAAAATATACAAGTAGATCAACAAAACATGCTTGTTGAATCTAAGGGAAATTATGAAGTGTTACAGCTAAAGAATAACTCTATACCAAAAGGTCTCATACCCCTTGAGAATCTTTTTGTTCAGAATTATGTGTTCAAATCTCCTAGGATACAAGCTCATGATGAAGAGGTAGAGAGTTGTAACCTTGGTATGGTAGCTATGCCAAAAATGATTAAACTTTCAAAGTTTCTTTCAGTTGATATGAAGCACAAATAATTGAGATGATGAAAATATTCATAGATGTTTTTGCTTGGAGTTATGCTGATTTGAAGAAGTATGACCCTACTATCATTCAACACACTATTCCCATTAAAGAAAATGAAAATCCTTTAAAGAATAAATTGAGGATTAATCTAATTCTCATACCTCTGATTGAGAAGGAAATCAAGAAGCTCTTTGATGCTAAAATCATTGTTCCAATCGGATTCTCAAAGTGGCTCACAAACTTGGTTCCAGTAAAAAAAAAGAGTGGAGAATTCAGAATATGCATTGACTTCAGAAACTTGAACAAAGCCTCTCTGAAGGACAACTACCCTCTCCCAAAGATGGACGAAATTTTGCAGAACACTGTTGGTTCCCAAAGGATGTCTATGCTTGATGGTTTTCAGGATACAATCAGATCCTTATGCATCTGGAAGATCTATAAAAAATAGCCTTTACCACACCATGGGGAACTTTCATGTATGCCAAGATACCATTTGGTCTCATGAATGCATGAGCTACTTTTCAGAGGGCAGTGGATATTTCTTTTGCTGAATAGAAGGACAAGATGGTGGTTTTTTTTATCTTGATGACATAAAAATTTTCTCAAGGAGGGAAGAAGATCACTTGAAGCACCTAGAAAGAATTCTGCTGAAGGGTAGAAGGTTTGGCATTTCTCTCAATCCTACCAAAAGTATTTTTTCTTTAACTTCAGGTAAATAACTTGGATACATTATTTCTAAAGATGGGATTAAGATTGATCCAAACAGGGTCAATGCAATTTAGAAGGTGGACTTGCCTAGAAGCATAAAATAAATTTAGTCTTTCCTTGGAAAGGTAAATTTTGTGAGGTTTATTCCTAATTTTGTTGAGATTGTGAAGGAAATAACAAAGATGTTGTAGAAAGAAGTTGACATCAAGTGGATAGCAGAATCAAAGAACTCATTTGAGAAAATAAAAAAGGTACTTGCCTAAGCACCAGTGTTGATCAGCCTGGATTTCTCAAAATAATTTCTGGTTTTTACTTTTGCATCAGAAAATACAATTGTTGGAGTTTTGTTGCAAAAAGGACATCAAGGTATTGAGCATCCCATTTCATTTTTTAGTAGGACATTAGCTAACTTAGATATGAAGTACAAAATATTAGAGAAGCAAGCTTATGCCTTGGTTAAGGCCGTCAAATATTTTAGAATTTACATTTTGCATTCTCCTATTATAGCTTTTGGTCCTAATGATGTTGTGAAAGACATCCTAACTCAAGCTGACCCTGATGGTAGGAGGGGGAAATGGATTTCAAACTTGCTGGAATATGACATACAGATCAAGCCAACAAAATTGGTCAAAGGACAAGGTCTAGAAAAGCTGATGGCACAGTCAAATTTTGACTATCTTGACATGAATTTTATTGCAGAAATATCATAAATTTCAAATGAAGAGGAAGAACTAATTCCTATTGAAGAAAAGTATATCATTTCAGAGTGGTATAAGGATATATTTTTTTTCCTACATCATCATAGAGCACCTGTTGAGTTGATAAAGTCCAAGGCAATATTTGTGAAGTTAAAATCCTTGAGGTATTGCATCATTGACAAAAATATGTAATGGAAGGACACTGGTGGTATTTTGTTGAATTGTTTGTTGGAAGAGGAGGCCGATAAAGTGATTGACGAATTACATAAAGGAGATTGTGGAGGTCATGTTTATTGGAAGGCTATAGTAAACAAGATTCTTAGAGCAGGGTATTATTGGCCTACAATGTTTAAAGATGTCCACAAAAAGATTGTTGCTTGCCATGAATGCTAGATTTTTGATGGTAAGAAGAAGCTTGTACCTTTACCTTTGATGCCTATCTATGTTGAGGCACCATTTCAGTAGTGGGGACTATATTTTTTTGGTGAGATTCATCCACCATCACCAGGTCAACATCGTTGGATTCTGATAGCAACTGACTATTTCAATAAATGGATTGAAGCAATCCCAACTAGACAAGAAAATGATTCTGTTATCATTTCATTTTTGGAAAATAATATTTTGTCTAGATTTGGCTGCCTTATGAAAATGATCACTGATAATGCACAAGAATTTAAGTCTAAGAAGCTGATTAATTTTTGTCATCATTATCATATTTCTCTTGGGCATTCTACTGCATATTATCCACAAGGGAATGGTCTTGCTGAATCTTCTAACAAGAGCATTGTGAGGATTATAAAGAAGGTGTTGCAGGAAAATAAGAAGTCATGGAATTTGAAGCTGAAGTATGGTTTGTGGGCTGATAGAGTGTGCACAAAGAGGTCAATTGTAACTTCACCTTATGAGCTAGTATATGGAGCTAAAGCTATTTTTCCTACATCCTTAGGAGTACCTGTCATGAAGCTGCTACAAGGGATGGAGGAGGAACCAAATGAAATTCAGAGAAGAATTAATCAGCTGATAGCTTTACAAGAGAAGAGGGAGGAAGTCTACAATAGTAATTAACAATCTCAAAACAGAATCAAGAAGACATTTGACAAGAAGATCAAGGAAGAAAATTTTCAAATCCAAGATGTGGTCTTGAAATGGGAAGCCAGGATTGAAGAGAAGGGAAAACATGGTAAGTTTGAGAACATTTGGAAGGTTCCATTCAAAGTAGTTGCATTCCATGGGAACAATACTTACATTATGCAGGAAATGGATGGACAACCATGTGCTGGAGGGCCTGTCAATGGTAGGTTTTTGAAGCACTACTCTTCTTAAAATCTGTTGATCATTCATACCATTATATATATTCCATTTTATGTGTTTTTCTGCTAATAATGACAAGCTAAATCATCAAGCTTGAGCCCGAGGTGAAGGCCATTATAATTTTAAGAGAAAGCTTGGCAGTTTCAAAGTTTTTTTTCTTCCAAGAAGAGGGATAGTAGCACTGGAACTACTTGTTCTTTGGCATACCACTGGGTCACAGCATCCCAAGTGGAGCCACTGTTATCATCAAAAAAATGAAACATCATTTTACAAGGACAATTAGGTTCATGTGTCAAGAAATTAGGTTGTAGGATTCATTTTTTATGCTTGGTCAAGAGAAATATTAAATTTTTCTTATTTTAGGTTACCCTAAGGTCTAAACCCACTCATTTTAAACTCCCTCATGTCACATCATTCATCATTTTACGACTCATTTATATTTCAAAGGTTTTTTGTACCGAAAGTGTCAAATTAGCCAAGAAACCACAATTTCGTAGTGAAATACACTATAAAAAGTCACTTTTCACTACGAAACTGCTGATAATTTCATAGCGAAAACAGTTAAATTAACATTAGAAATTTTATGAAAGCACGGTTTTCTATCTATCTTTTCATTCAAGCTGTTAGGTGTCAGAAAATCATTGGGAATGAATAGGTTAGATGCCATTCGAGTCATGGAGGGATAAATCCAAGGTACATGCTTAGGTTTGTAGGCATCATGATCCATTTAGGTAATGTATGAGTCATCATTAAGTCATGAGAAGACACTAAAACACCAAATCCTTTCCTAATTTAGTCATTCTCATTTCTCATTCCTCCTTGCATAATATTTGAGCTCTGGAGAGCTATTATACTAAGCCAAATTTGTGGCTATTTATTTTCAAAGTTTTACTTTGAACATCATCTATTGAGGCTACAAATTCATCAAGCGAGGCTGAACATCATTAAGCGAGGCAATGAAAATCTTAGAGAAACCATGGTAGAGAAAATAAGGACTAACAAGCGTGGCCAGTGCCTGAGATATGAACCTCCAGACATGAATTTGATTAATGAATACCCAAAAATAGTAGAAGCTTTTAGAAGAGTAGGTTGCCTACATTTTTGTGAGAAATTACAGGGATGTCATACATAGGTGTCCAAGGAATTTTCTATGAATTTCAATGGGATATCCACTAAGGTGGGAATGCTAAATTTTTCCATCACACCAGAGGTTATTACTTCTTCTACAGAGATTCCAAGAGGTCAGGAGAACTGGTTCAAAGGTGTCAAGTTTAACATGGAGCCATGCAAAGAGTTTATGAAGCTTGAGCATACTGATATGGATCTCACCAATGCCATTCCAAGAAGTTATATAAAAGAAAATTATTCAAAATTGTTGCTCATCATCCAAAAGTACTTTAAATGTGAAGGGATATTCCACAAAGTGTATTCATATCATTTCAAATTACTTATGCACTTTACCGGTATGATTTCCCTTGATCTGCCTTTTTATTTGCATAGAAGTTTGTCAAAAATGGCAGATAAGATCCAGGAAAATTCTGAGGGGAGTGAGACTTCTTTATTTCATCATGGTTTAATGAAATTATTTGTCTTAGATGAACTTCAAAGGTTAGGCGGAGATTGGTCCTCATTATTTTTTGTTAGTGGTTTTGAGCTAGATGCTCTTACTCCTTCAAAAACTCCTAAACCTAGGAGAATTCGATTACCATTAGCAACAGAACACAGGGAATCATTGATAGCAGAATCAAGTGAGCCTGCAAGAGTAAAACCAAGTGAGCAAATTATGAAGGAGCCAGAGCAAATGCAGAGTCTTGACACACCAAGTATCCCACCTACAAAACATAAGTCAAAGGTGGTCAAACCTGAAAAATAGAAACAAGCTATTAATAAACAAGGAACTAAAAGAATGACTAGGAGCCAAACAATGGTTTTAGAAGAGAAAATAGTGGTTGTAGAAGATAGAGCAGAAGCTAAGGGAAATCTAGAAGATATTTTACATGCCATTGACATAGAGGAAACTCCTATTGTCCAAGCTAAGTTTATAGAGGAAGTTGGGAAGAAGTTAAAGAAGGCTAAATCTTCAAATACATTACAATTTGAGGGAGAAGATGCAGGTTTCATGTTCCAAGCAAGAAAGCCTATGACAAGGCATGCTAGGAAGCTATTAGAGAGAAGTAAATAAGTTCAACCACTCACTGACATAGCTTAGCCACCTCAAGAGGTTATTGATTTATCATCACCTCTAGAGAAGGGTACAGTCAACAAATCAAATAAGGGAAAAGAGAAGGTGATGGAAAAAATAGAGTTTCAACTCCTTGAAGAAAAATTGAAAATGGAAAATCATGAAATTTCTATTATGAGAATGGAAGCAAGGAAACATTGTGTAGAGAAGACTCAATTTGAAAAGATGAAGGAAATTTGGGAAGAACAGGTTGACACTGTCTCTAAGACTTTGGAAAATACACAACAGCTCATCAAATGGACAATTCCAGCAAGGAAAGAGGCCAAACATGTCAGGAGGATATAGTTGAAAGCAAAAAATATAAGATTGAAAGACACAGTTAAATACCTTCAAGAGAAACTTGAATTGATTCATGAAGAGCTACAGAAAAAAGGGCATAAAATGACTGTGATTGAAGAGCCAATAGCTCAACCAATTGTAAATGAGGAAGAAATGCCTCAAGAAGCATAAGGTGAGTTGGTTTATGGTTGTTTAAGGTTAATGGCATAATTAGAGACAATATTGTGGAACTTACATGGTTCAAGTTTCAAAACTATACAAAAAACTCCATTTTCAACACTTTTCAGTAGTTTTGTAGCGTGCCCAGGCTTGAAGGGTAGCAAAACGGTACGAAACTACTATAGCTGCTCTTTTGACTTTTTGAACCAGTTTTGGACGAAATAAAGAGGTCGAATTGGTGTAGGAGATGCGTTTAATGATGATGAACAGTATGCCAAAGGAAAGAATCAATAATTTTGAGGTTAAAGGCATGTTTCGCAGTGCTACAAAAGTACGCTACGAAACTGCCTTACTTTCGTAACGTGTTGTATTTTAGCCGTTTTAGCAGGTTTTTGAGCATCTTTGGAAATCTAGAGATTTTTGAAGGATTAAAGACCATGAAAAGAAATTAATTAGCACTCAAGGACCACAAATTGAAGATAAACTCATAGCCAAAGTATTTGTGGAAGAAGAAGACTATTTACCTAAAAAACATGGTTTTTGTTTCCCAGTTTTGAGGAGGTCAATTAAGTGGTCATAAAGTGATGAATCCCATCACCTAAATTTGAACATGTGAAACCTTAATTGTCAAAGAATGTAATTTATTTAGTATATAAGGTTGTTAAAAGCAATAATGAGTAGTTTGAGTCCTATTAGGAAAAGGATTGTCAAGTAGGATAGGTGTATGTTTGTCATTAAGTTGATGTTTTATGGTTATGCAAGGTGTCATTAGGAAAAAATTTGATGAATCTAGCCAGCAGGAAGATCATAAAATGATGTAACAAGTCTATTAAAGGCCATTGAGTCGATTTTGTCAAGGGTTGGAGATTTTTTGCTAAATTGCAGCTTATTGTAAATTGACTGTTTCAACAATATAGATATTTGTTACTTGACCAACCTGAGATTCTGAAAGAGTTTTTAGTGCTTTACTATCATATCTATATCTTTTATATATCTCATTTGTAGTGGTTTTGATTTGTAATACTTATAATTCATTCTTGAAATTCTCTGACTTCCCTTATAGATGAGTTGACTGTGTATTTTCCTGTTTCATGTGTGTGTGTCCTACTACTAAAACTCTGACCTGCCTTAGCTTCCATGTCAAGTAAACTCTCTGAATCATTGAAAGGTTGACTCCATAAGCCCAATGTTTACTTATTGATATGATTTTCAACCTACAACCATCATAAGAAAATTAGTTCCTAAGTAGAGTTAGCCATCTACATATTTATTCAATATCACTAACCCTTGAGAGAGCCCTCTCAAGCTGAGGAGGCTAAGCCTTAGTCACAAGATTGGGTTGAAATAGTTACATGAAATTGTCTGATTAGCAGCCTATCAGAAGAAATTTTGTGATAACACAATGAAAATTACAGACACAAAAACCTTGAAAGTTCCTTGTGAATGTGCATTCATCTGTTCCATCCTTCTCAGAAAACATGATAAAATACCAAAACTTGTTATTCACAAGGGAGCTTTCCAAGTAGGATTTCTCCAACTATTCAATGATTAGATCGTAAAATTCGAAACTTTGCTCTAGAGAACCTTAGAATATTTGAAAATGTGATTCTTCAATTAGAAGCATAGGGTCAGGATGATAATATTGTGAGGAAAATGGATATGATCATATTCAATCGGCATGACAAGAAAATGAGGACCTGACCAAACCATTAGTGAAGGATGAAGTGCCTCAAATACATGGCTAATATCTCGATATCTATATGATAAATTGTAAAGATCAAAGGCATTAAAAAAACTGTCATTGCATGTGCTAATGGAAAAATGGTAAGTTGAATGAAAGTCATCAGAGTCAGAATCATGATCAGATGGGCTGATTAAAGCATTATATTCCCAGTTTTTAATTAACAAGGATAAATAAATTTGAATAGTTCCACAAATTCCCTGAACAATAGAAACAACTTGTAATATCCCAAATGTGGAATATTCTGCTCCTTCGGGAATATCTTAAGATATTCCAATTCCTTCTTCAGTGAGACATCACAAGTCCATTTTAGAGATTGACTGTTGGGGCATTTATAGGATATAAATCCTTCCAAAGAAGGGAGAGATCCTGAGGCTAGGTGGCCCTTCACAGACTCTGTCTATGGATATGCAATATTCCACTTTAGGAATTTCTGCTACAGGGTCCTTGAGGACGCTGTATAAGGAAGCTGTTGCATAAATAAGGTAGAACAGCACTGGGATGCCCTAGAAAAACTCTAATAAAACTCCCCTATAGAAAATGAGCTCAAATAAATAACTCTAGATGGGTTATTCATATCTCCCCAATCTAGGTCTCTAAAACAATGCTCAATGAGAGAGCCACAACAACATAAGAACATAAGCATGAACTCTGCAATTATGAAATGAACCGTAATATGGGAAATGCTACAGCCATTATGATATTATGATATATCAGCAAATAAATACAAGATATAGCTGAGGGACAAGCCACTCAAGCCTTAAGATCCAACCTCCAATGAATAAGCCATGAAATACAAGAGTAGTTGCAACTCCACAGAATGCCGGAGTAGCTGCAACTGCGCTGAGTACATGAAGGTATAAGCTGCTGAATATGAATAAATGTACATATGGCTGAAGGAATACAATAAATAAGCCCAAGAACAAGATGTGGGCTGAAATACAAGATTTCTAGCCAATCTAGGAGAGATTTCTTGAAATGCTGCAACACACAAAATGTGACAACCAAGTTGTCACTGAAACTGATACAAAATGAGAATGAGGCTGTGGCTGATCTGAAATAGTGATGCCCTCCTCTGATAATTCTCTTCAGCAGAAGGCTGATCCCTCTACTCAAGAACACTCTTCCTTTGAAGCTCTAGAACCCCTCTCTCACTGCGTCCTCTGAAATAACGTAGTTTCCTCCATCGACTGCGCAGTGGGAGATGATGGAAGTGTGGCCTCATGCCACTGATATGAAATATAGCCCGAGAACCCTCCTTGCATCTCCTCCAATGTATATAACACTCCTCCACTGAAGAAATCAAGACAAGAGAGACTCCATGAGTTCCTCTCTAGCTGCACCCAGCTACACAACGTCCTCTTTGTTGTAGAAATAACGTTGTAGAAGATGAATTAAGCTATGGCCAATGCTATATTGAGGAAATGTAGCTCAATCCTCATCCTTACTTGAGGAAGAGGTATGGATTTCCGACTAGGAACACCCTAGTGCCCGAGGGCACCATCACCTTGCTAAACAACCCGAGGATGCAAGCTATGCAGACCCAAGTCTAAAACTCCAAATCATAGCATAACCAAAATGGGCTGCCATCTCCTCCATATAAAGTGAGTGAACTCCTCTCCAACATGGTCCCCACCAATTAGGGTTTCCAACCTCATGAAAGTGTCTTCCCTCCAAAACTGCGCAGCTTCTCTAGGAAGCATCTTCCTCCTTGGGCAGTGCTATTGACTTTAGTCAATGGTGACTAATCAAGTGAGATGGGTTCCATTCACACCCTTGGTGTTTATTTAAACTGCTTTATTCACTCCCCTTTCACATTAGGAGTTTTATTTCTTCATTTTAAAAGGGGCTAAGGTGTCTCTTTGCCCATTTTATTAAACAAAAATAAAATGTGCAACTATAATATTCCATTTTAGCTTGAGGCTAAAATTGGGAATATTACAGTCCTCCCCTCCCACATGTTGCTTGCCCTCAAGCAACTGCATGAAGAGAAAAAAATCTTCTCCCCCTTCTTCTCTTGTGGCCTCCTCATCAATGGTCCCACCACTGCTCAAATATGTTGCAATGAAACTGTCCTACCATGCTCTCTCCCAAGTATGCAAGCTGATACAATGCTCCTCCTGGAAAGATAGAAGGTGTAGTGGAATCCTTATTTTTGTGCTAAGGCCTCCTTAAGGTAGGAGTGATGATATGCATGGGAAATTTTTCTCCCAATTATGATCCTCTCATCCATGCAATCATCCAAATAACATCTCACCCCTGATTTCTGCAATATGTTAGGGCTGAATGGAGAGTTGTTTTGGTTTCCCATGATGTCCCTCTCTCCATGTGCTACTCATATGGGACTGACTTTATCTTTGGGATGGAAAAGTATGGCCACCAAGAATGGCCCAAGCTACCCCATCAAGAAAATCATCCATGAAATTCCTCCTCAAATTCTCCAAGTGGTTCCTCTCACAAGAAGAGACAAGTAGCAATGTGGCAATCATGGTTTGCCCATGCTGTCTCCTGCAAGATAAAACATATACAATGGGGAGAATCATGCTTCCAATGGGCTATACATACAATAATCTCCAAATAATGCTCCTCATGAATGTACAAACATCAGAAATACATGGAGCAATATACAATAAAAGCAAGTTTCCAAATAGCAACCGGAGAGTGGTTCAAAGTTCCACTCATGGAACCTGCGCAGTGCCTCCTTGGCCTGCCTCGAAATCATAATTAACAAGTTCTTTTCTAGCCACTTTTTTGCTACCACAATATCTCCTCATAGGATGAAAACATGAAAATACAAATTGGTGCCAATGGTGCACACCAAGGAACATGTGGCTTCCCCCACAACCATCACAAAACTAGCCAAAATCAAGGCTACAAGTAGTTGCAAGTACATCCTCTTGAAAAATGCAAGAAGGAACAAGCCTCCTTGATACATCATGATACTCAATCAATGAAAAGAAGTACAATACAAAATATGACATTATACCTCCTCCATCATGCACTAGAGCTCTTGAGCTAAAATGGCTCAACATGAATGCTCTCCCTCTCCTCCAATGAGTAAGGGAATGGTTGTGCCAACCTCTCCAAAATCAACTAGGCTATGCATCTATCCATATGCTGATGTAGATCATGCTGAATGCCCTCCAAGTGAACTCCTCTAGCAAGGAAAAGTATGCATCCAAGTGCATAGCTAGGAAGTCCTCGCATGATGCATGCAAATAATTTCTCCTTGAGACTAGAAGCCCTAGTCAAGAAGAATATGCCATGATGATAGATGATCATATCATCCACTAAGAATTTTCAATCTCCATCAAGGCCATCCAAAATTCATGCATGCACAAATATCCTAGGGGAATACTCAACCAAAGCTAATTCCTCCATCCTAGATCAATCCTCCACATAGACAACGCTGGTATTCTACAATATGGTGCTCCATCACGTTGATGCCTGCTACCTTGACATCCCCTCATGCCAAATTCATCCTCCAATGTTGCTTCCATGACATCATGTAGCTACTCATGCTCAAGAGAAATTATGATCTTTGAAAATGAGCCTCCCATGAGAGACTATCACCTCCAAAGAATCTCCCGATCCTGGGCAAGTAAGCATGAATGGCCTCCATCTACTCCAATGCATGAAATATTTATTCCCCAAGGAAGCAACCTCTCTTTCATAAAATATATGGAGCATTCATCCAGCATCATGAAGATGCTATCCTCCATCCATACAACAACTCTATCTGTGCAATGAAACTTATGAGAATGGGTGGTACTAAAAATGAGAGAGTGCATCCCTCCTCAATGAGCTTATCCCAAAAATCTTTGCACTGTCATGGACTCCTCTAATGTCTCCACCCCTTCAGAATCCAATGAGTGGTGAACCAAATAGCATGATGCCTCTCATCATCTCTAGACCATGTGGCCTCCCAAGTGGAAAGCCTCCAAAGTGAGACATCAAGACAGGAAGTGGATTGTATACATGAGAGGAATGAAAGGTCCTCTCTCTCTCTACTACGCAATGCAGTCCTTCTCCCATGTGAAGAAAATATCTGAAGTAGATAAGGGTGAATGCCCATCATTTCTTCATACTGATCCTTCTACTCTTATTCTTCATCTAATGGTGCAACGTTGTAGGCTCTTCAATGCACCTCCTCTATACCAACCTGTGAGTGTGTTTCCTCCTTAATGAGAGGCCTTAAATCTTGGCCCCCCAGGAGAGAAATATCTCCACACCCTCACAAATGGAAGAGTACCCTTCATGTAATGGCGGGTCTTGCCTTTAGTAAGTCATCCTCCTGATTTAATCCCCCTCTGGATAGATGGAATGATTTTTGTTTCATGGTCCCCTTCAATGCATGCAAAGTGTTTGAATATTTGTCACACCATGTTTCACATTTGTTTTCCCCTTTGCAAAATTATTTGTGACTGCAACATATGATCTCTCATTTGCATGAGAACATGAAAGAGAACTCTGAAATCAATCATCATGAATCATACCTTTGAGTTGTAGTGTTGCTCCTCCAAGGCTTCAAATCTTTCCCTCCATCCTATTGAAGTAGCTATGGGCATTGTAATACGTTGTGGATCTGCATGTGTGGCTGAATTCTCACACCCTCCATGAAGTAGCTAGGATTTTTCTCATCAACAAACCCTTCTTAGAAAATTTCTTCAAATTTCCCTTTCATCAAGATCTTCAATAATATCCCAGAAAAGAAGACAGGAAACCTCCTCTTCCATCATTCTCTTTCCTTGTTTCCTCTATCAATCTCCTCTCCTTGGGGAGAATCTCCTCTTGCTGATGGTAATAGATCTTGGGCACAGGCTAAGCCAAGATCATGCTTCGATACCACTGTAATATCCCAAATCTGGAATATTCTACTCCTTCGGGAATATCTTAAGATATTCCAATTCCTTCTTTAGTGAGACATCAAAAGTCCATTTCATAGATTGAATGTTGGAAAATTTATAGGATATAACTCCTTCCAAAGAAGGGAGAGATCCTGAGGCTAGCTGGCCCTTCACACACTCTGTCTATGGATATGCAATATTCCACTTCAAGAATTTCTGCTACATGGTCCTTGAGGATGTTGTATAAGGAATCTGTTGCATAAATAAGGCATACCAGAATTGGTATGCCCTAGAAAAAATCTAATACAACTACCCTGCAGAAAATGAGCTCAAATAAATAACTCTAGATGGGTTATTCAGATCTCCCCAATCTAGGTCTCTAAAACAATGCTCAATGAAAGAGCCACAACAACATAAGAACATAAGCATGAACTCTGCAATTATGAAATGAACCATAATATGGGAAATGCCACAGACATTATGATATTATGATATATCAGCAAATAAATACAAGATATAGCTGAGGGACAAGCCACTCAAGCTTTAAGATCCAACCTCCAATGAATAAGCCATGAAATACAAGAGTAGCTACAACTCCACAGAATGTCGGAGTAGCTACAACTGCGTTGAGTAAATGACGGTATAAGGTGTTGAATATGAATAAATGTACATATGGCTGAAGGAATACAAGAAATAAGCCCAAGAACAAGATGTAGGCTGAAATACAAGATTTCTAGCCAATCTAGGAGAGATTGCTAGAAATGCCAGAACATACAAAATGTGACAACCAATTTGTCACTGCAACTAATAAAAAATGAGAATGAGGCTATGGATGATCTTAAATAGTGATGCCCTCCTATGATAATTCTCTTTAGAAGAAGGCTAATCCCTCTACTCAAGAACACTCTTCCTTTGAAGCTCTAGAACCCCTCTCTCACTGCCTCCTCTGAAATAACATAGTTTCCTCCATGGAATGTGCAGTGGGAGATGATGGAAGTGTGGCCTCATGCCACTGATATGAAATAAAACCTGGGAACCCTCCTTGCAACTCCTCCAATGAATAAAACACTCCTCCACTGAAGAAAGAAAGACAAGAGAGACTCCATGAGTTCCTCTCTAGCTGCACCCAGCTACACAACGTCCTCTCTACTGTAGAAATAACGCTGTAGAAGATGAATGAAGTTGTGTCCAATGCCGAATTGAGGAAATGTAGCTCAATCCTCATCCTTCCTTGAGGAAGAGGTAGGGATTCCCGATCGGGAACACCCTAGTTCCCGAGGGCACCATCACCCTGCTAAACAGCCTGGGGATGCAAGCTTTGCAGACCCAAGTCTGAAACTCAAAATCATAGCATAACCAAAATGGGCTGCCATCTCCTCCATATAAAGTGAGTGAACTCCTCTCCCCCATTGTCCCCACCAATTAGGGTTTCCACCCTCATGAAAGTGTTTTCCCTCCAAAACTGCGCAGCTTCTCTAGGAAGCATCTTCCTCCTTGGGCAGCATTGTTGACTTTAGTCAATGGTGACTAATCAAGTGAGTCAAGTTCCATTCACACCCTTGGTGTTTATTTTGGTTGCTTTATTCACTCCCCTTTCACATTAGGAGTGTTATTTCTTCATTTTAAAAGGGGCTAAGGTGTCTCCTTGCCCATTTTATTAAACAGAAATAAAATGTGCAACTATAATATTCCATTTTATCTTGAGGCTAAAATTGGGAATATTACACAACTTCCTTGCATGCTAAATGTGAAAAATCATCTTCCTATAACTGGTGATGAACTGTACAAGAATCATAGTCATCAAAAGAAGTGAAAATGAATGCTAGTATAGCAAATATACATAACTAGTAAGGATGTAATGGATGAAAAAGAGGAACTCAATTCAAAATATAAGTCAAGCACTTGCTAACACTCAAGAGGATTTATGGTGTCATGAAAACATTGAAAATAAAGAATAAGAGATGATTATCCACCATAATATTCAAAATATATGAATTATTCGGCCAAAGATAATATATAAATCGACCAGTTTCACAATCCTGCACATTCACAAAAGGTATACTCTCCAAACCCGAATTCAATATAATAGATTTGCATGTGGATGAATTCACCACAGTAGTATGATTAGAAACTCAATCTCGATAAATAGGAAAATTGTAATGAGAAATCCTGAAATCCATCAAGAACGAGTTTGCATCTAGTGTAACAATAGGAATGAAATAATTGTGTGAGAAAATCAAAATTTGACATGGTTTAGGAATTTTACCAGGACCACAAAAACTTGACATAACCATCAACAAGAGTTGAAGTGCCTCAACTTCTTGAGAAGTTATGAAACTTTGAAAATAAAAATAACAAACTTTCATAAACCGAGTCATATCATTCATTTCATCTTGACAAATTCCATCAGATAATTTAACAGGATCACCACTATCTATATGGAAACTATCTACATCATTGGTTTGATCATATTCTTGAAACAAATTACTCAAGTCATAATAGTTTTCTGATCACAAAAATAATAATGTATGCATCAGAAAAACCTCATGATCACATTGATTTGAAGAGTTTCTCCCATGAAAAGCAAGAAATTATAAGGGATGGAATGGATGCTCTATAATTTCATTGTTTTCCTCTTCACCATGGATAACCCTAATAACTTATGTCAATTGAGAGGTAAAATTATCAGATGAAAAAATTGAAGAGAATGGAGCATATTCATCACGATTTGATGCATTACAAATGGCAGAACAAAATGGATAGGGAGGTGAAGAGGAAGAAGTTTCATAAGAAAATATTATTTGACCAAAATAGATTTGAGATCTAAATCTTTCAAAACAAAATATTCTTGAGAAACATAAATATCAGTGGATGTGATTTTGCATTCATCATCATATATGTCAAAGAATTCATCCTCATCAGAATAATTGTTTCCCAATACTTGACATTGATTAGGGAAATTGATCGTATTTGATTGAATACCAAGATTTTCAAATTCAATATTAGCTAAGAATGAGGAAACAACATCTTCACACGAATGATTTTGAAAAAGAAAAGAGAGATTGAAATAATATTCACATTCTTGCTTCTCTACCTGAAAAATGTGACTACCCCACACCTGATCACTTTTTGGAATTGGAATAGGTTGATAAATAAAATGATGGGGAAAGGGGTCACAAGAAAGAGATGGTAGAGGATGAAAGGAATCCAAATCAGATTCATGACTAGAGTTATGAGTGTTAATACCATCTCGAGGAATGGATAATTGGTATTCAAAATAGGCTTCATGAACCATTCTAGGATTTCCTTCATGTGATATGAGTCATGAAAATATGGATTAAGAATTTGATTTGCAGATTTCCAAAATTTATTATCATCCTGAGGAGGCACCCTAATCGAAACTGGAAAAGGAGGAGGAAAAGGAAAAAAAGTAGTAGTAGGTTCCTCCTCTAAAATTAGAGGTATCTCATGATTTACAAGAGTTGGGGAAGTTAAAACATCAGGGGGTTCAGATTCACCGTTGTTACACAACATTTTGTCATTGTCCCTGCAATCCCCATCCTGCACATTGGAGGCTCATTTATGTGAACAAAATAAAGTGTCATGCCTTGCAAATATCATCATTGCATCCCTTACCATGAGTCTAACATTCCTTCTCTTGACCATTTCCTGAACAGACCTCCAAAAACACTTTTTTTTGCCTTGGCGTTGGTAGCTAGTTATGCCCTCGTGCCAATGATGTATATTAACACTAGCCCCCGTGCCAGCTAGCACTCTGTCTCAGTTAGCTTCCCGCGCCAATCTGTTTATGGAAAGTTTTTAAAAAATAGAGGTGAAGTTTCGATCATAACAACTTCATGGATGAGTCATGGGGAGTGGTTCAACTAAATAACCATGAACTTCCTCCTTTGGCCTCTTGTTTCCACCTTTTTGGGAAACCTCCCATGAGATAAGGCCTCCCTTCCACCATAGTAGGGATCCCAACCTCCTCCTCTCCCTCTATAAATATAGCTCATCCTCCATTGATGAAGTTAGCTGAACTGAAGAAGCATAAACGCTGGAGAGATTTCTATTCAAGATAGAATGGAAGAGGCCATTATTGAGAGAACTTAGGCTTGTACCTTCATCCCATCTTAATGATGCAATTATGCTTAACCCTCCTTGACTGGTTAGTAATTATGAATGAGATTGTTGTTTCATATGCTGCTCTTGTTTGTTGATCTGGTGCACATATGAAAGCATCGCTGCGAAAGGATCATGACTTGTGTAGACAGGAATCGAGAGGCCACCGCTACAACAGCTACGACGACAGTGTTGGACTCTAGGTAGGTTGATCTGCCGTGTCTATTTCATTCAGTAATTAGGAGCCTACACTATAGTTTGTCCTTTTTTTACTAGACCCACTCTAGGGCTAGAGGGATCATTTATGTCCGCAAAGAGGATTTACCTACATAATAAATTGGCGACTCCACTGGGGATCAGTGTGAGTTTGTCTTTTTTCCCTTGTCTAGTCGACTTCGGTCGTCTTCTTGTTTGTCTATATTTTCTGGTCTGTTTTCTTGTTTAGAGTCCTCTTGTTCAGCTCCAGAGTGTCAATATTGACCTCTACTCATTGGATTTCACATTCTCCCATAGATATCTAGCTTGGCGCATTTTTTGGTTGAACAGTCGCACAGATTGGTGCATGTTGCTTCTATTGCACTAGCACCAACCCCTGTTTGGCACGGATTACCCCCTTATAGTCACACCAAATCCTATAGGGTTTGGATTGACTTTCCTTTTGATTTTTTTGGTCAGTTTTTATTGTATCTGGGTGGATTTCTGATTTGCAATTGTTTTGATGAGATTTCTTTGACAGTCACAGACTTGTTCTTCTCAGTTGTACATTTGTTTACTTATCAATGTAATTTATGGCCTTAGGGTTTCTGAGTGTCATATCTCACTGAGCCTTCTGATTGGAAGTCAAGTTTTTCGATTCTTGTCAGTGACATCTCTTGATCAATTGTGTTTAGTTATTTTTTATCCTTTGAGCGTTTGTTTTGGTTGAATGATCATTTCGGATTTCGTTTGATTTTTCTTCTTGTTGCTCCAACCATAGATCACATTGCTTGTTTGGATCGTTTCACAGCTTTTTCATGGATTGGAAGAGTGCTTCATTGGTTTGAGTGCATTTTTGTGTTTGTGTTGATTTCATCAAATTAGTCGATTTATCTCTTTACATTCGCAATCCTCAAACTAGTGCTTGTTTTATTTTTTCATGTCATTAGTGCATTGTGTGCTTCATTTCATTGAAAAAATCAAAAAATTGCATTCTTTAATTTTTTTGGAAAAGGAAAGTTATTTTTCATAATTAGTGCTTGATTAGCTAGGAAATAATTTTTCATTTTTTTCGCTTTATTGAATTATATGCATTAGCGGATTTCTTCGTTTGATTTCATTGATTGCTATTGTTTGAAAGAACTCTATCCTTCTCTTAATTAACATTCATTGAAGGAAAATGGTGTTCATTTGCATATATTTTTCATTTAGTTAATTTGAGATAGACATTCGGTAGTGCCTGAAATTGAAACATAATTCAAGATCAACTATAAAATAAATTGAATTAACCTGGGGAAACATTGGAACCTATCACAAACATTTTAGTGGTCTAGGCTAGAGACGTGTTCTGGCATCTTAAAACCTAGTAGCTGTCGTTTGCCTTTTGGCTTTAGACAATGTATGGACTTGTGCTCCCCATACCGTCGAGTATATATTGGGAGACCCTTATAGTTTCAAATCCTTTATCCATAGGAAGCCGAGTTTGCTGCCCTCTAACCATGACACACCGAACACAACATTCGGGGAGACTACCTGCATGTATGTAAATTCCTTGGTCATTTCTCTTTCATTTGATAAACAAGGTGTATATGGAAGTTCACAAAAACTTGGTACACCCTCTTTATTATATTACCAGAGTAGTCATTTCGATATTTTCGTGACTCTTTAGAAAGAGAAGAGATCATCGAGCTATTGTCCTTTCGTGCTCATTTAAAATTGAAAGTGACTAGAGTCATCTATTGTCTGTTTCTCGACTCTTAAAACATGAAACAACAAAGTCCAGTTTCAATGTCATAAAATTAATTACCCACGATCACATGACCGTTGAAATTTTGTTACTTGGTTTGGTTTTTTTTTTTTTTCCTTAGGCCTTGATCTTGAAGTCTTCTTTTGGCTATCTCTTTTTTATTTTCTGTTTTGAAATACGGTCACAATGGTGAAAGCACCAGTTTCGTCATCTTCCTCACCACCTCCTAGTGGTAGTTCCTTTCTTGACGTTTCTTACAAAACCCCTCAGTCCACTAGGTCTGCTGAATTCTCGCAGCCTATTCTCTCGACTATTTTACCTCTTGCTACTTGGTCTCCTTCTAAAGAGTCAGTTGAGTATAATTGACCTCCTCTAGGTTCTTGGTCTGGTTTTGGGGACGAGGAAGAATTCCCTCATCTTACTTCTGGATCACCATTTGTAGCTGATACTATACCTCCTAGTCCTCGTCGTCTTTTTGACAATCTTACGACTTCATCAGATATGGATTCTTCGAGTCCTGTTGACATTAAAGGAATGCCTGTTTCTATAGGATAATATCAAATTTTCCTTGAATATCTTCCGCATGTTTCTATTCAATATTCTCCTAAATTGGTGTCACTTGCACTCGGTTATCGAACTTTGAGTCAAATTATGTCTAGTGTTGCATCCATAGCATAATCCAGTACATCAACTCCTCCTAGGAGTTTGGTCCTCCATTCGTTGGGACTGTCACCTTTGACACTAAGTTCATCGGTTATTGTTACATCTGTCCTAGTCCGACCTACCATCTGTGTAGCTTCGTCTGCGCCGGTTGTTACAACATAGTCATCAGATTATTTTCACACTCGTAGGTCTATCTTACTTAATCCTACGTGGCATGTCAATCAGGGTCCGAGTAGATCACAAGCTCACGCTCCAGAGACTACACCTACTGGTGCGGCTATTAATATGTGTATTGTTTCTACCTATACTTTTGATGAGAACATGTTGGACATTCACCAACGTTATGCTCCTTCTCCGGATGCTCAATCTCCTGCGGCCCTGTTTGCTTCTAGTATGACCTCGACTGTCCCTATGATTCCTGGTGGCCTTACTTTTGAAGAGTATTTATTGGCTGTTCAGCAACATAACTCTCAAGGTTTCCAGCCACCCCAAGTTCCTATAAATCCTCCCCATCACTATGATGTTGTCGTCAAACCCATCTATTTGTTTCTTGTTGATCCTTATCAGACCGTCTCTCATCAAGGACCTTTGCAACAAGTTCAACCCTCAGGCTTACAAGGACAACCCTTCTAGGGACAACCTTCGGCTCAACATGGAAAATCCTTTGGTCCTCAGGGAAGACCTTATGATCTGCAAGGTAAACCTTTGGTCCAACAAGAAAAACCCTCCGGTCCTTCAAGTCAGCTTCAACTAGGAATGTCATATGTTTCCAGTAGGCCAATTTATCCCCCATAGGGACAACCTCTTGTGCAACAAAAACAAGCATACGTTCAGTATGGGAAAAAAATTGTGCAACAAGGACAACCCTACAGTCCTGCTCCGGGTCAACCTGCTCATTAGGGACAACCTGGTGCATCTACACAATCGGGTCAACCTCTTCCACAAGGGCAACCTGGTGGCTCTCATTATCCAGGCCAACCTGTTTCGCAAGGGCAGCCTGCACAACTAGCTCAGCAACTGGTTCAACCTATTCAACAACTAGTTCAATATATTCAACGACTTATTCAACCTGCTCAACAACCATTTCAACCTGTTTATCTGATTCAGCAGGGTATTCTTGCTCAGAAACCCACTCAACTTGCTCATCAGGGTCCACCTGCTCAACCGCAAGGCGCTTATTACCCCCAAGGTCAATATCAGCCAGTATATAATGCGCCCCAAGGTTTCAATTTTTACCCTCAAAATCCATCTCAATTGGTGTATAATCAACCTCAAGGCCATGCTTACATTCCACCAAAAAATCCATACGTTTCCTAGCAAGGACCTGAATGGTATGCTCATAATTAGTATCCTGGTCCTCAACCCCAGTATCAGTAGAATTATCAGGCTTATAACCCCTATGGTCAGAACCCTTAGGGACAGAACATATGGGGCAAAATTTCTCGTAGGCTAGGTGGAATGTTAACACGGGTCCTTATCAGAGACCTCCAATGCCTTTTAATCCTCAATTACCTTTTCTCGCTACGTTGGAACTTCCTGATGTGTCAAAGTTAACGAACGATGCAATTCTTCATAACCCATTTTGGCATCCAGTTCCGACTAAGATTCCTGGTGATTTTCCTAAGTTTGAGGGAAATTTGGGAGAAGACCCCCAAGCACATGTTATCACTTACCATTTGTGGTGTTCCTCTAACTCTTGGGTTAACGATTCCATCCAACTCCATCTTTTCCAACGGACTCTTATTGGTGCTGCTGTAAACTGGTACATTGAGCTATCTCATGGCATCTTTCAAGACTTCAACTCTCTCGCCATGGCATTCCTTACACATTTTCAGTTACTAGTTCATTATGAAACCGAGACACACCTTCTCACATCCTTGAAACAATACCAAGCTACTCATATCTCGGATCATATTTATGAATGGAGACGCCATCATTGTTTGATCAAGTTTGATATTCCTGATCATCTTCTAATTTATTGGTTCACTACCTCCTTTGTTAATCATATTGTGAAAGACATTGCTATGGGGGCATGTGTAACTGAGGAATAGGCCATTGCTCGTGCCAAGTACCTTGATCTTGTGTACTCACAGTCTGGCACATTGTATGATATCTTGCCTGATGCCCCTCGACCTCAAACTTCTAAAGCACCGACGACCCCATCCATCGATGGTATTATTGGTTCTGTGTCTCAGACTTCTCAACAGTATTCTCCTTCAAATACTGGGAAGAAAAAGTCTAATTATTCAAATAATTCTACTTCTCAGCCCATTCTGAATCCTGGTAAAACCTTGGAATTCAATGTCATTCACGCCAATCTAGTGGAAAAAAACTTCCAAGGGGAAGAAGAAGGGTAAAGGTAAGGCCAAAGCTGATAGCTCAAAACTAGATTCATCCAAATCTTGTGCTGATGATGGTTCATAGCATAGGCCAAAGTACCCTTGTTTGATATGTGATGAAGAGCACTACACCAAGGAATATCCTCGATGGGCTGAAGTAAGTAGATTGCTCAAAGGCACTCAAGGAACTACAACTATTATTAAAGAACCTTTTCCATCTCAACAGACCTAGATGGTAGAGAAACCTCAATCCTCTGCCCCATTTGGCTCTCAAGTGTTCATGATGAATGGTTCTGTGTTCGTTTCTATTGATACTCAATTGAAAGATTATACTGAATCACGTCAAGCAGCGAGGAAAGATATCGTTGATGGACCTCATCCTCCGCCTGATTTTGGCCCTCTTCAGATTGAAAGGCCCAGTACTGAGCTCATTGTACGACCACCTTCCAAAGGTGTAATTTGCAAGTCTTCTCACAATCCAAATGCCTGTACCGCTCAACATTACAGTATTGTTGAGGATTTCGCTCAGGCGCCATCTACAATGTCTTCTCTAGAAGTACTTCAAAGTTTTCCATATCAAAGGAAGGCTTTGTTACCTGTGTTTGGTGGGGTTGATCTTGCTGATACTAGCCTTCTCACTTTCGATTTATAGAATTTCATTCCATGACTCCCGCATCAGATTGCACTGATTATACAGGTTGTCATTAATGGTATCCATATCCATCGAGTGATTGTGGATGAAGGTGCATCAACATGCATCATGTCATCTTCTTGCTAGAAATCCATTGGTTCTATAGCCTTGAATTTGTCACCAAATGCCCTTGAAGTATTTGATGGAAGAGAATCCAAAATTTTGGGTGTTCTCGCTAGTTTACTGATTACATTGAAAGGGAAGACAGTCAATGTCGAGGTAGAATTAGTTGACTCCAAGCTCAATTACAATATTCTCCTCGATCGTAGTTGGACTCATGCTATGCTGTGCATTCCATCCGCTCTCTTTCATGTCCTAAAATTCCTGCACGAAGGAAATATTGTTACTATTGATCAATTATCATTCTTCACTTCTTCTTATGAGAACAATGTTCCATATGTGGATAAGATCCCTATTCCCTACGAGAGCATTGGGCTGGGTCTCTTCAAAGATCCTGCCCTCATTGGTATTTTTCCTCTTCCTCCACCTAACACTGTTCAGATCAATATGATCTCTCAGTCTGATGACCCACAGATCATCCCTTCACCTGAACAGGTTGATTATTTTGGAGATTCGATGCCTTTAAGTCCCATTGAGATTGATTATTATGAACTTCTTGCGGCTTCGCATCCTCGGCTTTCTGATCATGCTCTTTTGAGAATCTCTCTCGATGCTTATTCTCAATCCCCTTGTCTTGGCGATTTAGATTCATCTGATCCCTTGCGAGATATTTTTCCTTCTGATGAAGCCATCGTGGAAACTATGTCTCTTGAGGATTTACAGTGGAATGATGGTCATCATCGTTCCTCATTCATGCCTGGCCTCAGGGCCATTTCTACGTGTCTTGAGAGGTTCGCATCTCAGGTTCCTTCTCCTCCGCTTCAAATGCCTATTCTGACACATGAAGTGTTTTCAGAGGGTAACTTGAGTAACATTATGCAAATGATGCCTCTTGAAATTTCCGTCAAACCGTGAATTGTTGAGAACATCCATCTCGGGGTCACCTATTCTTCGGATGAAGTTAAGGTTTATACTAGCCTTTTTCGCGAGTTTTGTGACATATTTGCATGGTCCTATGAAGAAATTCTTAGCATTGATCCCAGTATTGTGGTGCATGAGATTCCTACCTATCCAGGTTCTAAGTCTCTTCGTCAGCGCCTTCGAACTATCCACCCTCGGAAAGCCACTGCCATTAAACGTGAAGTTGAAAAACTTCTCAACGTTGGTTTCATCTACCCGATTCCCTTGACAGAATGGGTGTCCAACATTGTCACTGTAGATAAGTGTAATGTTCCAAATTTTGCAATAAAGTATTTGGAACATTAATTTTTCTTTTATTTTAATAAAAGCAATAAAATGGGTGAGGAAGCCCATGTAGCAACTTAATAAACACTCCTAAGGTGAAAAAAGTCACTTAAGTGGCTTAACTTAGCAGCCCAAGTGTGAAAAGGGCTAAAATAAAGTGAGCTAAACCATGGTTGACCAAAGTCAACAATGTACGCAAGAGGGGAAGCTTGCACAAGAAGATTGCGTATTTGGATGGAGGGAAATTTGAAATGGGAGAAACCCTAATGTGAGTGGGGTCCATGGCAAGGAAGCATGTCTTGTATAAAACATGAAGGAGAGCCATTGTTGGGGTTTCATCTTTGGAGAAGAGAATTCGAAGTGGAAGTTGCCTTCAACTGAGGGAGCTTGTGCTGCTTAGCACAAGAGGGATTCCTATTTAGGAATACCCTTCTCTTCCATGGGAGGCCATGGAGAGATTGTTCTTCATCTTCCTCAAATCTTGGCTTGAGGCCAAAGCAGTCATTTGCAGCTACTGCGTTATTCTTATATTGAGAGAAAGCTAGAGTTGCTGGTGTTGCAGTGAGGGACCTTCATCATCTCACTTCCAGAGTTGTTCTGTAGAGGAGGGGCCCTCTCTTTCTCTAGGAGATCAGAAAAGGAGATCCCGGAGCTTATATTGCAGATTTTGGCATTGGGCCATATGTTTTCTCTCATGCCCAGCACAGTATCCTTCCCTTACAGCATTATCTTCAGAGGTGGCTTGCACAAAGGGTCATTCTGTGCACTAGAGGGTGAAATCTTCAGTAAGGGGATCAACCCCTTCACTTGGAGATAATTGGAGGAGGTATTATTGTTTATTGCAACCTCTAATTCCTTCTCTGATGTTGTATTATATTTGAGTTGTAGCAGCTACACTGCAACTCCGGCATTTTCCGGTTTTATGTATTCTAGCCAATCCCTTGGAGGATTGATGTAATAATGTTTTATAGGGTTGAGATCTTTCTCCCCTATCTTTATTTGAGCAAAACATATCATATCATCTCATATATATCAGTTTTCAGTCATTTTCCCTCATAGACTGTGCAGTAATAGAGTAGCTGGGTTTATATAGCAGTGTATTCTCTTGTTTCATGTACATTTCCTATTGAGGTTGATTTGAGCTCACCTTGAGAGGCATTTTCCTCAAGGAATTTGTATTACATTTACTGCTACATAATATATATCAGATTTTCACTCTTCTTACATTATGTGAGACATTATTTCACTGCTTCTACTTGTTGAATTTTTCATATTGCTGAATATTCTCTCATTGAGCATTATTTCGGTATACTTGTTGGTGGGAGATCTGAATAACCTACTTAAGGTTATTTATTGGAGCTTATATTCTATAGGGGGTTTGTATTAGATATATTCTAAGGCATACCAGCACTTTATACCTTATTTTTACATGGGCTTCCTTATACAGCATCCTCATGGGCAGCTGTTGCATAAATTCCTTAAAGGGAATTATTAGCTCTTGACAAGTTCTATTGGTAGAGTTTGCTAAAGGGCCAGGTAGCCTCTGGATCTCATCCTTCCTTGTGAAGGTGACATATCCAATAAATTCCCTATAGTTGAATCTATGAAATAGTTCAGTGTTGATTGTTAATACTCCTGAAGTTGGAAAATAGGAATATCTTAAGATATTCCTAGCATTGCAGAAATTTCCCCATTTGGGATATTACAGTGGTATCAGAGCTTCGAACTTGGCTCAGCCTATGAAGTTATAATTTCATAGGAAGAAGAGGTCAAAATTATGTAAAGGATGAGATTGATCTCATCAGTTTTGGGTCCAGCAAGAACCTCCCCAAGGAGGTTTAGGAGATAGAAGAAGGAGAAGAGGAAGGACCATGCACTTCCTATTCTCACAGAGTAGCAGAGAAGAAGCATGGAGAACACTTGGAATTAAAATTCCAAGTGAATATCTTGCTGAATATGGAGCAAACCCTAGAGTCTTCCAAGAGACTCTATCTTTCACACTTGTTCAGTAGGAAGAGGAAAGAACTTGGTGGTTCAGCCATGGGAGGCATGCAAGGGTTCCTACTCTTGCTAATTTTTCTCATATCTGGATCAGAAGATTTGGCCAAAGGAGGGAGGATCCCTCACCACCAAAGGCACATGCTAGTGCTATTACATTCATGGGGGATTAGCCTCCACCTTCAACTATTGAGGTAGCCAGCACACTTGAGGAAGATACTCTTGCATCAACACAAGATTCTTCCAAATATCTCCAAGGTATGCATGAGTTTGCATCTATCATGGAGGATTGTACATTATTGCAAGTTGTTTGTCTAAGAGCAGGAGACTTTCATTGCGCTGTGCCATTTTGAGGAAATAAAACATCATCATCCTCATGCACTATTGATGAGCCATGCATCACATGTGAGGGTGGGGTTTGAAGTTTTGTCATGGAGGAGATTGCATTTTAATGTCCCATGAAATGCAAAAGAGAGAAATCTGTTTTGGGACAATGGTAGCTCTTGTGAAAGAGGTACCAAGTGGTAGGATAATTACACCAAAGAGTAGAGATTTATGGATGGAGTGTGCCCAGCGGAAATGTGGAGGATCCATAACCCACATGGTTCCAGTATCATTTCACAATTGTTGCTCTTGATGGACAAATAGGAGGGCATGGGTGCATCATGATGGGATGGCATTTCTCTTACCACTCATTATGTTCCCATTGTAGATCAAGAATGGTGGAAGTATAGGGGAGAAACAAACATTCTTGTTGCTCAGATTTTGTTTGGATGTTGCGGGAGCAAGAGGAGGCACTAGCATAGTGCAAGAGGATTTCTCTTTGATATTGGATGCCCAAGAAGCACCTCCTTCATGAGAGGAGCTCTACATTTGCAACATCATTATGGGAGGAGTATTTGACAAGATTTATGTCGCAGAGGGGAGCTTTGAGATGACAGTGGCCCTACTCTAAAGGCCAGCAGCGCTGTCACTTGAGAGCTTAAGTTACTTGTTGGAGTGTCTTCCAAGCCACTTCACAAGTGTTGTACTTTGGAGGCATGTAGGTGATGAGTGTTAGTGCTCGACTTTGCCTCAAGCTGAAGGAAGGCAAGGTTCAAGGCAACATCATACCACGCTTAGCCTCGTAGCTAGCCCTACAAGGACATGAGAGGGCTCTCTCCGTAGAATAGATATTCAATAAAATGGTAATGGACTAATTTTAGGCTAGGTATATGAATGGGAAAAGAATTTGATAAATGACTGAATTTCAAGGATGTATGGGACAACAGGACAGCCCGAGCTGAGGAATTAAATCAATGACACAGGATATTTCATGGGGCAAGGCAGGCAGGAGGTTTGGCAATCAAATTGAAATAAGGTGAAATGAAAAGACTGTTGAGGAGCTGAAAAGGGCATAATACATGGATCCTTTTCAAACAGAAGAAAACACACAGAGTATGAACGGTTTCCCAAGGCAGAGCATATAAAATGGATTCTACCTTTCTACTTGAAAACATTCAACTGGTAATGTTTATGAATGAATTGTGAAACATAACAAAATACATATGAAACATAAAGGAGAGACATATGCTAAAACTCATACCACATGAATCCCATAAATCAGAGTTGCATCGCTTTATTAAATCCCTGCCAAATTGTACAAAAGGAGCGCAAAGCTCACTGCCACACTATTCCCCTACTTCTGAGTTTTCAGATCTCAGACTTTCCAGCCTTTTACAAATGATTAGAATTTACAATAAATAGACAAATTTGTGGGAATATAGAATGATAGAAAGAGGAGAAATCATAACTGAAGATGGAAAACCAAGAGCCAATAATATTTTCGTAAAGGAAGAGCTACGTTACATAATTTCATTTGAAATTCTCTGATACCCAATGGGGAGGCGAAACCTGTAGCGTGGATCATCTCTGCAATGTAACCGAAAATGTGACTGTTACAATCTGGGTTCTCGGCCTCTGACTGTTCGCTTTCCATTATTTCTTTAAATAAAACTTCCTTTTCTTATATTTGCTTTGGAAAAATGAATTTATGCGTTCGTGAAGGGAGGAATGTATTTAAATGGGAAAGGGAAGGGAAATGGAGGTGGGAAACTTATGAAAATCGCAATCGGGATCAGGAGCGGGCCAGAGATATGATATAACACAGTAATCGCAATCGCAATATCGGAGTGGAGCGGGAGGGGAGTGATATTACAGATATGCGACGCGATGGGAGGACTACCTTTGTGATAAACAAATATAACCAAAGTATTGAATTAACAAAGGGCTAGGCCTTTCTGTATGAACGAGCGGAAGTACTGATGGTGGGACCCAAGGACCAATCGCAATCGCAAATCGTGAGGGGAGGAGGAGCGCAACATATGTGAAACGCCGATGCGATTGGCTCGATTGAATTTAAGCCGTCGGATCGGTGGGGAGAGATCAACGGTGGAGGGATGATCGAGAGAGGTGTTGCGATCGGGTAATCGGAGGGAGAACTTGCGATGGGTCAATCGGAGGAAGATGCGATCGGAGGATCGGAGGGGGGACTTGCGGTGGGCGGATCGCATCGCATATTTAACATTTGTGATGGTGCAATCAATCGATCGGGGGATGGTGCGATCGATCGCAATCAGAGATTTGAGCGATTAGACGATCGGAACTTCCATATAAATGTTTGCGATTGCGATTTTGGATAAGGTTTGCGATTGCGACTTTAAACTTTATATTATAAGGTTTATATTATATGCGCGGTGAAGTGGTTTATACGGTGGGGGGGTTATATATAACATAACTTTTGCTTATAAAGTCTATGGGTATGGAAAAAGGGGAAGTGGTTTAATTAAATCGCATATGTATTCAAAGTTTTGTAATGCGATTTTATAATCGGAAAGTGGGAAAAAAGGGGTTTTTAAAGGGGTATAAAACTTTAATAGAACAAAGTTTAAAGGAAAATGAAATGAGGTATAGAGAATTTTACTTCACTAAAGCATATATAATTCAATCCCAAAGTCGGTTGAAGTGTAGTATCGTTGAGAGCTCTTTAGAGACTCTTTCACGTGGATCTGCCCCAGAAGATGACCTGGTGCCGAACAATTTGTGGATAACTTCTTTGAAGGCAGGGACCTCACTTTGTAGAGATAACAGCTTCTGAATTGTGACTGAAAGGCAAAGCATTATGTTTTCACCTCAAAACATGGTTTTGAGGTGAAAATTACCTCAAACTGAATGAATGATATCTCTGATCCTCCTGGTGCTATAACTTTGCATTTATTTGACTTCCTCATGACCCTGCTGGTCTTTATTGACATTTGACTCCTTTATTTTGACAGTGATGAGACCTTAGATACTAAAGAGACCCATCCTATGACCTACTGATATGATTTTGAGAATGAAAGTGACTAATGATTGAAAACCATAGGGAGGAAAATCAACAAGTACCTCATGAGGGAAATCTGATGAAACATTACTGCCATAAATGAATCCATGACCTAGCAGAATGGTGAAATTTATTTGTATGAAACACCTATTATTCAAATGCAAAAAGAGCAGTTTTGATCACTAATGGCAGTATGACTGGACTGACAATAACATTGGCTCCAATGGAGATGGTAGCTCCTTGGAGGTGCCAAGAACACCGTAGACCAAGTAGCCTTATCCATTGGGCATGTAGTAAAGAATACTGAAAGACTGACACAATGCAGACTGACACTGACTCGAGACTAAGACTGCAAAACTGAAATAAAACTAGACCATACACCAATCACCCAAGTCTTATAGCCTTCACCTCGGGCTCCAAACTTTAATGACTGTGTATTCTGCACTCTGATAAACATAACATGGTATATACAATGGTGATGACATGTATCTTGATCCTTTATTTTCAACAATGGTAGTGCTTCAAAAGCCTACCATTTACTGCTCCTCCAGGACAATTTTGGCCATCCATTTCTGAAAGCAAGAAGGCATTCTGTCCTCTGTAAGCTGAGATCCTGTATGGTCCTTTCCACAGATTGTCGAACTTACCATGTGTTGTGGACAATTTTGTCACCCCTAGAGACAGTCTAGAGTTGCAATAGACCAGTGCCTAGGACATCTTAATATAGCAAGGAGCTCATAATATAGCTTGGGTTGTCAGTCCAAAAGCTCTCTTACTATCTCTTGTTAAACAAGGGAATTAGTTTAAATGGGACCAATCTCTCTCAGAAGCTGATACAAAGATAAGAATAATGTAGGAACATCATGCAAACCCTAATACAAAAGCATCAGACAGTTAAGAGACAGCTTACTGCAAAGAGGGCTAGTTCATATAATATGCCACAGAAATCAATTATCAGAAAGTGGATGCAGTGAAAGAAATAATAAGAAAATACCAGTTGACATTAGACTGATACCCAGATATACAACAAAACCATGTATGGGCTTGCCAATTCAAGAATCCATACACAATCCTGGCATTTTAAAAGCACCCTCCTAAAACAACTGATATAGCAGAAAATATGGAAGAGATGAACATGGAACAGTATATCATGACTAGGCCTATTTAAAGCGCTTGACTAATTCCAGAAAGGGCATCAACTAGGATGAATCCTTACTACAAAATAGTGAGCCACTTGCATTCTAGAACATGATACAAGAAGATAAATAGCATGAAATGAGATATTGTATTAACACATAAGAGAAAATTACATACTGTGAAATACCAAAGACCAGAATCCTCATTACAGTTATAACTCCTCCTCACTGAGACCCTACGGGCTCTGAACCTTCATACAGAGGTATTACAAAATGTATACAAAACCTTTTCACTACACAGTCTGCTGATTGAAATCTGGAACCCCTCTAATGTCTTATTTCTAGGTTTTTATAGAAAATATAGAGGATTCTAGAGAAGGAGGTAGGTGGAGTACATTTAATAACTCAATTTGAACAAAAATTGGCGGAAAGGATTCGCGCCCACTCTATGAATGACTGAATATAAATGACTGTACTTTGCAATCTGCCTCTAGAAATAAATGCTGAGGATGAAAACGTCTTCATGAAAAAGACACAAATAATAATATATACAATGTTCTGCCTCCTGCTGAAAAAGGGAAAATCTGCTGCCGTAAAACCCTGAGATAGCCTGCGATTTTGTACTGTACTCTCGGCCCTTAACTTTGAATTTAAATCCTGGACCTTTAATGCAGGGCGAAGCATTCCTTGATTTTCTCTGGAGGGTTCTGTAGGTTTATATCTTCATTTCATTTAATGATAGTCATTCCACGCAACTACCCTCGACTTATTTCTTAAATTTCGCCAGCAAAACACGTCCTTTGATATGCTCTTGACCTCTGCAATGGAGGCGATAAATCATGAGGCCTCTATACCATCTTGCAGACCACCGGTTTTCTGCGCGCGGGGCCCTCCACATGGAACGATCGCCGCTCCGTTGATTGAACTCGATCGGACGGCCACCATTGCACCCGAAACATAAAACAATAAGCTCCCTTCCCTTTTAGCTTGTGGTTTTCGGGCCTGGGTCATGTGATGACGACAAGAAAAGGGGCTAAGGCCCTGGGGCTTCGGCTCAATATAATTTTAATAGCGGGTTTTTAACCTTTGGATAATACATTTTGGAGCGGAAAAGGTGGCGATGAGCGCAATGTGGAGGTTTTTTATCACGAAAGGTATTTGGAACATATCTAAAGGAACCGGTGGTTGAAATTTAAATGGAGGTGGGGGAATATGCACAACATTGGCTCCATCTGGGGACGATATGTTCGTCCTCGGGCATGTCGAGAACACGCGACCACCGAATATTTCATTCTATTTTCAATTCCCCTGCGCTTTTTCTTCAGGTAAATGCCAGCATCCTTTTCTTTATGAAAATAAAAACTAAAACAACTTATATACAATATAATACAATCAGGCAGTCCCAGCCTGACTCAGAATTGAAAGTATGGCTTGAGGAATTGGCCATTCACAGGTGCATCCAACAGATCACCCTGTAGGTTTTCTAACATGAAAGTATTATTTCTCCCTTGATTTACAATTTTGAACGGGCCAAACCACAATGGATCAAATTTAGCATGCTTGCCCTTTTCTGCTCTGCGAACATCCCATCTGAGAACCAGGTCTCCGATTTGGAAATTCCTATCTTTTGCATGGCGATCAAAAATATTCTTCATTTTTTCCTGATATTCTACCAGTATTTGATTCACCTGATTCCGTGTTTCCTCCAATTCCACCAATTGATTTATTCTTCTGATCATATCATCTGGTTCTTCCTGACTTTCCTGCATGAAACGTGCTACCGGTAATGCCAATTGCACAGGAAACACAGCTACTCGCCCATACACCAGCTCATAGGGAGATTTCCCTGTTGCTCTCTTGCTGGTTATCCTATTCGCCCATAGAGAAAATTTCAATTGAGAGTCCCAATTCTTCTGATTCTCACTTATTGTTTTCTTCAAGGCCCTCACCAGGGTTTTATTAGAAGACTCTGCTAAGCCATTTCCCTGTGGATAGTAAGCTGTGGAGTGAGTCAAAGTGATGTTATACCTTCAGCAGAAATTTACAAACCTGGCAGACTTGAAAGCCTGTGCATTTTCAGTTAAAATTCTAGCAGGACAGCCAAACCTAGATATAATATTTTCCTCCATAAACCTCATTATTACGGCATCTGTAGCATTTCTGGTAGGTATGGCTTCCACCCATTTCGTGAAATAATCCATGGCTATGAGTATCCATTTGTATTGGCCACTTGATGGGGATGTATCTCTCCTATAAAATCTAATCCCCATTTCTGAAATGGTTCATTCACATGAATGGGAATCAGAAGCAATGCTGCTAATTTCTGTCTTTCTGCAAATATTTGGCACTTGTCACATGCTCTGACCCAAGCAAAAGCGTCTAAGTACAATTTTGGCCAGTAAAAACCAGCCCTCAAGATTTTATGAGTTGTAGCCCTCCAGCTGTAATGTCCTCCACAAATTCCTCCATGAAATTCTGTCATTACATTCTGCACTTCATTTTCTGTGAGGCATAATAGTAATAGACCTGAAGGGTCTCTCCAATAGAGCTGTCCATTAGCAATTATGTATTTCTGTGATTTCATCCTTACAGCTCTGTATTTTATCTTATCACAACCTGAATGACAGCTAAGTGTTAAAAGATATTCAACTATTTCTTTATACCAAGGACTAGTTAGATATTTCATATGTATCTTTTGAGTGGCCATCTCTAGTCCTTGCTGTTCTTCTCCTTTCTCAAATTCTTCATTCGCTATCATGGATAGATTAATGCCCAAGGCCTGATGATTTGATTCAAATAACATCTTAGCAAGTCCCTGTCCTTTAATCAACTTGGTAGGCCTTATGTCCAAATCATACTCTTGTATTTTTGCAATCCATCTTCCTCTTTTACCTTCGCTATCTCCCTGAACAAGAATGTCTTTGACAGCTGCTGTGGGGACATAGGCAGTAATGTGAGATTGCAAAACATATATTCTAAAAGCTTTAAGGGACTTCACCAGGGCATATGCCTGCTTCTCCAGTATATTGTATTTCAATTCAGCATCATAAAGCACTTTACTGAAGAAAGCTATAGGCTGCTCGTATCCCTCTTCATTTTTCTGCAATAATACTCCAGCAATAGTATGAGGTGAAGCAAATGAAAAAATCATAAATGGCTTCTTGTAATATGGCCCTGCTAGCACAGGAGCTTCAGCAAATGCCTGTTTTATCCTGGTGAATGCATCTCTAGACTCCTGGGACCATTTCACTTCATTGTCCTTTTTCAACATATCAGTTATATGCCTAACTATCTCAGCATAGTTAGGAATAAACCTTCTCAGGAAATTAATTCGGCCTAAAAACACCTGCACTTCCTTCTTATTTCTAGGTAAAGGAATGCTATTTATTACTTCAACTCTCTTAGGGTCTATTTTCACACCATCTTTAGTTATAATGTGCCCTAAGAGTTTTCCCTCATCTAATGCGAATAAAGATTTTTGAGGATTGAGAGAAAGGCCATACCTCCTGCATTTTTCAAAAGTTCTTCTTAAATGCTCAATATGCTTATCATCATTCTTTTAAAACACTGTGATGTCATCGAGATATACCACCAAAAACTTGTCTCACTCCCAAACAAAGGCTATGTCCATTGCCCTCTGAAAAGTAGCTCCTGCATTAATTAATCCAAATGGCATCCTGGCATACATAAATGTTCCCCATGGTGTGGTGAATGCAGTTTTCTTCTGGCCTTCTGGAAACATAGCCACTTGATTATAACCAGAAAAACCATCCATCATTGACATTCTGGATGCTCCCACAACTTTCTGCAGGATGTGGTCCATCTTAGGCAGTGGATAATTATCCTTTAGAGATGCTCTGTTTAAATTTCTAAAATCCACACACAGCCTTATTTCTCCATTCTTCTTTCGAACAGGAACAAGATTTGCTATCCATTCTGAGTATCTCAATGGCACAATTATTTTGGCCTTAAATAGCTTCTCGATTTCTTTTTCAATAGAGGGAAGCAGCAGAGGGTTTATCTGTCTGAGCTTTTGCTTATAAGGCTTTGCATCTTCCCTCAGAGGAATCTTATGTTGCATTATACTAACATCAAAAGTTTTTAGGTCCTGATAGGACCATGCAAATACATCTTTATAAGATTGAAACAACTTCAAATATTTTTCTCTATATTCTTCTGGGACTCTTTTAGATAACTTCACAATTTTGGGATCAGCATAAGTACCCAGATTCAAATCTTTTACTTGATCTTCTTCTGTCACCTTTTTTGGCTGCAACGGAACGTCATCCTTGTTAAATAATCTTTCTAGAGGTACCAGCCCTCTAGGTATAACATTTCCTTTTAGCTGCAGCACTCTATTACCATCTATTTTCTCTTCCCATCTGTTTTCTACAACATTTTCAACTTCTTCCTCCTCATTATCATCAATCTCCATATTGGAGAATTCTCCTACTGTCTCCATGAATCTCTTCATTTGTTCATCATCTTCAAATACCTGCCAATGCTTAATATTATCTGGAATAGATGGTCTGTAACGTACCTCCACTTCATATCTTAAAAGAGGATTCTGAGGAGGACGGAATGTACTGGCAGCTACAGCAAGGGAATCTGCTATTCTGTTCTGCTCCCGGGGCATGAACTGTATGTTAAATGCTGAGAAGATATTTTCTATCATTTCCCACACTTCGTTTCTATAAGCTTTCAACCGTGGATGTTTAGTTTGGCATTGATTTTTGATCTGTCTCACCACCAGCTCAGAGTCCCCCAAGACTTTTAAACATTGGATGCCCATGTTTCTAGCCGTCTGTAGTCCCAATAAGAGTGCTTCATATTCGGCTACATTGTTGGTAGCCTCATACTCTAATTTAAAGGACAGTGGCACCCATTTTCCTGTAGGAGAGATTAATAACACCCCAGCCCCATTGCCTTCTCTTGAATTCGCTCCATCAAAATGTAAAGTCCAAATTCCTGATTCCTGATCTTCTTTAGGCTGCTCAGCTTGGATTTGACCAAAGAGGGGCTCATGAGCATAATTTTGATTCTCTTCTAACATTAAACATGAGAAGTCTCCCTCTTTGTTATAAACTGGAGAATTCTCTGAGCAGTCAGCCTTAGTTACCATTTTAACAAATCTAGTCTCCCTGTATAACCTCCTCTCCTGGCCTCCAAAGACTGGGACTCTAGCATATGTTAAATCTAACTTGATTGACCCACCAATTTTTGTACCCCAGGACCTTGACAACAGCATGCCAAAGCGGGCTGGGATATCAGCAACCACAATGTCCATGACCACACTCTTTGCTGGAATTTGGGCCAAATTGACCACTAAATCTTTAATCATTCCCAAGCATTTAACTCTTTTAGAATCAAATGAATATAGGTCTTTGTATGGTCTTGTAATTTGCAGTCCTAGTTGTTCCATGACAGACAGAGGCATAAGATTATGGGAAGCCCCAGAATCTAACATACAATTGTGTAATAGCAGGTCATGGATAACTAAAGAGACATAAAAAGGAGGAGTAGAAGGGTCTATCTCCTCGATGTGTGGGCCAAAGACTACCATGGGTCTTTCTTCTTGAAGGTTTAAACTATCGGGTACAATTGGTATTTCAGGAGGAAGCATAAAGGAAGTAACTTGAGACTGATATACGGGCTGTTTTAATAATTCAGTCAGGGGAACTGGAATCTTAATTTTCTCAAGTTCTTTTTGCAGATTAAAAGCAGGAAGGGGTTTTTCTATCACAACTTCTTTTGACTCTTTATTTTCAGCTGAGAATTTAATTTCTTTTGATACAGGCTCAGCATTAGGAGGACTGAATATTTTTGAAGAGGAAGGAATCTGATCATTGGGCTGCAAAGGAGTATTTAGGGGATTCTTACCTTTTTCTATGTTCTTCTTTGTTGCTGATTCCTTCTGAGCAGATGCTTCTTTCTGAGGTGGCTCTTCTTCTTGGTCTTGAGTTCGGGTCCTCTTTCTTGAAGATCTGAGATCATACTTTACATTGAATTGTGCTTGCATGAAATCAGCAAATTGCTTACAATAATGGTCAATCTCTGCTTCTTCTTCTTCATCTTGCAATGGGAATTCCATATCATCATTATTTGAAAAATCCAGATTTGAATCTTCTAATCCATAAGCTGCATCCCCAGTGGAGTCATCTGCTGGTCCTTCCAGGTATAAGGGATGAGGGACCTGGTCTTGTTGTTCCTTTGCTTCTCTAGGCAATATCTGCAATGGGGGCCTTCTGTACTGGGGATTATATCCTCTGTTTGGAGCATTATAGAAATTCTTGGGAGCTGCATTTTTAGCTTCCAATTCAAGCTTGACCATCCTCTTTATCATTTTTCTTATTTCATCCATCTTGTCTGAATCCTTTTCCTGATTAGAGGAGGAAACCTCTTCTTTTCCTCTCCTCCTAGTATCTTGTTCAGCTTTTCCCTTTAATTTGCCAGTGGAGGCAAAGTTCGCTTCCAATTCTAGAGCATCTAACTGTGCATCATCTAAAGTGGTAGGTTTTCTTTCCCTCAATGCGAAGCCGAAGTCAAGATCAAAGGCTGCTATAAAAACTATCTTAGCAGCTGTTTCATGGGGCTTCATTTCAGGAGGCAGGCTTAAATATAACTTGTTAAATCTTTTAATAAACTCTTCCACTCCTTCATTATGCTTCTTCTTCATAGTATTAAACTCAGTAAGACACTGACCATGATCTTTCTTTTCCCCCCATTTTCTGAGAAAAGTATTATCCATAATATCCCAGGTGGTTATTGAATGGTTCCCCAATGTCTTGAACCATTTCCTGGCTTCACCCTCCAGAGATTGTACAAATAATCTTAAGACCACGTCCAAATGTTCAACATTTAAGTTTTCTGCATCAAGATGTTTCTGAGCATCAATTTCATTTTCACCATTAAATCTCGGCAGAATCTTCAAATAATCCCGTGGCATATAATTTAGCACTTGGGGTAAGGCCAGAGGAGCATATTTGTTCAATAGAAAAGCAGGAACATTAGCCATTGGAGGAGGTGGGGGTTGAGCAACAGTCTGAGAAAAAAATGAAGGGAGAGGAGTAGGAGGAAGTGGAGTATGAATGACAATGGGAATATATTGCACAGAAGCCTGAGGTGTAGATGGGAATAGTTCACGGTTAACAGGAGCTACTTCTGTAACTTCTTTAATTTCCTCGGCCTCGAAAGTAGGATGAGAATCTTCTTCAATCCAGGCACTTCCTCTACGTGGAGTTTCTGAGTAAAACTCGGGATTTTCTGTTCTAACTTCTTGAGAAGAAGAGGGCGGATAATCTTCAACGGAATATTCAGGGTTTTCAGCACGAGCTGACTTCCTCTCCTTCCAAACTCTTTTATGAATGATCTTCTATGGGTCAGACACGTAAGGGGTCTTCGATTGAGATGTATCTGACCTCAGATGCGGCTTGCGAGGAGCCAGGACTACCAATAAATTTATCAAAATGAAAGCAGTGGAGTCGCCAAGGTGAGATATACGCAACTCTTCAACTCTCTTTGCTCACCTGATTAGAGAGTGAAAACAATTTGTCGAGGCCCAGGGAAACTGATATTCTTGAATTTGGTCCCCGGCAACGGCGCCAGAAAGATGTTGTGGACAATTTTTTCACCCCCTAGAGACAGTCTAGAGTTGCCATAGACCAGTGCCTAGGACATCTTAATATAGTAAGGAGCTCTTCGTATAGCTTGGGTTGTCAATCCAAAAGCTCACTTACTATCTCTTGTAAAACAAGGAAATAAGTTTTGAATGGGACCAAAATCTCTCAGAAGCTGACACAAAGATAAGAATAATGTAGGAACATCATGTAAAACTCCAATACAAAGGCATCAGACAGTTAAGAGACAGCTTACTGTAAAGAGGGCCAGTTCAAATAATATATCACAGAAATCAAATATCAGGAAGTGAGTGCAGTGAGGAAACATAGAGAAGATATTAGTTAACATGAGACTGATACCCAGATACACAACAGAACCACATAAGGGCATATCAATTTATGAATCCTTCTATGAAAATGGCATTTTAAAAGCACCCTCCTCAAGTAACTAATATAGCAGAAAATATGGAAGAGATGAACATGGAACAATATATCATGACTAGGCCTATTTAAAGCGCTTGACTAATTCTAGAAAGGGCATCAACAAGGATGAATCCTTACTGCAAACTAGTGAGCCACTCGCATTCTAGAACATGATACAAGAAGATAAGTAGCATGAAATGAGATATTGTATTAACACATAAGAGAAAATTACATACTGTGAGATACCAAAGACCAGAATCCTCAATATAGTTATAACTCCTCCTCACTGAGACCCTACGGGCTCTGAACCTTCATACAAGAATATTACAAAATGTATACAAAAGCCTTTTCACTGCACAGTCTGCTGATAGAAATCTGGAACCCCTCTAATGTCTTATTTCTGGGTTTTTATAGAAAAGATAGAGAATTCTAGAGAAGGAGGTAGATGGGGCACATTTAATGACTTAATTTGAACAAAAATGGCGGAAAGGATTCGCGCCCACTCTATGAATGACTGTACTTTACAATCTGCCTTTAGAAATAAATGCTGAGGATGACAATGTCTTCATGAACAAGACACAAATAATAATATATACAATGTTCTGCCTCTTGCTGAAAGAGGGAAAATCCGCTGCCGCAAAAACCCTGAGATAGCCTGCGATTTTGTTCTGTACTCTCGGCCTTTAACTCTGAATTTAAATCCTGGACCTTTAATGCAGGGCGAAGCGTTCCTTGATTTTCTCTGGAGGGTTCTGTAGGTTCATATCTTTGTTTTATTTAATGATAGTCATTTCACGCAACTACCCTCGACTTCTTTCTTAAATTTCGCTAGCAAAATACGTCCTTTGATATGCTCTTGACCTCTGCAATGGAGGCGATAAATTATGAGGCCTCTTTATCATCTTGGAACCACTTAGGTTTTTAAGCGGCGCGGGGCCCTCCACATAGAACGATCGCCGCTCCATTGATTGAACTCGATCGGACGGCCACAATTGCGCCCGAAACATAAAACAATAAGCTCCCTTTCCTTTTGGCTTGTGGTTTTCGGGCTCGGGTCATGTGATGACGACAGGAAAAGGGGCTAAGGCCCTGGGGCTTTGACTCAATATAATTTTAATAGCAGGTTTTTAACCTTTGGATAATGTATTTTGGAGCGAAAAGGTGGCGATGAGCGCAATATGGAGGTTTTTGATCACGAAAGATATTTGGAACAGATCTAAAAGGAACTGGTGGTCAAAATTTAAATGGAGGGGGACTACACAACACCATGCTTCCCTTTGTCTTCATTTCTAGCATCCCATTTCAACACTATATCATCCAGCTGAAACCTTTCTGCTTTTTTCTTCCTGTCATAGATCTTTTTTATTTTCTCCTGCAACTGAATAGCGTTCTGTGACACTTCCTCTCTTGTTTGTTGAAGGTGGATCATCTGATTGATCCTTCGTTGATTGTCTTTGTCCTCGCTGTCAACTTCTTGCAATAGTCTCATAACTGGGACTGTAAGGGATGTAGGAAATATAGCATCAGTACCATAAACCAACTCAAATGGTGACATACCTATTGATCTTTAACTGCTAACTATGTCTGCCCACAGTGCATTGATGAGCTTCCGGTGCCAATTTCTTTTGTTTGCTTCCAAAATTTTCTTGATTATATTCACCAGCGATTTGTTATATGACTCGGCTAGGCCATTGCCTTGCGGATAATATGTTGTCGAATGGCCCAGTGCGATGTTGTATTTTTCATAGAAATCAATCATTTTCTTTGATCTGAATGCTGCTGCATTGTCTGTTACGATTTTGCATGGGCAGCCAAAGCGAGATAAAAAATTCGATTCCAGGAATTGAATAATTACCGTGTCTGTTGCTTGTTTGGCTGGGATGGCCTCGATCCATTTGGTAAAGTAATCTGTCCCTGTCAATATCCATCGGTGCTGTGCTGAGGATGCTAGATGAATTTCTCCAATGAAATCGAGCCCCCACTGCTGAAAGGGTGCGTTTACTAAAACTGGTTTTAAAGGGAGTGGGAGCAATTTTTTCTTCCCTTGAAAGATTTGGAATTCATGACATTTCATCACGGTCTTATATAAATCAGAAAATAATGTGGGCCAATAATATCCGGCTCTCAATATCTTGTTAGCTGTAGTCTTCCAAAACAAGTGACCGCCACAGTCGCCTTTATGAAACTCGTGCATTACCTTTTGCGCTTCTTCTTCAACCAAACAATTAAGCAGAACGCCTCTCGGATCTTTCCAATACAGAGCGCTGTCTAAAATGCAGTATTTTGCGGATTTTAGTTTCAGAGATCTACCTTTACTCTTGGACATGCCCGTAGGGGGTGAAAAGTGCTGAAGGACATAGACGATATCTGAATACCATGGGGACTGTAGAAAAATATCTGCAATTGGAACTAGTAAACCTTCATCTTCCTCTTATGCCACTGCTATTATAAGGTTTATATCTAAGGCGTGCAGATTTGATTGGGCCATCAATTTCGCCAAGCCTTGGCCTTTGATCAATTTCGTGGGCTTGATCTCCAGATCATACTCCAACATGGCTGCTATCCACTTACCTCTTCGACCTTCTGGATCAGTTTGCATCAACACCTCCTTCACTGCTGCGTTTGGGACATATGCTATAGTATGTGAATGCAGAATATAGACCCTGAAATCCTTCAATGCTTTGATAAGGGCCAATGCATGTTTTTCAATGATATTATATCTCAAAGCAGTGTCTCTAATAGTTCTACTGAAAAGGCAATTGGATTTTCGATCTCGTCTCTCTTTTGCATTAAAACAACCGCTAAAGTATGCTCAGATGCAAACGAAAATATGATAAAGTCTTGAGTGTAGTCAGGACTGATCAAAATTGGGGCATTGGAAAAAGCAAACTTTACCAGATTGAATGATTTGATAGCCTCCTCACTCCATTTAACAGTGTTGTCTTTCTGTAACATATTAGTCATTTCCCTCAAATGCTCAACCAGATTGGGTATAAATCGACGTAAGAAGTTCATCTTACCATTGAATGCTTGGATCTCCTTCTTGTTTTGTGGCAGGTCTATGAGCTGGATTGCCTCCACTCTAGCTGGATCGATGCGAATACCATCTTTGGAGATGATATGTCCCAGCAGCTTGCCTTCATCCATGGCGAAGAGGCACTTCTTGGGATTGAGAGAAATTCCAAATTTTCTGCATCGCTGAAAAACAACTCTCAAATGGTGCAAATGCTCATCATCTGATCCTGAAAACACTGTCAAATCATCTAAATAAACAACCAGAAAAACATCTTTTTCATTTGCAAAAGCGATGTCCATTGCACGCTGGAAAGTAGCTCCTACATTCTTCAGTCCAAAAGGCATTTTGGCATACTGGAAGGTTCCCCAGGGTGTTGTGAAGGCAGTTTTATCTTGGTCTTTCTCATGCACCAAGATTTGGTTGTAGCCTGAGTAGCCATCAAGTAGTGACATCCTGGATGCTCCAACTACTCTCTACAGAATGTGGTCCATTTTTGGGAGTGGATAATTGTCCTTCAAGGAGGCCTTGTTCAAGTTCCGAAAATCTATACACAACCTTATCTCTCCAGTCTTTTTACGCACCGGGACCAAATTCAAAATCCAGTCAGAAAATCTAATAGGGACTATGATACCATCTTTGTACAATCTGTTTACATCTTTTTCGATGGATGGCAGCAGCTTCGGATTGATCCTTCTCAGCTTCTGTCTGAATGGCTTTTGATCCGGCTTGATAGGAATAGTATGCTGGATTATGTTCTTATCATACACCTTCAAATCTGAATAATCCCATGGAAATACATCAGAAAATTCGGAAAGCATCTTCACATACTTCTCTTTCACTTCAGGGGACAATGTCTTTGACAATTTGACAAACTTGGGCTGATCAGCTGTTCCAATATTCACATCTTCAACTCCTTTCTCTGTGGGCACCAAGCTTGGCTTCTTTGCAACATCGTCCTGATCAAACAGCTCCTCTAGAGGTATGAGACCTCTAGGAATTACGTTATCTTTTAGCTGCAATATGTCCATCTGGTTTGTTTCCATTTCTTGATCATCCACCACATACTCACCTTCTATGAGAGTGTCCTTGAATTTTCCATCACCCTGCAAAAATGCATTTATCTCATTATCATCCCAAAATACTTGCCAATACCTTAAATTATCCGGAACAGCAGGCCTGTGTTTGACATGGATTTCGAATTTGTTGCTGGAGTTCATCGGAATTTTTAGGTTACTTGCAGTAGTTGCAAGAGAATTAGCAATAAGATTCTGCATCCTGGGCACTGCTGTCAAAGTGTACTCTGGGAATGTCTTCAAAATGTCCAAAACTGCATTTCTATATGCCCTCAGTCTTGGATGTTTAGCTTGGTATTCTCCTTTCACCTGCTTGATTATTAACTCAGAGTCGCCATACACAGAAATCCTTTTTGCCTTCAACTTTTTCAAGATTTTGAGGCCTGCAATCAGAGCTTCATACTCTGCTTCATTGTTAGAGCATTCAAAGGCCAACTTATAAGCACATACTCTGACATTACTAGGGACCTTTTCAGGTTGAAACATATGACTCCTTACCCGTATTCCAATGCCAGCTCCATCCCTACCAACAGCTCCATCAAAATCCATACTCCACAGGCCTTCTTCTTCTTCTTGTAGATGCTGAAATTTAGTTTCTTCCTTTCTTTCACCTTGGTTGATTTCTGGCTTTTCGTTATCCCTTTACTGCTGGCAGTCAAGAGGCTCAGAAGTATTTGCTGCTTTGTCTTTTTCCTGTTTGAGGACTTCTTTGAAATTTTCTGAAATCTCAGGTATCTCCTCCACTTGTACTAACTGAACAGCCTCATCATTCATACCACCATCTGAATATAAGACAAAAGATTCTAAATATGTATGGACCGCATTGATGGGATGATTTACTGGCTTGTCTTTGCTAGTGATCATGTATTTCATCTTCTTTTCGCTATATAACTTTCTCAACTGGCCAAATACAGGGATTGTGGCATAGGAAAAATCAAGCTGTATGGTTCCCTTAAGTTTTGCACCCCAAGACCTAGATAGAAGCATTCCAAACCGTGGTGGGACATCAACAACCACTACATCCATCAAAACATTTTTAGCTGGGATTTGATCTAGAGACACCACCAAATCCTTGATGAGACCAATACAGTGGACCCTACTTGAGTCAAAGGAATACAAATCGTGGTATTTTCTAGTAACATCAAGACCTAACTTCTCCATGACAGCTTTGGGCATCAAGTTATGTGAGGCCCCTGAGTCCAACATGGCGTTATGCAAGATAAACTCATGCAACCTCAGACTTAGGTAAAAGGGGGGGACTTCACTTTCTTTAGACTCTTGTGTGGCTAGACCAAAAATAAGTTCAGGGTAGTCATCTTCCACATTAACCATATCGGAAAGAGGATCGATTTGCAAAACTTTAGACACCTGACTTTTATATATACTATTCTTCACTAACTCGGTCAGGGGCACAGACACTTTCAAATTGGAAATTTCACTTTCTAAATTAAAGGAGGGAGCTTTTTCTACCTCTTTAATAGGAGGGTCTTTCTTCTCTGTTTGCTCCTTCGCTATGCTCTGCTGGCTTTTTCCATTTGCTGTATTAGTAACTACGGGCGCTTTACTGGATGGAGGATTGACCGGCTCTTTCGCATTCTTCTATGCCTCGTCCTTTAGCTGGAGTTCCTTTCTCTTTTGAATGGGGCTGATTGTAACGTTTCTGTTCCTTAGAGAATACTGCCTTTGCTGGGATGACAACGCGTTCATATACCCTCTCTGGTAGTCATCAGATTCTTCTTCTAACACCACGTCGTTTGCCAAAATGAAATCTTCATCCCCTCGAATGTCTGGAGTCACCACTGTGTATTCTTCTTCTTCTGTGAGGAAAATGGGTGCACCATCAGCTGTGAAAAAATGATTGGTTTCAAACAGGGGACCATCGTCATCTGAGTTGGTCCCTTGAACGTAGTTCTGCTATAAGGGCGTTCTAATCTGCTGTTGTGGTGCCACTTGGTCCTGCGCCCTCTGTTCTCTCTTTCTAATTCTGAATTGCGGCTGCTATTGTCCTCTAAAATTCGGATTTCTTATTTGGGGTTCCGGTTTGTCCGAAATTGTTAATCGATCAACCATCCTTTCCATTGTACGAATTATGGTGTCCATTTTGCTGTCCGAAGGGGATGCTTCTTCTTTCACCACGACTTTCTTTTTAGCTCGGGATCGAGCTCTTCTAGCCATCAGATTTGCTTCGACGCTTGCTGCCATCTTTTGCATTTCTTCAAGTGACGGTGGATCTCTTTCACGTAGTTGATATGCCATATCGACATCAAAACCATCCGGAAACCTCAGCATAGCTGAATCGACAGGAGGTTTGAGATTAGCTGGAATAGCATTGTATACCATATTGAATCTAAAACAATAGTCTTGCACCGTTTCACCCGCATTTCTTTTAATATTCTCATATTCAGACAGAATTTGCTGTGGATTCCTTTTCACCTCCCATCGGTCTAAGAACTATGTGTGTAACTCCTGTAAAGTGTGAATAGAGCCTGCTGGTAAAGCTTTGAACCACTTTCTCACTTCACCTCCGAAGCTTTGAACAAACAACCTGGTAGCTACATTTTCCTCTTCCACTTCATGCAAGTCAAAAAAGTCATTCATCTTGTCAACATGCTGCTGGGCTGTAATGCCCTGAGTGGCATCAAAGATAGTAATTTTACTCTGATAGTCAGCAGGCATATCATTGAGAACCTGAGGTAAAACCAAGGGTGCATACCGGGCAGCCATATTTCTGGGAGGATTTACCACAGCGTTTGTAATGCTGGAATTTGAGGTAGGTGTTGATGGAGGAGATGAAAACTGGGAATTGATTGATGGGAATGTTGATGGATCAGGAGGATGGAATGCTGTGCCTGATGATTCTGAAGGCTCAGGAATATAAGTTGTAGTGATGGACTGAGGTGAATTCAAAATGTAGTCATCAATGGAAGAATTTGCTCTCTGAACTTCAATATCTACAACAAACTCCGGATCTAAAACCGTGTCTTCAAGTGCAGTTTCAGACTTACTTCTAAACAAACAAAGCTCAAAATTCTCATCAAAAGAAAGTTCTTCTACAAACAACCACTCACTGGGCCAAGTATGGGACCTGAAAATAGGTGTAGGACTTGGGGATCCCTCTTATCTTCTGACTATTCTTGGGATAAGATTCGGATTTTCGAACACAGGGGAGGATTTGGATCAGGATTAGCCCTTGTATATCTTCTTGAAGCTAGTGTGGTCAATTTACTACTATACAATATTTATATCAGCCTAGAAAATTCTGAAATATCATCATCGAGACTTTGCAAGAAAAAAAATTACTGGGGTGATAAATCTTCTACGCTAAAGTTTGTAATTAAATCCCCAGCGGAGTCGCCAGAGATGTTAGCACCCAATCTGAACCTCAGGCTGAAAAGGCAAATCAGGGTAACAACTAAACCACGCTCGGCCTTGTAGCTAGCCCTACAAGGACAGGAGAGGGCTCTCTCCGTAGAATAGATATCCAATAAAACAATAATGAGACTGATTTTAGGCTAGGTATATAAATGGGAAAAGAGTTTGATAAATGACTAAATTTCAGGGATCTATGGGACAAAAGGATAGCCCGAGCTGAGGAATTAAATCAAGGACACATGATATTTCATGGGGCAAGGCAGGCAGGAGGTTTAGCAATCAAATTGAAATAAGGTGAAATGAAAAGATTGTTGAGGATCTGAAAAGGGCATAATACATGGATCCTTTTAAGTCAGAAGAAAACACATAGAGTATGAACGGTTTCCCAAGGCAGAGCATATAAAATGGATTCTACCTTTCTACTTGAAAACATTCAACTGGTAATGTTTATGAATGAATTGTGAAACATAACAAAATACATATGAAACATAAAGGAGAGACATATGCTAAAACTCATACCACATGAATCCCATAAATCAGAGCTGCATCACTTTATTAAATCCCTGCCGAACTGTACAAAAGGAGCGCAAAGCTCACTGCCACACTATTCCCCTACTTTTGAGTTTTCAGATCTCAGACTTTCCAGCCTTTTACACATGATTAGAATTTACAATAAATAGACAGATTTGTGGGAATATAGAATGATAGAAAGAGGAGAAATCATAACTGAAGATGGAAAACCAAGAGCCAATAATATTTTCGTAAAGGAAGAGCTGTGTTACATAATTTCATTTGAAATTATCTGATACCCAATGATGAGGTGAAACATGTAGCGTGGATCATCTCTGCAATGTAACTGAAAATGTGACTGTTACAATCTGGGTTCTCGGCCTCTGACTGTTCGCTTTCCATTATTTCTTTAAATAAAATTGCCTTTTCTTATATTTTCTTGGAAAAATGAATTTATACGTTCGTGAAGAGAGGAATGTATTTAAATGGGAAAGGGAAGGGAAATGGAGGCGAGAAAATTATGAAAATAGTAATCAGGATCAGGAGTGGGCCAGAGATATGATATAACACAGTAATCGCAATCGCAATATCGGAGTGGAGCGGTAGGGGAGTGATATTACAGATATGCGATGCGATGGTAGGACGACCTTTGTAATAAACAAATTTAACCAAAGTATTGAATTAACAAAGGGCTAGGCCTTTTCTTTATGAACGAGCGGAAGTATTGATGGTGGGACCCAAGGACCAATCGCAATCACAAATCGGGAGTTGGGACGGAGCGGGATGGTGTATACAATCTTTCCGATGCGATGGGGAGGAAATCCCTTTGTATTATAATTCAAAACCAAAATTTCGCATTAACAAAGAACTGGGCCTTTTATATGTGAATTGGGCGGAAGTATTATGGTGGGCCCGAAAGATCAATCGCAATCGCAATATCGGAGGGGAGGAGGAGCGCAACATATGTGAAACGTCGATGCGATTGGCCCGATTGAATTTAAGCCATCGGATCGGTGGGGAGAGATCAACGGTGGAGGGATGATCGGGAGAGGTGTTGCGATTGGGTAATCGGAGGGAGAACTGCGATGGGTCAATCGGAGGAAGATGCGATCTGAGGATCGGAGGGGGGACTTGCGATGGGCGGATCGCATCGCATATTTAACATTTGCGATGGTGCGATCAATCGATCGAGGGATGGTGCGATCGATCGCAATCAGAGATTCGAGCGTTTAGACGATCGGAACTTCCATATAAATGTTTGCAATTGCGATTTGGATAAGGTTTGTGATTGCGACTTTAAAATTTATATTATAAGGTTTATATTATATGTGCGGTGAAGTGGTTTATACGGTGGGGGGGTTATATATAACATAACTTTTTCTTATAAAGTCTATGGGTATGGAAAAAGGGGAAGTGGTTTAATTAAATCGCATATGTATTCAAAGTTTTGTAATGTGATTTTATAATCGGAAAGTGGGAAAGAAGGGGTTTTTAAAGGGGTATAAAACTTTAATAGAACAAATTTTAAAGGAAAAATGGGAAATATGGGGTATAGGGAATTTTACTTCACTTAAGCATACAATTCAATCCAGAAGTCAGTTTCGAGAGTGTAGTATACCGTTGGAAAGCTCTTTCCAGGCTCTTTCTGATGGATCTGCTTTGAAGATGACCTGGTGTGGAACACGCTGTGGAAAAATTCTTTGAAGGCAGGGACCTCACTTTGTGGAGATAACAGCTTTTGAATTGTGACTTAAAGGAAAAGCATTATGTTTTCACCTCAAAACATGGTTTTGAGGTGAAAATTACCTCAAAATGAATGAATGATATCTCTGATCCTCCTGGTGCTATAACTTTGCATTTATTGACTTCCTCATGACCCTGCTGATCTTTATTGACACTTGACTCATTTATTTTGACAGTGATGAGACCTTAGATACTAAAGAGACCCATCCTATGACCTACTGATATGATTTTGAGAATGAAAGTGACTAATGACTGAAAACCATAGGGATGAAAATCAGAAAGTACCTCATGAGGGAAAACTGATGAAACATTACTGCCATAAATGAATCCATGACCTAGCGGAATGGTGAAATTTATTGGTATGAGACACCTAATATGACAATGCAAAAAGAGCAAGCTGATCACCCATGGCGCATGACTCGGATCGACACTCAATGTATCATCTACTTGATTTTGCATGATATTCATCATTATTATCCCGATTTGAATCAATTTTGCAAGTTACCATATTTTATTAGTTAATGGTCCAATCACCGCACATTATATCAACTTTTTATATATATTATACATGTCGTCACTGAAATTCTTCATTATAAGAAGTTGGTTGGTTGAACTATTTACCCTGGCTCCGGTGCCAAGCTATTCTTTCTCTTATTTTATATCCTGGCCTCCTATGCATATTTACTATAGTATTCAAGTTGCATCCATGAGCCATGTATATAATATTTGTGTTCCTGTAGGTCCATCATATTCTTGCATTGTATATATGGATGATATTCTTGGCAAGTATGACAAGGCCTCGCTACTTGATAATGATTTATATCATTAATGATACTTCCCTTCACTAAAGTGTGAGTTATTTATGGAACCCTTAGCGAAGCAAGTCGATAGTAGTTCTTACCATCTTAAAGTAGATTTACGGGCATTGCAAAGGTCTACATTGATGAATCTACGAAACTTGCCTCTTTTCAACGGCCATGAAGTGAACCGAATTGTGTATCAACCAGATGCATGGAGGATCCTTATGAATTTATCATGAATAACTAAAGCATTCCAATGATATTCATAGGTTGATAGGGTTGTCTGTTTGTAATATTCCCAATTATCTATAAGCTAGTTGGAATATTAATTTTTGTTTTTTCTTCTTAATTTGATGAATAAGAGGGTATGGAGACCCATAATTCTCCTTAGTAGGAATAAAATCACTACTAATGTGAATGGAGATCACTTTAGTGGCTTGATAAAGCACCCTTATGTGTGAAAAGGGGCTGGAGCATGTAGACTGGGTCAACTTTGACCAAATCAACAACGCTGTCATGGAGGAGTGGCATTCATTGTGGGATAGCGCAGTTTTGGAGGGAGACTCCATGCATGGAAGTAGTGGCTTTAATGAGTGGGACCAAGGGTGAGGAAGCTAACCAATTTTATAAGGAAGGGGATGGCAGCCATAGAAGATATGTTTGAGATTATTATTTTGATATGGTCTATTAAGACTTGTTTTCTCTCTTCAGCTATTTAGCTAAGATTGCAGTGTTGTTTAGCACAGGGTGTTCCCGAGCGGGAATCCCACCTTCATCCTCAGGGGACTTCGAGTGCCTACTCAGGAGAAGTATGTGCACTATATTCCACATTCTGGCATTAGGCCAAAGCTTCAGTCTTATGGTACAATGCAGTTCCTGTTGAGGTTGTGTTGTGTTGCAGGGAAGAAGTTGTGGAGAGTTTATTTGGGTGATTTCTAAGTTGTTTTTCAGTGGAGGGAGGTTTCCTTCCATTGGGAGGCTAGTGAGGAAGGCCATTGGGCCTTATTGCATCATTTGGCATCAGGCGACACTATCATTTGCCTTTAAAACACATTTTTAGTCTTGGACTGCGTTATTTTAGGGAGGAGTTGCAGGGATGGTTTCATTACACCATTTGGGGAGAAGGTTTTCCAGTGAAGGAATTAGCCTTTCATTTGGAGAGTCTATGGGAGGAGGATACATTCTTTGTCATATCATATCAACCACATCTTTCCGGCTGTATTGTTGTAGTGAATCTTCAACCCTAGGGCTTTGATTCATTTCTTGTATATTGGTGTATTTCTGAAAACCCTCTTCGGTTCTTTGTTGGAGGTTGTATAGAGCCTTGATCTTTATGTACATTATCTTTTGAGGCATATATCAGCCATTTTATCTTTTTTGTATTCATATATTGTAGTAGTGCTCCTATGACTGCGATAACAGTCTTCCAGCATTTTGATATAGTAGCAGCACCTCATTCTTGATGGATTTACTCATTGGAGGCTTGTTAGTTCATGTTGTATGTTTTGTGCCCCATTATTTTGTACTTTGTAGCTGTTGTGATGATTAATGAAAAGGCTCTATATTGGTCTCATATCCTGATGTGATGTTATACACTACTATTTCAAGAATTTTGTTCTATATTCATGCTTTTCCCATTTGGGAATATTATAGTGGTATCCGAGCATAATATTGGCTCAGCCTGTGCATCTTAAGCCAATATGTCATCAGAAGAAGGAGATCCTCTCACAGATAGAGAGAAGAGGTATCTCAGAAGAAACCATAAGTACGATTATACAGAGGAAAAAGAAGACAAGGGTAAAGCCCCTTTATCAGGAGAAGATGAGGAGAAAGAGTTTCCTAAGCTTCTTCTTCGAACTATGCAAGACCTTGAAAGAGAAATAAAGGAGATGAGGATGGATAGACACAAGGAATCCCATAAAGGGTTTCTACATGGTGAAGACTCCAACATTTCTCATCACTGGAATGATCAACCAGTGAAGCAACACGTTTCCCGATGATCTACAATGCCTACATTTTTGGCAGTGGGAAATGGAGGGTTTCAAGAACAAGAAACTCTTGAAGGCTATTTTCTGGAGTATGAGTCTCAATCTTAAATATTCAAGGATAATTTGAGTTTTCAAGAATTATGTCAGATCAAGGAAAATAGGAGACCTCGGCATCACAATGGAGGTGGAGGATTCATACAGAATCATCATCTACACCGGACTATGGGCATATTTTTCTTACCCAACTTTGATGGGTCATCAAAATGCATTGCCAAATCATGGGTAGAAAAGCTAGACATCTACTTCCAGCTGAACCAAGTAGCAGAGATGTAGGCCATCAAAATAGTAGCACTGCACCTTGAGGGTGAGGCACATGATTAGTGGTTTCATGGTCTTTCTACATTGGTTCATGCCAATGTGACTGCATATTCTAAGTTCACAAGGAGGTTTGTGGAGAGGTTTTATCGAAGAGATCCAGAGGCACCTTTCATGGGGCTGTCTAATCTCAAATAATTAGGTAATCCGGAAACTATATTTCTGAATTTCTAAAAATTTCTGTTATGGTTCCTGATTTATTTGTAGCAAGGAGGGTGTATATGTTTATTGATGGGCTAGCAGAACCTCTTCATGGGTTGGTTAAATCTACCAAACCCACTACCCTTCAAGATACCATTGAGAGGGCTAGAGATCTACAAGATGCCTTGCCAAAAGCAAAGGCAACATTTCAGTAAAAGCCCACTTTTCCATCAAAGGGAAAAGATGAGAAGACTCCTTTTTCAAAGGAGAGAAAAAATAAAGTACCTTTTAGTGATGATGTCCAAAGAGAATTGAGGAGAAGGAAGCTTTGATTCACATGCCAAGAATCATAAGCACCCAAACATAGATGTGCAGCAGGAAAGGCACACTATATAGAGGTTTTTTTAGATGATGAGGAGGAAGAAGAAGAAGAACTAGAAGGAGGTCACAACATTGGGATAACAGGAGAGGATCCACCACCACCAAGAGGAAGGAATGGAGAATTTATCCAATTGGAGGGGCCCTTGCATCATTGAGAGGAGTGCCCAAGTACTTGACCTTGAGGGTTCGAGGTTCCATTTTGGATCACAGGGTTTCAGTTTTGATTGACAGTGGGGCTACCCACAAATTTATTGATGCCCAACTAGTGTAGAGGAGGGAAATACCCACTGATGATTTTGAGGGATTTTCTATTTTGGTCCCAGGAGCTAGAACTCTATAGTGCATGCATTATGTTCCATCCTTATCTGTCACCATGGGGACATATACATTGACTGATCACTTCTTTGTGGTTGAAATACCTAATGCCAATGTGATATTGGGTGTGTAGTGGTTGATTACTTTGGGGAAGGTCACCACATACTTTGCAGATGGAATGGGTGGACAGAAAGAGTGGAAAAAATAAGATGATTAAGGGCATGCACACATATCCCTCACAAAAAACTTCCACACAGAAAACAGAGTTGGATTTGTGTAGTGGAAGCAAGGACCTAGCAGTCCCATCTATTATGCACATGACTTTGGCCCATGAGACGTTACTGTTTTGTAGCAAACCACCTGGGAGGCCACCTAATTAGGAGTTGGTGAGAAATATCCCACAACATGTTGCACTGCTCATAGATCCAGGAGGAGTGGGAACATTGGGAGGTCATGGTACAGCGCTAAGAGTCTTGGGTAGACTCAAGGAGGAGGGCGACATTCTCCCAACATCATCATTACCCACTCTCACCTCAGATATTGCGCTGAGAAAGGAGCAGCAGAGGGAGGATAACAACCTTCTGGTATGTGACTTTGGAATAGGAGATGTCAAGAAAGGGAGCATCCACATGACAAATGATTTATATGGTAGATAATTAGCGCTGTCACTATGGAGGATAGATCCATATTGGAAATCACAGTTGTTGGTGGATTATTCCAAGGATCTTTTTACTTACATGATACTTGATGACCAAATACTAGAGGAGGGATATTTAGTCTGAGATGAGGTCATCTAATATCATAGTAGGAACTTATTATCAAGAGCATCCAAGCTGAAGGAGAAGTTAGTACATGCAACACATGAAGATTTTCTCTTCATCCATACTTATTCCATGAGAGCATACCATACCATCATGGAGGGATATACTTGGGAAGGCTTTGACGAGGAGATATATCAACATTTGAGGAGATGCATGGATCATGTGGAGATGGAGGAGATACATAAATCTTTGATGGAGTTATCACAACCACCTCTTTCCTCTTGGGGAATGAGAGGGGATCTATATATGGACCACTCCAATGGTGTGAACAAAGCATATGGTAAGGATCACGTTTGTATGCATAATGATTTATATGATGAATATTTTCATTCATTTACCATACATGTACAGGCCATTGCTCCAAATGGGAGAATTCTTCCTTATAAACTCCATAGCCAACTTGGGGCCATAAACAATGTTGAGCATGGCCACTCCCTAGGAGGATATAGGGAGATGAAATATCATTCAGGGTGTGCACCAAAGGCACCAAACATCACTCACCTTCTCAAAACATGTGAGAAGACTATGGTAGTAATTAAGTGGTGGGAAAACCACTTACCACATCATTATTTGCGGCAGTTAGGGGATATAATGCATTGGTTCCACATGTGGGACTATGATCCTACTCCATTATTGCATATGGCAACTTATATATCCTTGGTTTTGATCCCATACATTGATGATGTCCTTATTCTTTTTATGGAAATGATTGGAGAAAAGATGGAAGGATTTAACATGCCCATGGGGAGAGAGATTTTCCATGGTTATTATGCTTCATGTTTCAGGGAGAACATTGGGCAAACCATGATTGCTACATTGGATCTTTTGCTTCCTTATGAGATGATTCATTTGCATCTCATGAGTACTTGGGAGGAGCATTTCATGGAGGGATTGATTGGGAGACACTTGGTATATGAGGAGAGCTTATCACACAGAGGTGTCCCAAATGAAGGAGGAGAAGGGTTGCAACACACACCTTTACAGTTTCTTGAGGACAAGCAACATTTGGGAGGGGAGGACTATAATATTCCAAATTAACTATAAGCTAGTTAGAATACTAATTTTTGTTTTTTCTTCTTAATTTGATGAATAAGAGGGTATGGAGACCCATAAATATCCTTAGTAGGAATAAAATCACTGCTAATGTGAATGGATATAACTTTAGTGGCTTGATAAAGCACCTTTATGTGTTAAAAGGGGTTGGAGCATGTAGACTCTATCAACTTTTACCAAATTAACAGTGTTGTTATGGAGGAGTGGCATTCATTGTGGGACAACGCATTTTTGGAGGGAGACTCCATGCATGGAAGTAGTGGCTTTAATGAGTGGGGTCAAGGGTGAGGAAGCTCACCACTTATATAATGAAGGGGATGGAAACCATAGAAGATATGTTTGAGATTATTATTTTGATATGGTCTGTTAAGACTTGTTTGCTCTCTTCAGCTGTTTAGCACAGGTTGTTCTCGAGCGGGAATCCCACCTTCATCCTCGAGGGACTTTGAGTGCCTACTCAGGAGAATATATTCACTATATTCCAAATTTTGACATCAGGCCAAAGCTTTAGTGTTTGAGTACAGTGCAGTTCCTATTGAGGTTGTGTTGTGTTGCAGGGTAGAAGTTGTGGAGAGTTGATTTGGGTGATTTCTGAGTTGTTTTTCAGTGGAGGAAGGTTTCCTTCCATTGGGAGGTTAGTGAGGAAGGCCCTTGAGCCTTATTGAAGCATTTGGCATCAGGCCACACTATCATTTTCCCCTAAAATGCAGTTTCAGTCTTGGACTGCATTATTTTAGGGAGGAGTTGCAGGGGTTGTTTTAGTACACCATTTGGGGAGAAGGTTTTCCAGTGAAGGGATCAACCTTTCATCTGGAGAGTCTATGCGAGGAGGCTACATTCCTTGTCATATCAAATCTGTAGAAATTTTAATACAAATTATTTATTGCTTAGATTCTCCTAATCTAACAATTATATGCCACTGTTAAATACAGAATCACTTCTACCAAAATTCTTGTGGAATTTAAAACACGATTGCCAATTGAAATATCAAGAAAAAGGATCAATCACACATAACACTGATGTTTTTACCGGGAAAGAATAAAGCTAAAAACCCTAATATAATATATTATGCATATATCATGGATCATGAAACAATCTCATACAAAACTCTAATCCAAGAGCTCTCAGTACAATATACAATCGTCTCACATTGTCATACAAAAATTGGAAAATACATGCACCAATTTACTTCCTCCAGACAGCCTGCCTCCATTGCGCAATCCATGCTGATAGAAATCCCTGAATGAATGCAACCTTGCTTGCCCTAACTGCACAATCCTCATGGGAACATCCAATGTGTGTGTGGTTGCATGAGTGCACCCACTAATGTCACAACTAATAGTCAAACTGTCCCTTTCACCTGCATCTCAACTAGGTCTCCACTGGATCTAACATGCACGTAGTTAAAAATAGTAAATATTTGGTTGCATGTGAGATCACTGATTGTGAATTAATTAATAATTAATTCACTGATCTCTCACTAGTGTATCTTTAGTTACAACTAGCACAACTGCGTTTAACTCACTTAACTGAGTTAAACTTCTTTACAACTCACATAACTACACATCCAACTTTGTTACAACTTTGAATCACTCAGTTACAACTAAGTCCACTTGCATGTCCCACCAACCAACCTTTGAACTAGAATTTCCTATAGCTAACTGATTTTCCACTTTAGTTAACTATTTCCAAGTGTTCATTGAGAATAGATTAATGTTTATTGTCCAACTATTATTAAGGGATAATAATAGTCGACATGCATCTATAAATAGACATGTGATATATAAATAGAACTCACACATACATCTAAAAATAGAACATCATCTATAAATAGAATTTTCTCACCATATATAAATAGACATCATCCATAAATAGAATTTTCTCATGCATTCTAAAAATAGACTTCCACCTAAAAATAGCCTAAGGCTCCATCCTAGTGTAGGTGCTTAATTTTCACTAGGATCTTCTTGTTGAATCTCAACACTCCCTCTCAAAAAGAAAGGGATTATCCTTCACTCTGATCCTGTCTCTATGGTATTCGAATTTTCTCCTGGTGAGTGCCTTCGTCAGAATGTCTGCATCCTAATCTTCTGTAGGAATGTACTAAAACAACATGATCTTCTACTGCACACAATATCTGATATGATGATACCGGATATCTGTATGCTTAGATCTATCATGAAACACAGGATTAATCAAGAGTTTAATGCAACTCTGATTATCACAATGAATCAATGTCAGATCTAAATGAGAACCAAAAAAACCAACCAGGATCTTTCTCATCCAGATAGCCTCACATGCAGCTTGACTTGCTGCCATGTATTCTGCTTCCATTGAACTAAGTGCCACGAATCTCTGTTTCCCGTTGTACCAATAAACAACTATAGATCTGATACTAAAGATCCCCCTTGATGTTCTCTTTCAGTATATTGGGCTGCCTGCCCAATCTGCATCTATGAAGCCTTGAAACTTCACCTCATTTGTCTATCTGTACCACAAGCCATACTCAGATGTGTCCCTCAGGTATCTCAGGACATGCTTGCCCGCCTTTCAAAATATCTTGGTAGGCTTAACCATCGCTTGAATTAGCTGGTTAACTGCATAGCATATGTTCGGTCTTGTGTTCACTAAATACATTAGTGAACCCACTAACTGTCGATAGATAGTAGCATCCACTACCTCTCCATATGTAGCATCCTCTTTCCTCCATTTTCCCAGAAGAGGAGTATCCATGGGTTTGCAACCCTCCATGTGAAACTAACCCAGTATCTCCCTTGCATACTTGCCTTGAGACACAAAAATTTCACCATCTTGCTGCCATATTTCCAATCCAAGGAAACAATGAAGGAGGCCCATATCCTTCATCTTGAACTTCTTTGCAAGGTCCTCCTTGCATGAATGTATCAGCTGCTCATCACCAGTCAGTATTAAATCATCAACATAAAGAACAATGATTAAAAGCTTACCCTCCACCACAATTTGGTATAGGTTTGCATCCGCCTTACTCTTGGTGAAGCCAAGTTTGGTGAAATAGATGCCTATTTGAGTGTACCAAGCATGAGGTGCTTGCTTCAGCCCATACAACGCTCTTTTGAGTATGCACACATGCGAATCGTTGTTGAAGATATAAAATCCTTCAGGTTGCTCAATGTTCACCTCTTCCTCAATGATCCCATTGAGAAACACAATATTCACATCCATCTGATGAATGTGCCAACCCATCTGCGCTGAGAGAGAAAGGATGGTACTTATGGAAGAATATCGTGTGAAAGGTGCAAAGGTTTATTAATAATCAATCCCCTCGATCTGTGAGAATCCCCAGGCCGCAAATATGGCCTTGTATTTCTTAACACTCCCATCAACAACTTGATTTACCTTGTAGATCCATCTTAAACCTACAATTGATTTATCAATAGGCCTTGGAACAATTTCCCAACCACTGTTTCTGACAATGGAGTCATACTAATCCACCATTGCATCTACCCATGTGGGCTCCTGTACTTCTTCTTGAAAGGAAGATGGATCAGTCACAATACATTTTCTCATCAGAGCCATGTATCTAGTAAATCGGTCAGGAGACTATCTTTGTATGCGCTGTGAAGTAGAGGATCCTACATTCTGCGCAACATTAAGTCTCAACCTGTCAAATTCTGTGGTACACCTTCTGCCAGTTTTGATGTTTGGCTCTAGGTGAGTGGACTCCTCCACTCCATGAACCTCCTCCTGTGGTTGATCCACATCTAGAGACTCATCTTTGGGAACCAATATTTCCTTCTCTGTATGCAAGTCTAGCTCCCTCTCAAGCGACAACCGTAAGGCTTTCCCCTCATAGAATTTTTTATCTCGTCGCATAACAGTCATCTTACTGTTAGGAAAATACACACGATAATTATGGGGTGTTTCTGTGTACCCCAAAAATATCCCAACTTTATAAAGGCATAGGGATCCAACTTCTTTCCTCGGGCGTTTTGCACACATACAAAGATGAGCTACATAAATGAGAAACATCTTGCTTTCACACCACAGTGTTTTTCTCAGGTAATTTTATACAAGTACTCATGAGGGACAATGATTTTTTTGCATACATAAACCACAGTGTTTCGCATGCCGCCTACAAATGCATTGGTATTCATCTATGCACACGTTTGTGTTGCACACAAAGCACGATCCTTTCTCAGTTTCTCTTCATAGTCCTATTTATTGTGTGGTTATAGCACTTCATGAGTTCTTTCAACTCTTCTTTTATTTATAGTTATTTTGAATTCATTAGAGACATTCCCTCCACATTCACCCCTCGAGCCTTCACTTGCTTCTCCGACTCTTTCTCCACCAATGCCTTAAACTCATAGAACTTTGAGAATGTTTGATCCTTCTTTTGCATGAAGAAGATCCAACATTTATGAGAAAATTCATCAACAAAAATAACATAATACCTATGTTTTGTTGTTGAAGCAACCGATAATGGTCCACACACATCTGTGTGAACTCTCTCTAGGATCATCGAAGCATGGTTCTCCTTTTCATGAAAGGTGGACTTTACATACTTCCCAACACAAACCTCCTTGCACCATACTGAACTGAAAGTAAGTAAGTTCTACTAGAAGTCCAAGATATTGCCGATGACTTTCTGCTGCTCCATGATAAAGACAAGCCCACCGTTGGTGCCAGAATTCACCCTCACTCACCACCGGTTTTTGTCTTTTCGCCATCAAGTAAAAAAGGGTGTACCCATCTACCTCCAAATTTCTTTAGGAGATTCTAACTTAACTTCATCTCTTGGCTTGACATGTTGTTTTATTTCGTAGGAAATCTTTTCCATCGCTAAAAACAACGCCATAGCCTCTGTCCTCCAACATTGTGACTAAGACCAAGTTTTTCTTCAGACCTGGAACATGCATAACATCTTTCAATTGAAATTTTTTACCTGAATCCATCTCAAAGGTAATGGTACCAATTTCGATCGCACTGTATCGTCCATCGTCGCCCATATCTATATGCATTTGGATATATTTCTCCTCCAAGTCACTGAAAATCTCCTTATCTCCCGTCATGTGGAAGGAAGCACCAATATCTAGATACCACACCGATCCCAATGCACTTGACACCATGCATGCGATCAAATAAAAATCAAGTTCAAATTGCGAGGCAAGGGCCTCACCAGCTGCAACTCTAGCAATCTTCTTACTCTTCTTCTTCTGCGGATAGTTATTAGCGAGATGCCCATGTTCGTGATAGTGAAAACATTTCACCTTGGGAAAATTCAGGTTCTTGCCTTTAGACTTTGATTTTGACTGGAATCTATTACCCTTCCCTTTCCTTGCCTTGGCATCCAAAGAAAAATCTGCTTCATCATCTTGCTTTTATGAAGAGCCATCTCTGGTGTTCCACTTGAATTCCTCCTGCACTAGATCCGACCATAATCGTTTCCAATCCGACAATTTTTCCTGTCTGTTGACAAAGTCTTTATAACTGTGCCATTTCTTAGGAAGTCCCAAGAGATCCAAGCTCACCAAATCATCATCAGTAATAGTGATTCCCACACTCACTAGTTCATCCTGACATTGGAAAGACTTTGTGAGATACTTTGGAATATTTTCGCCCTTTTCCATCTTGATCTTCCTGAGTTTATCTTTCAGTGCCAATTTCCTATGGTCGTTGCTGCTTTGGAAAAGATCCATCAAAGCCTTCCACATAGCATATGGTGTGGCTTTCTCATGAAGGCTTGAGACAATGTGGTTTCGTACACCTCCCAACAGAATCCTTCTCGCCTTTGCCCCTTTCTTTTTCCATGCATCAAGTAATGCAGCATTTGTCGAAGTGGGCTTAGGAACATTGCTGTCAATTAATTCCTTCAAGACATTATCTTCGAGCACCGCCTCCATCCTATCCTTCCAGGAAATGTAGTTCGAGTTGCCCTCGAGTGCATACTCTAGCCGCAAGCCATTGAAACCCATTTCGATGTTTACTCAACTGTAGTACCAAGAAATTCTTGCAGCAAATTCGAATTGTTTCCACCAACAAACTCAGCTCCTGCTTCAAAATTGTAATCTTCTATTCTCCGATACCATGTAGAAATTTTAATACAAATTATGTATTTCCTGGATTCTCCTGATGTAACAATTATATGCGACTGTTAAATATAGAATCGATTCTACAAAAATTCTTGTGGAATTTAAAACACGATCGCCAATTACAATATCAAGAAAAACGATCTATCACACATAACACATATGTTTTTACTAGGAAAGCATAAAGCTGAAAAACCCCACTATCATATATTATGTATATCATGGATCATGAAAAAATATCATACAAAACTCTAATCCAAGATCTCTCAGTACAATATACAATCATCTCACATTGTCATACAAAAATTGGCAAATACATGAGCCAATTTATTGCCTCCAGACAACCTGCCTCCACTGCACAATCCCTGCTGATAGAAATCCCTGAATGAATGCAATCCTGATTTTCCTTGACTGCGCAATCCTCATGGGCACATCCAATGTGTGTGTGGTTGCATGAGTGCACCCACTAATGTCACAACTAATAGTCAAACTGTCCCTTTCACCTACATCTCAACTGGGTCTCCACTGGATCTGACATGCATGTAGTTAATAGTAGTAAATATTTGGTTGCATGTGAGACAACTTATTGTCAATTAATTAATAATTAATTAATTGATCTCTCACTAGTGTATCTTCAGTTACAACTAGCACAACTGAGTTTAACTCACTTAACTGAGTTAAACTACTTTACAACTTACATAACTACACATCCAACTCTGTTACAATTTCAAATCACTCAGTTACAAGTAAGTCCACTTGCATGTCCCACCAACCAACCTTTGAACTCAAATTTCCTATAGCTAGCTGATTTTCCTCTTCAGTTAACTATTTCCAAGTGCTCATTGAGAATAGATTAATGTTTATTGTCCAAATATTATTAAGGGATAATAATAGTCGACATGCATCTATAAATAGACATGCAATCTATAAATAGAACTCACACATACATCTAAAAATAGAACATCATCTATAAATATAATTTTCTCACCATCTATAAATAGACATCATCTATAACTAGAATTTTCTCATGCTTCTAAAAATAGACTTCCACCTAAAAATAGCTTGAGGCTCCATCCTAGTGTAGGTGCTTAATTTTCACTAGGATCTTCTTGTTGAATCTCAACAAGATCAGCCACATCTTTCCAGTTGTATTGTTGTAGTGAATCTTTAGCTCTAGGGCTTTGATTCGCTTCTTGTATATTGGTGTGTTTCTGAAAACCCTCTTGGGTTCTTTGTTGGAGGTTGTATAGAGCCTTGATCTTCATGTACATTATTTTTTGAGGCATATATCAACAATTTTATCTTTTATGTATTCATACGTTGTAGCAGTGCTCCTGTGATTGCGTTGTAACAGTTTTCACGACATTTTGATATAGTAGCAACACCTCATTCTTGAGGGATTTACTCATTAGAGGCTTGTTAGTTCATGTTGTATGGTTTGTGACCCATTATTTTGTACTTTTTAGCTGCCGTGATGATTAATGAAAAGGCTCCATATTGGTCTCATATCTTGATGTCATGTTATACACTGCTATTTTAAGAATTTTGTTCTATATTCCTGCTTTTCCCATTTGGAATTATTACACTATTGTTGGTGAAAATGCTTCATTCGCCTTCTAGAATTCTTCCAAGCGGGGTAAGAAGAAAAGTGAAGATGATTTTTACTCTAAGTATGGTACTCAGTGAGGGGATTGAGGAGTTTTTATTGACATGATTAATAATCCTCTAAGAAATATCGCATGTCAAATTATTTATGGGAAGATTATGTGTCACTACACCAAGGGTGAGTGCACCTTAGATGTGATCTTTGTTGTTAAAACTTGTGACTGTGTTGATCAGCTGAATTGGTGTAGTTGTTGAAATTGGAAACAAGAAAATTTAAAATGGCATCCAGAAATGGCACTATAGGGGGCTTCTAATTTATTTTTCCCTTAATTAAATTGGAAGAGAAATTGTAATTCCATCACATGACAACTTGTATTTGTTAACTAAATCAGAATGAATGATTTAGCTTAGGAAGTTTTGATTTGAGGGCCAGAGAGGAGGCATGTAGAGTTATCCCATGATTTTATGGGGTCCAGTTACAGTTATTTGTGAGTTGTAACTAATTAACTCAATTAATTGAGTTAAAATCACTATAACTAGTTCTAACTGAGAGATGAGCTAGAGATAGGTCTAGTGAATTAAATCTGATTTAATTCATAATGAGTGATCATTATGTTAAATAATAATTCGCTATAGATAGTTGTTTCATGTCAATCCTAAGGAAGGTCCATTTGAGACGGGGGTTAAAGGGAAGATAAATATCAGTCGTATAATTAGAAAATTATATAGGTCATGCATGAGTTCATCGAGAAGCCTGGGATGTATTTCACAAACATTAATTGAGAGTTTCATAATCAATAGGGGATCAATTAGCCCAAGTATGTGTAAGGAAGGATGGGAAATAAGAGGCAAACAAAATTTTAAATATTGGACCAATCTTGCTTAGATCGAAAGCCAGATTCGAGCAGAATCAGAGCGAGACAGTCAACTGAGTGCAGAGGTTTCTCAGTGGAGGAATAAAATTGTATTGCTTCGTCATATTGACCATATGCAATATATAGATAGCAAGTTTTTGAGCAACTTATTTCCCCAGATACATCTTGTGTTGTGTGATTGATAATTTCTTTCTCTTACTTGTTATGTGATTGTGCGATCGAATTTTATTTCCAAAAATTGTAGAAGGATTCAATATTTTGTTTTAGTACATTACAAGATCAGATTGAATCCCTTGGTTAGATTTTATACATGATATCATAGCTCCAAGAATCACAATAGAAGAAAAAAAATTGAATTTGTTTTGAACAAGTACATTGAATTTGCAGGTTTATTCTTTGGTACTAGCTACATATCAAGATGTCTTTCACTGGCCTGAGAATCGAATATGAAATCGATGGAAATTTGAATTACGTAGCATGGAAGGACATGATGGACGCAGTGTTGGATGACAACAGACTAAAGGCATTCATTGGCAATGATATTCCTCAACCAACTGCAACGGATGCTCAACAACTTGATGCATGGAAGAAGAATGTAGCAAAGGCAAGAGGGATCTTGTTAGAGGGAGTTCGAGATCATAATGTCTCGAGTCTCCATGGAAAGGAAACTCCATATGATATGTGGAATGCCTTAACAGATCTGTTTCAGAATAGTAGTGACTACAGGAAGTTGGAGATGAAGGACAAGCTCAGAAAGATCAATATGGAGGAGAGCGAGATGATACCAAAATACTTGATGAAGTTCACTCAATGTCGAGATGAGAGTGGAAGTGTTGGTGTGACCATAGCCCAAGACGATTTGGTGAGCCTAGAATTTCTATGCCTTCCCAAGAGTTGGCATAGTTACCAGGACTCGGCGAATGGGAGGGATAATGTTGGGCAGAATTGTGTACTACGAATAGAACACGCTTCTCATGACAGGTGAAAGTCAAGAACAACAGGTGAAAGACTACACAACCATTTTTCCTAACTCAGAATAGATACATAGAGAATATTGGAGGCTTACTTGGTTCAGTCACTTCCAAATGATTCCTTTCTGTCGGTCCCGTTGAAGCTTCAAGTTCAAGCGGTTGGTGGCTGAATGCTTCCTGCAAGAAAGAACACTGAAAAAACAGAAGATGCAATAATATAGATATCTAAACAAGTTATTTAGCTAAATCAGTAAAGTGTAAACCATATACATCAGTTAAAATCTTGTAATATAGAAAGAACAAAACCAATATAGATGCATATAGGGAAAAACAAGCTGCATTCTTTATTGATGATAGAAGGAGAGGTTACAACCCAATGAATTATCTGAAGCAACCTTCCAACATTGATTCTACAACCACATCATAGCATAAGCATCTCCAATCAGAGGTTACAAAAAAAAGAGCTCTCTATTGAAAATTATCCAGCATTTCTCTACTTAAATTCTCCTCTTCCAAGCACTGAAATCCATGCTCAATTTATAGATGAATTGAGGTAGTTTTTCAATTAAGGACTTTCCAATAATAGGCAAGACATGTTTCCTTTCATGTAGATGTCAAATGGACACTTGGATCCGAAGCTTGACACATGTGAACCCTTCTAGAAGACACTGGCCATGTGGAGATTCTGGAACAATGAGAATTTCACTCCCAATTTGACCAACGCACCCTTGAGTGTCGGGAAGTGCTTTGCAAAGCAGTCTTACATGGAGCTGCCTACATATGCAACACACTTAGTCCCTTTAGAGGCTGCGTTGATGAGCTCTCACATGTTTTATTATAAGCTTCAAACCTTGGAAACCTTTGCTTGATGAAAGTCCTATTTCATTTGTCCTCTTCTTGTCTTAGGGCATATAAAAATTTGTAATGAAGGGGAATGATAGACCCACAATCATTAGTCTTTTGGAGATGATGTCCAGTTAATCAGATCATTAGGATTGGTGCCCAAATTGACCTATAAAAATTCCCCCCTAAAGCATGAAGTTGGAATAATAACAATCATAACTTTTCCAATTGATATGCTTTACACTGTGATGGGTGTTGAAGAAAGCGGAGTGGTCACCTGCATCAATATTACAATACATTTCATTATGATATATCCTCTATTTGATCATAATTGCTGAGGGTAGGCATTCCCATAGTTAGCACATAAAACAATCTAATATGATGTACATTTTTCAGAAAGTCTTCTTCATTGGAATGTTGCCCAATGCAGATACACCTACAGATATAGGCCCATGTTTGGATGATGATCTGTATGTAAAGTCACCGTACAAATGATGTGTACAACAATCCTGATATCGCAGCCCAGATGGCTGAAACTAGATCCGGGGTCTTCTTATCTCTTTCACTCGATCATTCGGGTACAAGTCCAACCATGTGAATATTTGATTTGTAGTTGAACATGGTAAGACATCGTTTGATTACCAGCCAATAATGTGAGTTGTTAACAAACGTGAGAGAACCACCATTAATGTAAATGGCCCTCAAGGTACTACAATTCATTTTGCAAGGCATGAATAGATGATTTGATGTCGAACGCCAAACAAAATCTCTTGGTCAATGGTCTGGAAGCGAGGATATTGTCGATACTGTAACAAGCCTCATGATACTAGAATTTGATGTTTGTAAGTGAACTTCCTAGATATTGATTTGTCGTCGACAGGAAGTCACCTTATTGCAAAACATGGAGTTACTAATTTTGGAGACAAGGGTATGACTTGATGTAGCAATTTTCAGGGATCACGGTCATGAAAATGAAGGTTTATGAGTATTTCAGAAGGATGAGGTATGTCACTGGATGACTTCTTTTGAACATATCGATGACATTGTGATGAGTTGGTAGCATTGACCCAAAATAGAAGTGAAGGTATGATAAACCATAGGTGTGAGTGAATCGTCAAGATGATTACCGAACCCAAACAGTCATGGACATGGAGTGAAGGAAATGTCATGTTCAAGAGCGACTTGCTACCATAAAGAAAATATTGCTCGTTTTTCCAAAATTTCCCCCAGTCATTTGTCGACTAGTACCTCTTTATTTTTTAACAAGCTTGAGGAGGATAACATTTTCTTGATTTATAATTCAACCCTTTGGGCGAATAAAGAATGAAGTATCGCTAATTAATAATTTAACAAGTCTAGCGATGAATGAAACTCAATTCTTGCCATGATCGACAAGTCCGTCGCTATTTTATGTTTTAATGAGCTTAACGAAAGTGACAACCCGGTCCTTTTTCATGTTTAGAGAGTTTGAAAAAAAAGGACGAAAGAGAACTCCATATTTTCCGGAAGATTTAGAATTTTGGTTCCAAAATTTCAAGGTGATTTCACTTAAGATTTAGAATTTAAAATGTTGATCACATAAGTTTAACTTCCTAAACCCATATATTTACTTTTTCGTAAATTTGCCTCTCAGATCCGAAAAAGTGTAAAATAATATCTGAAAGAACCTCTTTGGTCATGTTTAACCAAGGTATTCCTTTTTCGTAATTAATCTATCTCAGTCCGGAAAAGGGTTAAACTTATACTGAGTAGATATCAATTCATTTAATTTAACGAGCTGGAAAAGACAAGTGCTCGACAATCTTTTCACATTATCAGAGTCTGAAAAGAGCTGAAAGAAGGCTCCAATTTTCATTTTTCGCTGTTATCAAAGCTCGAAAAAGAGATAAAAGTGTGCTTCAAATCCTTTTTCATTTTTAACAAAGCTCGAAAAATAAGGAGAAAAAGCGTGCTTTGGGGTCAATTCATTCTTTAATAAATCTGCACAACTAATCTGTTCATCAGTTGTATTTCCTATTCAGAGCAACATCAAACGGATTAAAAATACATGTTTCATGATAAAAACAAAATAAAAATATAGTCACAGCAATAAATTTAACTTGAAAATAATTAAATGACTATATAAAAGCAGTTTTACTATTCATTTTTACCATTCCATAGTTACCATTTTCATTTTGGAGCTTTGAACCTGATTTTGCCCCCGAACTTTAGTCGTCGATTATGGTCGTTTCTGTGGATGAATCTCGTCACCATTTGTTCCAAGTTAGTGCCATGAACCTCCTCTTTCAATTAGTAATCATTTCATTTCCATTTCTTGCAAATTTTCAGGGTTTTAAGATCCCTAGGTTAAATTTTCCCCAGAAAGAGGGCAACACACCCCTAGGCATCGAAACTTGTGTTGCATAGCAAGTAAAGTGAAGGGTACTTGCATGTGCAAAGCACTGTCTCAAGTTTGAGGGTGCGTGGGGTGCATTTCATATTTTTTTTTTCATGTACTGCCCAAAATTGACCTAGTTTTTTGCAATGGATGGATTCTAATGGATCTCTTAGTTATGTTTTAGGTTTCCATCAGATAATAATGAAGATTACATGGTGAGAAAGATAACATGAAGAACAAGACATGATTTCCTTGAATGACCCAAGTACAGTAAGAGCCATAAGGGATTGTGGACTTCTAAAGTACTTCAATTTATCCGGAATGAGGCAAAAGATTGAGCTTCTTGAGTTCTTGGTTCGGGCATGGGATCTAGTGATAGAGGAATTTCACATTAAGAACCACGTGGTTCCTATTACTGTTGAGGATGTATATTTTCTTATAGGTTTGTCGAGGAGGGCTTTTCCCATATCACTCTCAGGGTCTACTGTAGGAGGAGAGATGGTGAGGGATTACAATTTGCAGTATTTTTATCTAGGGGTAGAACCTAGCAAAGATGGGAAAATTAACATATGGACAGTGAGAGATTTACCTTTGAGAACCATCCTTTTCACAATCACAAAACTTGCTGGCACTGTGACACTACATGTGGCAAACAAATCATATATGCAGTATGCTTTGGAGTGTTTAGAGCCAAAAGTTTTCAACTAGTCTGAAGCTGTTCTTTCTCATATAAAGGAACAATTGAATAAAGAAAATGGAGGGAGGAAGAAAAATTTCAGCTATGGATCTATCCTCATTTCCTTTGCTTTGGAACAGATTCCATTGATGCAGCCTCAGCATGTGACGCTGGATGTTTCTAGTCCTATAGATCCTCGGATGCAGAGATGGGTTGAGCTCATGAGTCGACATGCAGGACAGTTGACAGTAGTGTTCTCTACTACATTCTTCTCCTGGCTCCGACAACAGATTATCGCCATCGACGATTATGCATATGCAGGAGTTGATTTCCATGGAGATCTAGATCTAGTTTTACCAGAAGGCGCTCAATGGGGTGCAATGGGTAAGAATGTTTTGACCATGTTTTTTTATTTTTCTAAGGTTTATACAATGTTTTTTGTTTTTTTATGATTTTCCAAGACTAAACTAATTTTTTTATGTAATGCAGATGTTGGTCGCGTTCAACCAGTAGAGGAACCAATACATGTAGCACGCGAGCCAGCAGAGAGGGTTGTCGGGAGAGCAGTCCTTCAGGACCTTGATATGGTTGAGACTCTGTCTGAGCTACATCATCACATAGAGGGACTGACCTTCGGTATTCTAGATTTCTAGATCGAAGAGCTTCCCATGCGATTGCAGTGACATACTATTGGGGTTCTTAACTGTTGGATGCGGTTGCTCCGTAGGATTGATAGATCTATAGCATGTTACCACGAACACCACTATTTTTCTTATGACATTTTGCATACATTTTGAGGTCAGATGACCAATGTTTCTTGGGCACAAATTTTGTAAAAACCTATAGCTATCTATCTGTATGTTTTTCAGAGTTTTTCCTATGTTTATTGTGAAATGCTTATTCAATGATGTGAATGTTTACTTTATCTATGTCACAAATGTCTGTCTAAAACTTGATTATCTAATGAATCAGTTAAAGTATTCAAATTTCTAGAAATGTGTTGATATTGAATAAAATTAAAATGTCTTTCCAAAAGCCGAACTCTTAGGAACAATCTAAGAAGTGTTGGATTTCTAACAGTATAAACACTAGTAAGTTGTAGTACCACGAGTTGTGAGTCTAACCTTATGATTATTCGGTTAATACCAAATGAAATGGCATCAGAGAGAAGTTTGATCAACACGCTATACTTAGCGATATTGTTCATCGATCTACCAATACAAATCCCTTGAAAACTCACTAACTCGCCGTTCGAAGCAAAAATGGCCCACGCTGGAGAGGATAGATTCTGCATACTATGAATAGCACCATCAGCATATCCAAAAAATGGTTCCGAAGATTCCGACATCTGTGATGAAATGTAAAGTGGATTAATAACATCAAGAAAAATCTGAAAACAAATTAAGATAGTGAATGAAAATCAACAACATATATACAATATATACAAAAGATTACTACACTCATGATTAAGCATAATAACGTTTGAGATACAACCCATTTATAGGTTGCACCAATGGAATTACATCATAATCTACTAACTCTTAGGCACCCTTTGCAAGAAATATTTTGACAATATAGGGGCCATGCCATTATGGCTCAAATTTTCCTATACCTATAACATCAACTTCTTTATCGTAAAGAAGGACCAAGTCACCCTCTGAATAGATGAGAGGCTGGACATTTTTGTTTTATTGCACCTTTATATGTCTCTTTTGCACTTTTTTAGCCAATTGGGCTTCACGACGCATTTCATCTAGATGGATGAGGTTAAGGAGACACACTTCTTCTTCTGAGGTGTCAGGTAGCAAGTCTATTGCAAGTTTTAGCAATGATATTTCACATTGGATTGGTAATATAACTTCCAGTCCATATACCAATTGGAATGGAGTAAATATAGTCTCATTTATCACCGAGGTTCGATACGCCCATAAAGCAAAGTACAGGATCAAATGTCATTTTCCTTTACAGACTCCTATCATTCTTTGAAGCATTCATTTAAGAATTTTATTAATAGCCTCAACTTGTCCATTTGATTATTGATAATAAGGAGTAGAATTATCATGTGACAATCTTGAAGTGGTAGTTAATTCAGACATCATGTGTTTGCGAAAATTCTTTCCATGATCTGTAACTATAGCCTGTGGGAACCCAAACCGTGCAATAACATGATTAAAGAAAAACAATGCAACTGTTTGTCCTATGTTATTAAATGTAGGCATCACTTCGGTCCATTTGGTAAAATAGTCAACTGCGAAAATAATATAACCGTGCCCCCCAGACGAACAAGGGTTACAGGTCATGAAGTCAATACCCCATTTTGTAAATGGTCCAATAGAGACAACAAGATGCATTGGCACTGGCGGTTTGCAGATTTTACGATAAAAAATCTGGCATGCATGACAACTTCTGACAACGAGGATACAATCTCAAAAAATAGTAGGCCAAAAGTAACCAACACGGAGTATCTTCTGCGTGGTAGTATGTCCAGATAAATGTCCACCAAAGGCCCCAACATGACAATCATTTAACACTTTTTCGGCCTCCTCGTGAGTGAGGCACCTCCTTAAAATGGTATCGAAACCACGACGATAAAGTGTATCACCGACGGTCAGATAATATTTTGCTTGGTATCGAATACGTCGCTAGTCAGAGTGAGAGGTATTAGGTCAAAAATTTTGAGTTTGGAGATAAATGATGAAATCCCCATTCCAAGGATCAGATGATCCGATCAGAAACAGAGACTCGTCGAGAATTGATGGTTCCAACGTAGTTGCATTACTATCAAAGGGAAGGTCACAAAGAAGCTCAACCAAAACTAAAGACTTCTTTGACTTAGATTTAACGAATTCCAAATCAAATTCTTGCAAAATGACAATCCATTTTGAATATTTCCCCCCCAGCAATTGATGTGATAAGATGTAATTCATGGGGTTGCAATCCGAAACTATTGTTGTTTTTCGGAGCAGGATATACTGACGAAATATTTGGACAGCTTTAACAGCTGCCAAGGCTATCTTTTCCACGTAATAATACTTAAGTTTTGTATCATTGATATTACGACTCAAATAATAGATTGGATGTTCAATTCCATCTTCTACTTGGACCAATACCATTGCGATGGTCGTTTCAGCTACGACGATATATAGGAAATAATCATTTTGATAATTAGGAGGATAAATTAATGATGCTCGGACAAGATTGTCCTTGACAGCATCAAAAGAAGCTTGCGCAACTTGGTCCCAATGGATGGGAACCTCCTTTTTCAATAGTCGAGTAAATCCTTTAGCCATTTCGGCATAGTTTGGAATGAACCTCCTTAGGAAGTTAGCCTTTTCTTGAAGTTTCTGAATATAAAGTAAATTGGAAGGCGTAGGTAAATCAAGAATTTCCTAAACCTTCATTGGGTCTATTCAAATTCCCTGTTTATAAACCACGAATCTGAGTAATCGACCAGAACCAACACAAAGCACACATTTATGTGGATTGAGGCATATTTTGTAGTATCGGCAGCATAAGAAAATGGCTCTTAAATGCATCGGGTGATCAACCCAATTTCGTGAATGCGCTGGTAAATCATCTAGATATGGTTGAACAATGTGCTTGATGTCATTGAAAGCATAATCCATAGCTCTCTGAAAATTTTCCCCAGCGTTCTTTAAACCAAATGGGAGTTTCCTATAAGCGAATGTGCCCCAAGGATAGATAAATGTCATCTTATGTTGATCATCTGGGCGGATATTGATTTGATTGTAGCCGGAAAATCCATCCATAAACGAATAAATTTCACATCCAGCACAATCATCAATAATCTGGTCGATAAAGGGTGTAGGATAGTTGTCTTTTGGACAAGCATTGTTAACATCCCGATAATTGACACACACTCTAATGGTTCCTTGCTTTTTCATCACAGGAACGATATTGGAAACCCACTCAATTAGCGGAACAGGGTAAATGAAACCAACACGCAAAAGTTTTTCAACTTCTACTTTGATGGTAGTGGCTTTCTTCGGATGGACAGGACGAAGTCGTTGATGCACCGGTTTGACATCAGGATACATATTAATAGTGTGTTCAACTATACTAGTATCTATGCCTGGAATTTCCTCATAAGACCAATCAAATACATCACGAAATTCATGAAATAAAGAGCGATATAATTCAAGTTCTGATGGAGAACAAGATACACCAACATGAATATTTTATACAACTCTAGGTTTAGTCAAAATGTCAATAGATATCGTCTCTTCTATGTTTGACAAATTACACTCGGAATCGATTGCATTAATTGGAAAAGAATTTGAAAAGAAAGTTTGAATGGATGGGTGATATATTTCACTCAGATTATTTTCTTCATAATCAAGAAGATGGGAACGATGATGATAATCTCCCCAAGGTTCTCCTTCTGCCATCATAGCTTCCAATATATTTTCATCTGTTAAAAATTTTGAGGAAAATCGATCAGATAGAGTACCAAAATCTAAAGAACGATCAACCCAAACACTCGGCGACGCTGATTTCGGTTTTGCTGCCCAAGCGAAGTAGATTGATTGCTATGCCAGCTCAATAGGGCTGGGCGGTAAATATTCATCCAACGTAGAAGTATTAGAAACACGCGTACTCTCCCTTAAGCCAGATAGAGTGGAAGAGATCATGTAGCTGGTCTCTATGTTTGCAATTTCTGCCAACGTCACGGGCGGAAATAATGCAAAGGTTCCCATAAGTGTGGAATCCTTTAAGAGTCCCACACCAATGTTCTGAATTTCGAGTTGGGGTAAGTGAACATACGAAACGCTCCCAGTTACCTGCGAAGCAGAAGCAAATAAGGATAGTTGATCAATGACTATGATAGTACCTTTATGTGGAAAGGAAATCATTCTAAAATAAGTAGAAACAATGGCAGTCATCGCATATATCCATGGCCTTCCTAGTAAAATATCATAGTCAAGTGGTCCGTCAACAAGTTCAATATCAATATGTACTATTTTTTCCCCTAGTTCAACATGCAGGTTATTAATGATACCACAAGGTTTATATGTACGTCCATCAAAAGCATTCAACGTTGTTGATGATTGAGATAATCGCGGTGAGCCAAGTGACTTCTAGAAGTTTAGAGACATAATTCACGTAGATGCTCCCTCATCAATAATAGTATGATGAACAAGGTGATTGAGAACATTTACTTGGATGGAGAACGCAAATTCTACTGATAGTTGCGGTACATAGCCTGTATGATTAAAGATGACAAGATTTGAATTAGTCAAATCAATTCCACCGATTGCCGACAATAAAGCCTGTTTTTGGGAGGGAAAATTTTGTAATACCTCAAGAGTAGACATAGCTGAAGGGGATTGAGCCAAATCTTCAACTATATTATAATTTTGTGCAGCTCTTGCTCGAGGATTATATGTCGATTTATGAATTACTCCCTTTGGTGGCTTAATTGTCAATTTAGGAATAAAAGTAGGTGGTATTGATTTCGTAGACGGATTCGTAGTCGAGGTATTAGGTTGATCAGTTGTTGAACTACCATAATATTTATTACGCGTTGACACCAAAATATCAGTTGAAGGTTTTGCGATGGATAACATTAACACTTGGGAACTAGGATTTGTTTCCGTAGCAACCATATTTGTGTCTGGATTTGGAAAGGGGTCTGTCAACACAGCTGACGCATTGGAAGTTTTAACAATTTTTGAAACTTATGCATGGATAACGAGGTTTACCGAGTCCGGATAGCGAGAAAAATTTTAAGAACCCCCCTAAATTTATATATATAATAAATAGGTGAATCCCCATGATACATAGGAAAAATGGAAGGCGATTTTATTAATAATATAATATGTATATATAATTTTTTGGCGAATCTCTCACAAGATTATATTATCTTGTAAAAACATGGCGAATCACCAGTACAAATGGCGAATCACTACTACAAAATGGTGAATCGTTGTCTAGTGGAGTTCGGGTTGTTAGTTCCAATGAAGATATGGTAGTTGAACCAGGAGTAGAAGGAAGAGAACCACCGAGACCAAGCATGGCACATGGTGACTCATGAGGGAAGTAGTTCTCGTGCAGTTTGGAAAACGCGTTCTTCTAGTTCTGCTAAGCATAGTGTTGTTGCTCATGCTACTACTAGCACTGATATTGAGGTTGGAGAGGAGTTTCAACAAATTGGGATCTTTGCATATCATTTTGTTTCAACAATCCTCCAACACAAAGGCCCATGCCTCTGCCGATTTCTTCAATGAGCAGAACAAGTCGAACAAAAATTAAAACGCCAATAACTAATGAACAGAGTCAATACGACAATCCCAACACACCTCCAAACCGACAGTTGTGCCTCACTGTCTGCTACGCACATCCAAACCGACTCAGCTCATGGCAGAATTTGCTCGTGGGAATGGATCGGGGAATTCAAGGGGTGGTGTTAGCCTCCTATACCAATAGGTGTCATTTTTCATGATTGTCTTGATTGAACTATGGAATATGTTCAAACCTTTTTCTTGAGCAAAGGTGTTCCATATTCTTGAAAAACCAAAAAAATCAAAAAATTTAAAAAATGTAAAGAGGGTATACCCTAAAAGAAAGATCAAAGGGTAAGAAAAATAAAAGTGGTCAAAAAAGTGAAAGAAATGAACCCCAAGCAAAAATAGACCAAGGAAAGTGTGCAAATCCAAATGCCACTACTATTTCATTTTTTATAATAAAGCAATTGTGTGCAGCTTGTCAAATCTTGCCACAATTCATGAATAAGTCAAATTGTTTAAACTTGGCTTACTCATATTTCAATTTCATGTTGTAGATTAGAGAATAAATATCTGACCAAACAGTTTAATCTTGGCAGATAAGTAGATAGGTAGAGTTAATAAGAGGTGCTCAACAGTTTAATCTGAGCCCTTGGATGTAATAAGGGTAGAATTAGATAGATTTGCCTTGTAAAAAAGAAAATATTGATAAGGGTTTGCAAGTCTAAATGCACCCTAATAAAGAGGAGAAAATGGAAGTGTTAAGTAGATAGGGTAGGTAGATGGTGCTGCAAAGTGTTATCTGATGAATGATGCTGCTACATGTTTTTGATCCTTTACTTTCATCATAAGTACTGAAGCAGGAAATACACTGGAAAATCACAGCAAGCAAAAGAAAAATTCATTAACTTCCCTTATCATTTTCCCCTCAAAAAGTTTTACTAATTTTCCCCAAAAGTACTAAGGTAATTGGAGATCAAAGGGGCTCAAGGCATTTCCTTGACTTCTGGAGGGACCGGACCCTCGGCCTAATGATCAAAAAGACCTAAGTACTTGAGATAATCCATCATTATAATCATCCATCTTTAACCTTGTCCTAAGTAAAATCCTATTTTGCTTAGGAAACTCGTGCAAAATTCCATAAAAATCCCTCAAGATAACTTGCTATTCTAAGTTTAAGTGTTGGAGATCAGATATTGCAATTTACTTCAAAAGTTTTCACTTTCTTGGATATGCAAAAATGTTTTGAGTTTCCCTGTCCCTTTGTCATATTAATGTTTAACTTTATTTACTAAATCCCTAGTCAAATACCCTATCCTAAGTATATAAATCCCTTTTTATAAATAACCCAAAAAACCCCCCTATTATAAAGTTTAACCAAAGTATTTTATATCCCCGCGCATTTAAAATAAAAACCCATTATATGCCCTTTGGTTAAAATTATCAATATACCTTAATCCCGCCCCTATGGTGAATTAGTTGTATTAATTAATTTACCATATAATAAAAATATATATACAAAAAACTTTAAACATGCGATATGTATGTTTAAAACACAAAAATTTGAATAAAACTAAAGTTTTAATTCCAAATAAAACTTCGGAAAAGTTTCGTGCCACCGTGGATTGTCCACCTGGCATTCCACTTCACCAAACCTCGTCGTAACCCCTTTCTTACGCATACGGGATTAATTAGTCACCAGGACTAATTAATAACCTTTTATCCGCCTATTAGATATCCCCCGAAGTGATTAAAAAACGTTAAAAAGTGTTTAAAGCCCGACGGGCCCACATCTGAAACCTCCGCTTATTCCCCCATCGCTTCAGCCGTCGGATCAACCCTCCGCAGATCAACGATCCACGTGAACCCCGCTACCCATCCTTTGTGAGAACGTTAACCAGCGGGGAATGGGTGGTATTTGAAAAGTCCACCATCCACGTGGCCAACGTTTTGTGGAATCGCTGCCCTCCCGACTAATACCACCCTCGACCAAAAGCGGTGCGGGGACTTACCGCTTACCGCTTACCGCCCGACCTTGCATACGTCAGCACGTACGTCGATGAAGTCACTCCTCGGAAAAATAAAAAACCCTTTTAACTTGTAAATAAAGCCATTTTTCCGTGTTTTTCTGTTATTTTCGTTATTTGAAAACGACAGTGCTCCCTGCTACGATTTTCGAATTTCCACTGTAATTGACTGATTCACTCCAAGATTCCATTGCGCCCGTGTTCAAGTACAGTCCCGCCATCACCTGTTACCTGTTAAAGAACCAACATCCTTCTAAAAACAGGTATTTATCCTTTTCTGCCCCGACTGCAAGTAAAACTCAGTGTTCTTTGTTTTTCGCTGAAATAGTGATTAAAAATCATCACTGAGTCCTTCCCAGAGGTTTTTAAACTGTGAATTGTTCCCCACGAACCTGCAATTGTGCCAATTTCCCTCAGTAAGACCAAAATCGCGCGCGGCCTGTGAAGAAAACCCAGAAACTTCCGTTTTGAATCCACAAGAACCAAAATGGAAGCTCCGACAGCCCTGAACGTAACCCCATTGAACACCCCTCATAGAGACCTGGATTTCATTAACAAATTGTTTGATTTTAGCAGGTTATCATCAGAATATGGATTTGGACCAACAATTTCAATACTAGTTGACAAAATTGTTACTCCAAATTCTCAGATTTTAATTCAATATCTTCATTCAACAAACAGTTTGTATACAAAGTCAGAGAGAGATTAGAATGATGAAATGTGCACGTTGAATGGTAAAAGTGAAATGAGAAATTACAGGGATAGGAAAAGCATAACAGCTAAAGAGTATCAGTGGTTAAAGTGTATCAGGTAAAAGTCAGAGTGCAAGTTAAAATGAAGCTACAGAGCAGTCAAAGGTAAAACAGTAAAAGTAATTACAGAGGCAGTAAAATGGTAAAAAGAGATGAAAATAATTTCACCAACATTGAATTTTATCTAAAGTGAAAGTAAAACAGTCAAAGGAACAAAAAAGTGAAAAGATGAAAAATACAACAAGAAGGAACATTTTTGTAGAAATTGCATATTTTAGTCATAGTTTTGAAGAAACTATTGTGATCAATCCAATATGAATTTTGAAAAACTGAAGGAGGTTTATGTTTTTAAGAGGATTATCTACAAAAACCTCTCTCACTTTTCTAACAGCTATTATGGTTTTGGAAATATTAAACAATGATGGAAAGCACTTTTTGCAGAAAATACCAGTTAAGTCATCATTTTGCAGAGAATATTGTGGCCAATCCGAAATACATATTACAAAAATGAAGGAGGTTTTTGTTCCTCAGAAACCCATCTACAACAACCTATCTCATTTTTTTGACATTGATTTCAGACTGAGAGATACATGCACATCTTTAGAGGCTATTTTTCAGACTCTGTAAAACTCTGTTTTACACATCTTTTTGCAGAGCCTATTGCGCATAGCTGGAGAGGAATTTTAGGAAAGTGAAAGAGGTGTATCTCAAAAACATATTTATCTACAATAACCTCTTTCACTTTTTACATATCTATTACGGATTGAGAAATACAAAGATATCATTGGACCCAAAGTTTGCAGAATTGTTGGAGCAGATTGCACAAAGAAAGGAAGCAGTTAGTGACTTGGATGCCTCATCATCAACTAAGAGTTGGATCAAATTCGAATTCTTCTATTTTTCTTCACCTATCCATACAAAATAGTGCCAAATAGATGCATTAGTTTGATTGTCCTTTAATTAAGTTCTATTTATGTAAATAGTTGGAGAGATTTGTGAACCAATTTTGATATTTGTTTCAAGATATTTTAGTTTAGAATTTGTATAAATACTCCACTCTTGGAAGCATTTGGGGTGGATTCTATTACTCTGTTGTAACATTGAGATTTTCGGAATAAAAGCATTTTGGAGAAATTTATTCGTGGCTTACTGGATGACGATTTGAAGCTCAGGACTTTTTGCAGGATTCATGTGTTGGACTACAGTTCAATAAGTGTTTCTACCCTTTATCTGAAATTTTATATTAGTTTATAATACCATCATATCCATTTCTGAATAATTTACATAAAGGATTGAAACAGAATTTGCTTAATTGTACTCTGTTTTCAAATGTGATTGTTCTTAATGTTTTCTTCTAAATTAGCTATAGGCATGAATTCTTAAATGCTCCTGCTTTGCTAATTTAAACATTGTTGACTACTATAATAAAGAATCCTTAATTTCTCTTTGTTTGTAGTCATTTCACTTCTTTCTCTTGAACATGGTGAAAGATTCTTAGCTGCCTTTCATCCCTTCAGGATCATCCCATCCACTTTAAATTTTGAGGATTGTTCTCTGTCTAGCTATCTTGCCCTGTAATACCATCTTGTGCTTAGAATAGAAATCCAGTAAAGCCATCCTTTGACTCCATAGCCCAATGGACTGAAAGCTCTCAACCTTGCCCTTAGTTTGTGGATTCCACCATTTTCCAAAACAAACTCTTGAATCTATAACTAGCCTAAAACCTTCTAAAAACAAAGATAAATTATAAAGAGAGAGCCCTCTCTGGATGCAGATTGGCTAGATTCTGCATCTAAAAGGTTGGTTTGTGGTTACCTCGGGTATACTTTCCTCTTACACAACTTCTAGGAAAACATGAGTGATAACGGTAGGTTGGAATAAAAGCTTTTGGAGAAATTTACTTGTGGCTTGCTGGATGACGTTTTGAAGCACTGGACTTGTTGCAGGATTCATGTGTTGGACTTCAGTTCAATAAGTTTTCCAACCCTTGTGTTTGAATTTTATATTAGTTTATACTATCATCATATCCGTTTCTGAATAGTTTACATAAAGGATTGAAACAGAATTTGCTTAATTGTACTCTGTTTTCAAATGTGATTATTCTTGATGTTTTCTTCTGGATTAGTTATAAGCATGAATTCTTAATTGCTCATGTTTTGCTGATTTAAACATTGTTGATTACTATAACACGGAATTCTTCATTGCTCTTTGTTTGTAGTCATTTCACTTCTTTCTTTTGAACATGGTGAAAGATTCTTAATTGCCTTTCATCCCTTCAATATCATCCCATCCACTTTAAATTTTAAGGATTGTTCTCTGTCTAGCTATCTTGCCCTGTAATACCATCTTGTGCTTAGAATAGAAATCCAGTAAAGCCATCCTTTGACTCCATAGCCCAATGGACTGAAAGCTCTCAACCTTTCCCTTAGTTTGTGGATTCCACCATTTTTCCCAAAACAAACTTTGAATCTATAACTAGCCTAAAACCTTCCAAGAACAAAGATAAATCATAAAGAGAGAGCCCTCTCTGGATGCAGATTGGCTAGATTCTGCATCTAAAAGGTTAGTTTGTGGTTACCTCGGGTATACTTTCCTCTTACACAACTTCTAGGAAAACCTGAGTGATAACGAGGCGGAATCATAAATTCACGAAGCTCAACTCATCCCTCCACATTCCAATGCAACAATGGAGGTCGGCTCTCCTCCACGCATATAATCACCAATAGGCACCAGTAGTTACACAACTATTACACAATCCAGGCCTCTCACAATAGTGGCCTCTCACAAGTTTGACCGGTGACAGTGCTTGACTAAAAACTTTAAAAATAAAAGTTTGACCAGGCAAAGTAGTATTCAATTTTTTATCTTGTAATTAAATAATTCAACATCCCAATATATAAAAATACCATCAAACGAACATTATGCACTCCACTCATAAAACAGTTCAGGACAAGAGAAAGTGTAACTTCTCATTCCATTCATAACACAACTCATGATAAGAGAAAGTGAAACTTCCCATAATGGTAAAACAAAAGGAGGAACTTTAATAATGATAAAACAATTCCAAAGTGTGGGGTATCCCACTTTTTATTCACACACCAAACAACCCATCAACAACTTACTTGCACTTGTCCTTGCCAGAAATTAGGAAATTGATTTTACATCAGAAATTAATGAAAAAAACTGCATATGGTAGGGAGCCTTAGTCACTGGCTAAAATTTTAATGTTGGTCGTTATGGAAATCGACTTATTTCCAACTATCCAAACCTTGAAGTGAAAATTACATTACAGTATGTACAAAAATGGATATAGTTTGAACATGTAAACTCCCCAAGTTTTCTTGTGCCCCTCATTCATGGTTGTTGTTAAGCTGTAACATGGGAAACCCCCCCTTCCCTTACAGTTCACTGCTTAGGGTTGCACAGTTTCCATATCCAACCATCAATCCAGTCAGCTTCTTATTATTCAGACGCTATTGGTAGACCGTTGGTTTTTCAAATCTATTAGCAAATTATGAAAAAATCAAATAAATAATGAATTCATGATTATCTTTGGAGAGTATCTATGTATGATTAATTTCATTGTGACATAATAGCTAAAGAAAAAATATCATTAGGTAAGCAACCCAATTTAAATCTTGAAGATACATAATCTTCAGTGATTTCAATAACTAAACAATAATTAATTTCTATGTACCTGTTAGGGAACGGTATGAGGTGTGGCAAACCGAGCACATTTTAAGTCAAATGTAATCTTCAGAATTTTATAATATAATACAACTCTCACTTACTTACAAAAGAAAAAAAAAGCATATTATAATTTCACTATCAAATATCAAATATCAAAAGTATGAATTATTTCTTTCATACGCCCCCTTCATGGATTCTAAATCTTTGAGTTGTTTACATCTTTAGTCTTTTACACACATTTTTTTTCCAAGAAAAAACTGTGTTTTCTATTTCAAGTGTGAAAGCAAAATATGCATGGAAAAGTCTGCGCTTTCATACAAAACTACTAGTCTAAATACATTGGAACTTAACCATTGGATTTACCCCAAATACATACCACATCCATCTTCTGCAATCGGTATACACTATACATGACAACAAGAGTTACAAGTCAACTAGAGCACCTCCCATTGTTCTTCTAAGTCAATAGAGGATTTTATATCTCACTGGGAAGCTTGCTTCCCCCTTGAACTCCTTGAACAAGAGCAAACCTTTTTGTTGTGCCATAACTTTTTTTGAGAGTCCATTGGCTGATTTGTTAAATTCTCTATACAGATGTTGCAACGGACCAAAGAGTGAACCTTGCCTCCCTAATTCTGTGAAGCAAAGGAGACAACACTAAATTAGTGATTTGTCACTTCTCATTAAACCAATGCAATTTTCAACTTTGAAACTCCTGGTAGTTGCAAAGATCTAATTTGACACTTCTCAATAAACCAATGCCATTTTCAACTTTGAAACTCCTGGTACCTACAAATATTTGATATCATTTTCTAAAGAAAACTAAGACTTCAAAAAAATCTACAAGGCAAATAGTTCTATCCTCTTATTTGAACCCTTGATCAGCTCCAAACTTTAAGGTAGAGTAACGGGTGAGATAAAAACAAAACAACACCATATCCACATCTTCTGGAATACCTTGCTCCATCAAAAACCCTTGCTTCATTATGATTTATCTTAAAATCCTTTGGATTTTTATCTTTGCAACTTTCTTTATAGGAAATTCTAATTATATGCGTTTCCAGATTCTCTATCTTATTCCAACCGTCCACTTATTCTGCCAGATCCTCAAAAGTCCACTTGTTCCAACCATCCATAACCCCCACATAATATAGCTAAGAAGAGCTCAAAATTGAGTGTGTGCAAACCATGTCTCAAGACCCCGAAGTAGGGACCCATAATTAAATTGTCCTCGGCAATTTAAAGATTGGAGAACATCTTGCCATACAGAAATAACATATGAACACGTAATAAAGAGGTGATCCACAAATTTACCTTAACATTTGTAGAAAATGCATCGATTTGGTCCCTGCCAATAGCACTTTTGTCCATTGTCGCAGGTCAGAATTCTGTTTGATAGAGATAACGAGGAGAAGGTTCTAATTTAAGAAATCTTCCAGATGCTTAACTACCATCAATGTCTTTCTCGCAGCAAATCCATGTAGGATAAAGCCTCATAACCTAACTTTTATGTAAGGATACTTGTGGCCTTATTCCAAAAGCATGCTATTTCATCCCCTGAAATTTGTAAAGAAATAAAATTGTGACATAGTAATGAGCTGTAGGGAGTATATTCAACAAAAAAAGCTCCTTGTAAGTTCAGATATTCTGCTACTAACCAATTTTTTTACCATCTTCCAGGAACACCTTGAACCCCAGCATTAGCCAACACTGACGCTTGATTTGATTTGATATCGATGCTTCTGCTTAGATAATAGGTTTGATCATAGTGGCTAAAGGGGGAGAAAGTAAAGACTTGTCATTTACAAAAAAGTTGTGCAGATTGTTGCTTTAAATCACTAGATAAAAATTGGTTGAGATCTTCTTTACTGCCACATTATTTTGAATTCTAGATCGTGTTGATTTTTGTTGTGTATCATGGCCACCTCCACCTGAAGACATTGTGAATTACTTTATTCTGAATTTCAGATTTCTTTGAGCTTAAAGTCAATGCATTGACATGAATAGAACAGGCATACTGCTTGAGACCACTAAAGATTCCATGCAAGAAAGGATATGCATACCTGAATGCTTCGACGAACTTAAGTTAGCTAGTGATCACGAGGAATTAATTGCTGAGTAAATAATGGTGGGGCATACCTCTTGGAGTCTCCTCCGCATTGATTTTTTGGCTGAGTGACTGAGCTTTAATGGCGGTGCACTCTTTGAGAAACATTTCAAATCTGAAATTTCGTGTGTCTTATATGGTTTGACCTACTATGGACGACATATTCACCTAGCTAGCTCAAGAAAAATGAGATCCTTCACACCAGATTGTATTTGTTCATCTCAGGTAATTGTTCATCTAGATCTTGCCCCATGAATGTTTCCCTGATAAAATGTGAGGGTTTAATAATGGAACCAATAGCTACCAAGATAGATTATCGCCAATTCTGAGACTGAAAGGGACTTGAATAAAATGGGAATGTATTTTGATTAAATAGTTCCAAATCTAAAGATTTCTTGGAGTTGAGAATCAATAGTAAATTTAACTATTTTCGCACTATAGAAACAAGTGAAGCCAGGAAATAGAGTTGGATAGCTAGAACCAAATCCAGAGCCAAAGGGCAGAGTTGAGGTCCATGTTCCAAAGATGCTGATAGAAGACACATTGATCCAAAGTTTGGTTTCCTGAAGCTCTGGTTTCCAAATGTGCCCAGTTTGCCACACCTGATACGGTATTGGGATTACTATACCAATAGATTAGATCCTCTCCAAGGGATTACTATACCATATTTGTACGTTCTAGAACAGAGTCTATTTGGTATGCAGATCTCTCACCCTCACCTTTAAGATATGCAATGGTAGATCTTGAGCTTTTGTATGTGATACTAGGTCCCACAATCAGAGATGCGTTGATTGTCACCATATTCAACCCTCTGTCCATGGCCAGCACCCATGCAGCCCTTTCTGACAGTGTCTTGGCTAATGTGTACCATAACTATGAACAAGAAATATTGCATAATTAGAACAGGAATACCACAGATACCCTAACATTGGCTATCTATTTCTGCACTTGTTTCCCTTTCTTCTATCAACTATGTTGAAGATTTTGAAGCATACTACAGCCATAAAACAACACCTTATGAACGGATTGATGAGTAGCAATTTAGCCCTTGAAGACTTCTTTTCTACAACACATTTCCAGCGAACACATAAGGATCAAATGCATACATTAGGCCCTTTTCATCTCAAGTACACACCTTAAAGATGAATGTATCAAATTGTTTCTTCATCTACTAATTGGTAGAAAATGGTAAACAAAAATCTTCTACCGTATGACCTACTTCAAAGTAGTTGTTTGTGACATACAAGTTCTCTCATTTATCCAAATGCCTTATGGCTCCATTAGCCCATAACTGATAGGCACCAATTTCCTTCCTTCTCATTCATTCCTTGCTTTTGTCCATTTTTGTTTCTTCATCCTATTTCATACACTACAACCACCACTCATCTTATTAAATCACCTTGTGCCCCCATTCTATAGCCTAGCAATCCTACCTTTTAGGGATGCCCCCTTGAGTTGAAGAAGAGCCAACCAAAAGAGAAAGGAAAAGCTACTCAAAGTGAGTAGGTAATATTCTTGCATTGTAAAAAAACTAACACCATCGTGATTGAGACTTTATACTTTTTGCGGGTGCTAGGTTTTGTTGTAACAACAGGGAATCACAGTGTAGATGAAAGATCATATCTTAAGCCAATTTTACAGTTCAAAATGTAAATAATTATGAAAACAAGATATAATCAAGAAATGTAAAAATCATTACCAATAACAAGGCATATATAAGTAGCAGTAAATGTGTTCAATGCAAGTTTACATACCAATTCAGCTCTAGGCAATAAATACATCCCAAAATATTAAAAATATAAGGTGATAATCACTAGTGTAAGTAGGGTAGCAGCAAATTACATATACAAATTCAAAGCTCCCTCAAAACAACTAAGGAATCACAATAAAGAAGGAAATGTGCAATAATGTAAACTTACTAGAACTTTCCAAAAATTGGAACACAAATTTATTAACCAATGATTTTTTCATAAATGACTCTGATATGATGCTCAGTAACAACATTAGTATCTCATAACATTAGGCAGTTGCAGATCCACTCCATCCACTAGCTTCCACAATATCATTTAGAAAATAGAATGTATTGCTGAATAAAGGTATAAAAAAGCTGAATGTCTAGAGTCATGGAAAAATAAACTTAATTTTCTTCAAAATTTGGAAAATTAGACTAACAATAGTGGAATGAATAAATGGTGAAATTGCAATGCCTTGTATGAGGTCATTGACTTAATGTTGCTGCATGATCAACTTCATCTAGAAGTTATTCAATTTATGCATGAAGAAGCTCACTCAACATGTTATCGACTGTCAAGTGATTCAAAACCACCAATAACCAGGAAAAAACTAAAAAGGTTCACCCTAAAAGTAATTTCTTCAGTGTCAAGATTCAGTATGCAAGCGCACATAAGAAACAGATGGATGTGTGTCACAACAAAGAAAACAAGAATGTAATTATTGTGGATTAAGAGGATAGCTTACTAGTCATGCTGAAAGAATTATCAGACCCCAACTAAAAAATAGTTTTAAGCCATAACCAACAGCACAGATGCTCAAGAAAAATCGTTAATAGTTGAATTTCATGGTTCCATGGTCTGTTCATCACATTCTAAATACCATCTATAGATTTTAGCGGGTATCAAACTCTCAATACTTCAAGCAAAACTATCATACTGGCATTTTTTGAAGGAACCTCATATGAATACTCAAAATGGGTTAAATGAAATGTAGGTTAGTGACTACAAGAAGGCCATACTAGGAAACATGGTAATGAAGATACATAAGTGTTTTAAGCATACTTACAGAGATTAAAATTTTAGCTCCTGTATTAACTCGTAACATTATTAAAGTTGAGAAACTTGACCACAGCTAGCAGAAGATGGTGTTATTTAACATAGGACGACTAGAAATTCTAATGCAAGTGTTTTCTTGATCACTAAATCTAAATCATTGCCGATACTACATAAAGGTTACTTAATAATAGAGAAAGTATACTTACCTCAAAGAACAGATACTGCAAGTGGATTGAATTTCTCAGTCCAAACAAAACCATGCAAAAAAACAGAAAACAAGATATGTACAACGAAAAGCACTTTATGAAAGAGACATATTTCCATAATTTGGCCACATATACAAGGAATGCATGCAAGAAATATAACATGAGCAAGAAAGGCATCAACAAGAGGGAAAAAAAATACTTAGATTGTCTCAATGTGTACTTCCAGGAAGATTATATGGACTGAAAATCCATATGCCTATTTTAGAATCAACTGACTCAACTGCATTTTCCAGAGCTGTCTCTGTATTTCCAGGTGATTCATCCTGCTGAATTCCAGCCTCACCACACAAATCCTCATCTTGTTGATTTGGATCTAAGCACCCGACATTTATAGTATCCAAATCTACATTATCATGCCTCTCATGAAATTTAGAGACTTGACTAACAGTTTCTGAATTGGGCATCATAGAAATAGAATGTGATTCTCCTTCACATTCCCTCACTAACTTCAAGGATAGGGAACTGGAAATTTCCAGAAATGCTGCAGCTTTATTTGTGACAGCAATATCTGTACAGCTGTCTATTGGTACAGGAAAGTCCCTGGAAGAGTTTTCAGTCACTCTGAAATCAATGTTTCCTGTGTGTCTATTTGACATTGTCTTGTGCTCTTCCGTATTCAATATTGAAATATTTCGTTTTATAAGGGAAGGGACATTGTTAACTTGCAATGGACCTACAATGTTAGCCTGCTCTTCTGACAAGACTACTGCATCAACAGGATCCACAAGTGCTTTTGAGACATGCATTGAATTAATGCCATAAGTAAGCTCTTCTGGAGAAACTATGGTATTAAGATTTGATTCTTCTGAGAAGCCTCTCGGATCATGATCATCCACCATTTTTGGGTCAGTGACACCATGTTCAGGTTCTACTGAAAACACCCTAGTATTAACATCATCCAAAGGATGTTCTGAACAACCTTTGGAATTGGTATTGCATCCCAGTACCAAATAATTTGCATCCTTTACATTCACCATTGGTTCTTTCACATCAAAAATTGGGATTTTTTGACTTGAACTAATAGAGTTATTCATTTTTGCATCATCTTGAAGAACCATATAAGGGTTTTCTTGGTCATTCTGTGTATTATTCTTCACTGCATGTTCTAAAGGATTGGTAAACTCAATGGCTGAAGTCACATCTGTTGATGTGTTATCACATACTACTGTTACATCAACATCAACATTTGTTTCATCATACAATTTAGTATGACAGAAACTCTCTTTACCGCTTTTAGAAGCCACAATTACCTTGTGCGGATCATTTGCACCAGGACTTGAATAAGACTTAATTTTGACATAGGCATTTTTGTAGAGTGCCAGTGCTCTCTGTAAAGTAAACCAAAAAAATCAAATTAAATGAGCATCCAAGATACTTTACAATAGAAATAAGCCATTATTCCCATACTTTGTTTTACTGAGCAAGTGGAAATGATAGCAAACTTAATGAGCCCAAAGAACAATTTTTTTACCTCAAATGTGTTCCTCGGTAAGCTAGGGAAGAATTTTGACTGCATATTTAAACCGTTTGAAAGAGCCTCTGCATCTGCATCTACCTACCATTAAGGACCGTACAAGCAACTCTCATTATCTTGAAAACATGGAGCAAAACATTCCCAAAGGAAACATTTTCAAAATCCTGTTGTTAAAAGAGCTGGTGTCAATGTGAAAAGCCATTCTACAGTATTCATATGGCCTATTTTAGCCAGTCAAACTGCTGGCACAGTTCTACTAAATCTGATTATTCCATCATATAATTTATTCCACGAGTTCCCAAAATTTTTACCTTGCACAAGCTTTCTCCTATTTAATAAAAAAATAGTAGTGACTTTCCAGTTGTTAAAAAGAAATATCATCCATTTCTATGATCGGACCTGAAGGTAAAAAATTCTAGGTCATTGAGTTAGTTCTTCTCTATCCACATATTCAGTGATGTCAAAAGTGTTGGTGCTTCCTTTGAAAGAGTGATTGCTTTGGAATTGAGCTCTCTTAGGATATTTTTACAGATCAATAACCAATCAAATGAGAGTATTTATTCCGGGATGTCCTAAAGAAGAGATTGCAAACAAACATTTCCACCTCAATTTTCCTATTATCCCAATCAATTACTAACTTTGAATCTCTCATAACTTGTAGCTTTTTGATATTTTTTTAGAGTGGATACAATAAATTCAGAATGATTATTTTTCCTGCACCCTGGGGAATATTTAACATGCATATAATGTGATTTGTTCAAAAATAATACTACTACAATTATGCAAATTGATGGATGACCCGGTGTAGCACCATCAAATAAACTCCACAGATTATCATGATCTAATGGAGGCATAATTGGGACCCTTTATTTTTCCATTTGGATCTATCCTATATTCTTTGCATAGATTTGCAATGATTCCTACAACAATGTCCATCGAGATGTCAAATGATATGAACACACTTGAATTCCTTTCCCACCAAATAATGTAAACAAAGATGCATGGGAAAGCCTTGAAACAAGCTACAAAAAAATCTTCCTCGCAAGCCTTTAAAAAATTGCCTAGATTGGACTTTGACCATTATAGCTAAGCCTCAAATACCCACTTTGTATATGAACAATAAATAAACAAGTGAGAAACACATTCATCTGAGGATTTGCACAGAGAACATTGTTAGGAATTCAGCTTTGCATGTTCATGATCCATCCTTTTTGCTGACTCCAACACTTCCAATCTAAAGTTTCTTTGGTGTCAGGACTTCAGTTTTTCATGCTCATAATCCATCTTTTTTGCTGTCTCCAGTACTTCAAATCCAAAATTATAAACTGAGATCATTTTGGCTTGGCAATGTTTTGACTTCTTGGTAAAAATCAGAAGGAACCATGTTGTAATTATTTTAAATATTTCAAGGTATGAACCATGAATCATTTCGATAAATTTCAATAAAAATGTTAATGGAGTAGATGATGAGATATGTCCCTTGGTTGGTCCAGAATGCAGAGTCACAATTTCAAACATCTCGTATAGAGACAAAGATGTGTTAGAGTGGCAGGACAAGTCAATTGGCAGAAAATACTCCAGACATAAAAAGGAAAAAGGTCAAAATCACCTCATCCTTCCAAGGAGGTGGACAAAGTATTACTCCAATTAGGGTTGCATTCCTCCTATCTACCTTTAAAATTTCATTAATGTTTAAAAGAAACCTCATGTCCACCACTTTGATTGTGTAGTATCATGATTGAAAATTTTGATTTTCACTTACAGTTTTGGATTGGGTCTATCATTTGTAGAAAATCGAAAAAGAAGTCAAAACCAAGTGTGCATATAGGAAATAAAGTAGCAAGCAAATCTTTGTGTAGATGAAACTTTGGGATCCATTTCCAACGGCGATTGCAACATTATTAAACCATAACCCCATAATAGTATTTCCAGTTTGCATGGCATTTATGTGCAGGGACGGAATGTTGAAATAAGTGGCGATGCTAATAAAAATGGTGCATCGAAAAGGCCAATATTCAAGCGTTTGGAGATCTTAATGCTTGAATAGAGCACTAATAAAATGATAGGAATGCAATAGAAAGATCATTTCTGAATACTCTTGTATGCAATAGTGTAATACTCCAGCTCAAAAATTTAATTTTCATTGTTTCAAACCATTTTCGTGTTTGAGGTAAAATATTTTGTTCTATTCGACGTCTCTCACATTTTACCAAATAAATTTTACCCGTTAGGCTCTGGCCCAGCCTTACTCTACATACATATAGAGTGAGCCGAGTGTGAAATAAAGTTTATGAAGTTTCTAGAAATCATTTAAAGGTAGTTTCGAGAAGAGGCTATGGCTTCCATCTCAGACTAAACATTCTTTTTATAGAAGAATCTATGCATCATAAGGATTATGTTACCACATACAAATAATAAAACAAATTTGCATACTTATCTGATTTCAATGTGGATTACCAGCAAAACCAAATACACCAAGCAACTTCCACCCAATTGTAGGTAGTTTGTTGTAAAACTCCACCCCCTAGCTAGGCTATGATACCATCGGGAAGTAGGAACAATAAGCCCTGAGTTCAACCTATTTGGAGTTTAAACAAAATTTAGAAGAAGAGAGTAAACATAAGTCGGTTATTTGCTTCAAGGCAGGTTGGTTGCTTAAAAGTTGTGCCATCCATCCTATAGTGCATAAGTTAAAATGCAATTTCATAGGTACAAGTAAAATGATGAATTTTCAATCCCATTAGTTGTTTTAATCGTTTCCTCTGATTTATTTCCCTACAAACTTGATTCACAGCTTTTCCCAATCATTGTTTCTTGTTTTGTACATATTCCTGGCGATGAGCATCAGATCCCCTTAAAATAATCACCATGATCTTTTCAAGCCAATTTTTTTAAAGTATTTTGAAGATTTCAATATATTAATAAAAAACATAGCCCTCTATGTCAGGAATGTTTACTCTCTCTTCTTCTAAATTCCCACCCACCATTATGTCTAAATATAAGTTGTTGCAGACTCCAGTTCGACAATCAGATATTTCTACTTCGCAAAATACAACATACACATTGTCTCCATCATGTGTTATTAGAACTCCCAGTACAGATAGAAGGCTTTCTAATGGGAAACAGAGGTCAACAGTCTTAAGTAGTCCTGGTCCTATTACTCCTTTTGAGAATCGTTCAGGTAAATGTGTATTATGGTTTGTTTTCAATAAGCATATTTTGGATTCCATAGTGGGTCAAGGAGCTATATCAAATTCTCAAGATGACCTTATTAAAAGGATGCCAGAAGCCAATAGTTGTTCTCTGCAAAATTTAGGCTTATTACCTAGTCCAGGATGCCGTTACATGTATGACAGCATTGAGGGAAAGGTACTTACTATCACTTCGCTTTTCTAAATTTGTTATATGCTTGAATTCATTCTCCAGGATAATAGCTTCTTGGTCTAAGCACTTCATAGCACACCGCATTGCACAATGAATTGTCCTTTTGGGAAAAATGTTGATGTGCATCTTCCGTTTAAATAAAAAATATATAAGTTGCTTTTTTTCATAAGAGGAGCATCTCGTGTCTCAGTTTGAATTTCTGGAGAGGAAGATCAAGAAATTTTCCACTTCATTGGCTGCCAAGGAAGCTCGGAATGTTTTCAATCATGTTGCTATTGCATCACAGGTGAATGCCTAAGCTGTATTGCAATCATCTTTAAATTCTTTTAATCTCACTTAAATTGATCATTGATGTCTATAATTATCTCAAGAATTTAGGCACCTATTTAAGAGGCTGTAGATTCTATTAGTTATTGTTCTGGAATCTCCATTCCACATCAATTATCTGTTGATAGGAAAGTGTCTTTGTTGTGGGGCTGGTTTGTTGCGATGGAGAGGGCCATCTGAATGATAAGTTGGTTCTGCTTCAAGGCAGGTCGGTTGCTTCAAATTTGTGCCATCCATCCTATAGTGCATAAGTTAAAATGAAATTTCATAGGTACAAGTAAAATGATGAATTTTCAATCCCATTAGTTGTTTTAATCGTTTCCCCTAATTTATTTCCCTGCAAACTTGATTCACATCTTTTCCCAATCATTGTTTTTTGTTTTGTACATATTCCTAGCGATGAACATCAGATCCCCTTAAAATAATCACCATGAGCTTTACAAGCCAATTTGTTTAAATTATTTTGAATATTTAAATATCTTAATAAAAAACAGATCCCTCTATGTCAGGAATGTTTACTCTCTCTTCTTCTAAATTCGCACCCACCATTATGTCTAAACATAAGCTGTCGCAGACTCCAGTTCGACAATTAGATATTTCTACTTCGCAAAATACAGCATACACATTGTCTCCATCATGTGTTATTAGAACTCCCAGTACAGATAGAAGGCTTTCTAATGGGAAATAAAGGTCAACAGTCTTAAGTAGTCCTGGTCCTATTACTCATTTTGAGAATCGTTCAGGTAAATGTGTATTACATTTTGTTTTCAATAAGCATATTTTGGATTCCATAGTGGGTCAAGGAGTTGTATCAGAGTCTCAAGATGACCTTATTAAAAGGATTCCAGAAGCCAATAGTTGTTCTCTGCAAAATTTAGGCTTATTACCTAGTCCAGGATGCCGTTACATGTATGACAGCATTGAGGGAAAGGTACTTACTATCGCTTTGCTTTTCTAAATTTGTTATATGCTTGAATTCATTCTCTAGGATAATAGCTTCTTGGTCTAAGCACTTCATAGCACACCACATTGCACAATGAATTGTCCTTTTGGGAAAAATGTTGATGTGCATCTTCTGTTTAAATAACCAGAATAAAAATCAACCCAAAAACTATGTACCTACCTCAATATATGAACTTACTTTCCAACTAGCTAAATAAAACCTAACACAAAGCAAAAAGCAAAAGGTTATGGTCTCGACAAGACTCCTTTTCTAGATAGCTCAATCTGTTCATTTCAACCTTAACTTCACATTAGGGTTAGGGTTCTTACATCTTATGGATATTGCCTCAAGTTTTTTGGGCACTATTATAAAATGTAGCATCAACCTCTTATTACAAGATTTCTGCAAATAAGTGTAGCACACACATCTCTTCACAAAGATAACTACCACCAATCTAGCAGACTAGCCATTGTATTTTTACAATGTTTTTCGCCATTATTTTAGTAATGGAATTTGTTTTTCACTATATATTTGTGTTACCTTCTATGTCAATGCTATATTTCATTTTTTTCTCAATATAATCTGATTTGTGATAAGTGGAAAGAGCAATGTGGAAGTGGCAGTGATAGTGGGGCATCCAAGAGTGCCTTTGCAGCCAATAGTGGAGCATCCAAGAGTGCCTTTGCAACCAAATTTAAAGGAAAAATAAAGCAAAAGCAGCAAAGGCAACTTTCAGGTCTACGTAAATTAGTTAAGGATTTGAAATTTTTTACGGTGGTAAATATGAGCATATGAGGAATAATTACAGGAAGTGGTTTTGGGATAACCAACACAACCAAGAGCAGATCAAGGAGAAACAAGAAAATGTTTTTGAATGTGGAGAAGCGTAGTATTATGCTTTTATAGCACTATAGAAGTGGGGTAAGTCGACAGATGATAAACTTTTTTATTTCAAAGCATCTAAACATGAGACTAACAAAAATCACTAATTTGTTCAGTGTGGGAGATAACCCAGGTCAATACAGTGGTTTTAGGCAAGGACAAGGAGCATTGTGTTGAAGATGATGGTCATGTGCAAATCAAGTTGAAAGCTAATACCTTGATGTTTATATATGTTTGAGGGAAATTTTTCTTTCAGTTAGTGAGATTGCAAGACACAATCCATATCTGGATGTTATTTTCCAAGGAGAAAGGTGTTTTGTAGTAGATAAGAAGCAATATAAGAGGAAAAATCACGTGCTTTGATTACCAGCAGAGGGAGTGGAAACAATTCTCTTTGGCATCAGAGATATGGACATTTACATTTTCTATTTCTTTCCTTACTAAAAAAATATCAAATGGTGATTAGCTTACCACAAATTCAAGAGCAGGAGGATATATGCGCAGCGTGTTTTGCAGGAAAATAGCATAGATTGGCATTTGAAGATGGTAAAACTTGGAGAGCCAAGGCTGAGCTTGAATTTCTCCATGGTGATATCTGCGGTCCGATGAGGACACTTTCAATAGCTAGTGCTAAGTATTTCTTGTTTCTTGATGAAGTTCGTCTATTTCCTTATGCTTTAATTGAATACCTTTGGTTCAATTTAGAAATTTTTAAGGCAGAAATAGAAAGAGTCCAACAGGAATATCGATTTGAAACCCTAAAAAGTATTACGGAGGATAATTATACTCTACAAGTCAGATATATTTTAGATTAAATAACATCCAAGCTCAAATCACTCCAAGAAAGGGAAGGAAGGTGCATACCATTGAAAAAACTGGCGAAAAGCGGGGTGCTTCTGTGTTATTAGTCAGCGTTGGAGTCTAAGAGCGAGCTTGTACATGCACTTGAGGTCGAGCGCGTAGGCTTTGGTGAGTGTTATCTCCCACAACACCAATACCATCTCTTTCGAAGTGTATATCTCTGCTATATACGAACTATGGGAGGGCCCTAACAGCGAATGAACCAGAGAGGGTTGGCCTCACTCAGCCAGCAAGAAGATCGGTGTCCATCCACCTCTCCTAACCATTGAAAAAATGG
>CM076580.1:1368557294-1368685249 GCA_034641835.2 Pinus albicaulis
TAGGGGGGCTAACACTCTTCATTTATAAATTTTCAGTATCTTGATAATGTTAAATGTATTTTGTTGAACTTTTGGAAATTGTTTAAAGGTTTTCAAACTTATGATTAATTAAATAATTCAATCTGAATATTTGGGTATCATATATACTTACATAAGTATACTTAACCATTTACAAAATCTTAATCACCGTGTGAGATAAACAAACAACCCTTAGTCTTATTTTCTGATTTTATCTGAAATATTTAAGTAATAACTGTTTGCAAAAGTTATTTTATACATTGGTCATCCAAAATTTCAAAAAAAACAAAAAATTATAGATTATTTGGCATAATTATTAATCCCGATTATCTCAAAGGACAACATGGCCTCCACCCATTTTGTAAAGGAATAAATGGAAGTCATTATCCACTTATTCTCATTTCTTGAATTATCTTTGAAATCTCCAATGAAATATAGACCCCATTAATGAAAAGATGCTAATATTATGAAATTATTTAGAGGCATAGAAATACATTGTTGTTTTCCTATAAACAATTGGCATTATGGCATATTTTAACAAAGTTCAATGTATCAACAAAAATGGAAGGCAAATTATACCATGCCCTTATTATTTTGTGTGTAGTAGTTATAGCTACATAGTATCTCCCACAAAATCCAGTATGAAATTCCTTTAGAAGGTTTTGGGCCTCATAATTACTTACGCACATGAGGAAAACCCCATCTGAGCTCATCCAACCAAGGTCTTCTTGAGTCAGGAAATTCATTGCATATTTCAACCTAAGGGATCTTCTTTTTTTATCCACTAGCCCAGGAGAGACAACCAAATTTCACAGATAACATATGATGCTATTACCCAAAAAATGATCACCTAGCCATTTCTTACTAGATGGATCAAAAAACCATGTAGGATTAATTTTACCATGGTAAAACCCACTTTCACTATAGGAAATAATTTAGGAAACCATTTTTCTAAATGATTTCTTGTTAAAATACAAAAACCTTGTGATACTAATTAAATATATCATTATTTATTTAATATTCTCTATAAATAATTATTAAATTATTATTTGATAATTATTTTTTATCACTTTTGACTTAGTCACCTTGGAATAATTAAATAAATCACTATTTATTTATTGTTCCTTATTTATTCCATATTTTCCTTAATTCTCACAAAGTAATTAATAAATCGTTTTTATTTGTTAATTACTTCAATCAATTTCTAAATAAATATATTTGACCATTTTGAATATCTTTTCCATCTTGAAAAATATAATAAAATATTCTCACTGACTAGATTTTTATTTAGTGAATAATATTTTATTATATTCTAATTCCTAGTTTGGTTCAATAATTTGATATATATACAGAAAATCCACATAGATTCAACTGATGTTGTAATATGCTAAAAAAATACTTGAATCTATTCTACAAATTTCATAAACCAATTACAATGGCACAATCACATGAACAAGAAAAATAAAGAATTACAATCACGCAATGCACATATTTATCTGAGGAAATCCTTAGCTAAAAACCCCACTATATGTATATTGCATTAAGTCAAGAATATGAAACAATATAATGCTTCTCTTAGGCTTCAGATCTCTTTGCACTATCTCTGACTGTCTTACTACCAACCTGTGCACAAGCTTCTCTTGGCACACCTTTCTCTGACAAGATCCATGCACAAAATTGTGCTTTCTATTGCTTGGCCTAACCAACTCGTGCTCACCAAAACAATGAATAAAATTGTGCCTTCATTCTTCCCTTTAAAGGAAATTTTCTCTAATTTAGGAATGATTTATTTTAGGCCTTATTTTGATTGCATGCACCACCTGTACAATTTGGATGATTATAAAACTGATAGTACACTTCCCTTTAACTCCAATCTGTGTTGGGTATTCCTCCAAACTGACATGAAAAAAATATTTATAGCGAATTATTAGTTATATTATTGATCATTGATGTTAATTAAATCAGATTTAATTCACTTGACCTTCACTAGTTCCTCCATCAATTAGAACTAGTTAAACTGATTTTAACTCAAATAATTAAGTTAAGTAATTACAACTCAAAATAAACTACAACTATACCCCTTAAAACTTATGGATAGATCTACAAGCCTCTAGTTTGACCCTCAACTCAAATTGACTAAACTAACTAAGTCTTCCTAATATAGTTAACTCGTACAAGCTGTCATGTGATGTGGAATTATAATTTACTTCTAATTAAATTAAGGTAAAATTAAATTAGAAGCCTCTTCTTGTTTCCATTTTCAATATTTCTTGTTGTAAATTTCAATACTCCCTCTCAAAAAGAAAGGAATTCAACTATATCTTGATCTGGTACCTTTGGAATGTTTTGAATGCAACACTTCTCTATAGTGTTGTTGCTACTACAAATTATTAAACTGAAAAAACATACAAACTCAATCAGTATGATGCATCTGTCACCAGAGCCTCTGACAGATACTAGATACTACATTGTATACTAAAAAATCTATGTTGCTATTTACTCTGCACCGCTGCCAACTCTGATTTGCACTCCCTAGTATTTTACTATTGCTAGTATCTTCCTTTATCTCTCTAACATCTGACTGAATCAACCACCACTGATCCATCGTGCTACTCTGTACTATGGACTCTCGTAGCAAGGTAATGATCCATGAGACAAAATATCTCAATCGACCCTGCCCAAATTTCTACACTCTCGGGACTATTGCTTTACATCGCCCCACCTCTCTCCTGGAGGTATGGTTGCATGTGCTCCCTCTAACCACTTGGCTCAAAATTCCCCCCTACTAGAGGTCTCTGCTTGAGTGGATGTCTCCACTTGGTATCCTCTTTACTTATCTAATTGTGGCTGCTCCACAAATTTTTGAGGCTGCATGTTGAGAGGTAATTCATGCTCCCTCTCAACCACCAAGTCTCTAACCTTTGAATTGCTCTTAAAAGCTTTGCATGCATCTGGTACGCCAAGTTCATACATGTTCTTGACTCACACATAGATATATTTCATCTGTCTTGTGGTGATGTGTCTAATAAAATCCATCCCTTTTCTAATTATTACATCGCCTAGGCACTCTGGAAAATCAGATCCACGCTGTAACTGTCCTTGTTACACAACATTTTGTCATTGTCCCTGCAATCCCCATCTCACCCATTGGAGGGTCATTTCCATGATCAATAAGCAGTGTCATGCCTTAAAAATACCATCATTGTATCCCTTTGCGTGAGAGTAATATTCCTTCTATTGACAATTTCATGAGTAGAGACTCAAAAACCCATGTTTTTGCCTGGGCGCGAGTAGTCAGTTATACCCTCGCGCCAAAGAGGAAGATTAACACTGAGCCCCATGCCATCTGGTGCTCTGTCCTAGTTAGCCATCTGCGCTGAGCAGTTTATGGAATGTTTTTTAAAAATAGAGATAGAGATTCCATTCCAACAAATTCGAGGATGAGTCATTGGGAGTGGTTGAACTGATAAACCACATACTTCCTCCTTTTGTTTATGGTTTCCATCTCTTATGGGAACCTCCTAAAGGATAGGCCTCCCTCCCACATTTGTAGGGATCCTAACTATTAGCCAGCTCTAAAATTTGTTATATCAAATGCTGGCTAAATCATTTTTGGAGCCTTCAAGGAACAAATTTTATTGCAAAAAAGTGTTATCTCTTGAAGACTCTTGAAGGCCTCATCCATCTGTCCAAATCTTCCTACTATGCCCATTTGACACTCTAGAATTTTGCTGATTTCATGAGAAGGAAATACTGCTCCAAAGGCCATTTTCCCCCTCCTTCCACTTCCAAAACTAACCTCCTTTTTACCCCTTTATTCCCCATAAAAATCCTTCATTTTCATATTTTTCCCCTTTCCCCTCCATCAAAGCCCCTTTGATAAAGTTTAAGACTTTTTATTTACCTTATCGAAACCCTCAAAACCATTTGAAAACTAGAGAAAATCATAAAAAATACATGTTTTGTATGATAAGGGTTTAAGCCCCCTTGGGCAAAAATCATAAACCACTTCCCCCACATGCCCGCGCCATACAAACCAAGTGCTAACCCCTCACAGCACTAATCACATCACAAACTTTGAAAATGGTTAGATCAAAAAGACCAAAGTCCCAATTGCGATTAGCCCCTTTTTGTATATGCCCTGGGCATGTTATATTACATAGAGACCATGGACCCCGCAGATGGGCACCAAGCCATATTGTAAATATACATCCCACCCCCGAAGCATTGAAACCTTTGTTTATATTAATTTTTGTGTTTTTTGCAGGGTTTGAAAAGGTTTCCGCTGGTGCAAAGCTTAATTCACTCCCCACCATCAATTTGATCTATAGATCGACGACCCACAAATCAACTGCCCCGGTGGTCCCCACAGTCAATCACTGTACAAGACCAAAGCAGTTTTGATCGCACCACCTTTGAAAGGAAAGCTTTATTTCTGATTCAAGCATGACACATGCTACAGGCCGACATGTGGCCTTGAGCGGTTTGGAGATATCTCCCCACACGTTAAAGGTCGACTGTGTGCTCGACGCGATATTGGCATATGTCGTCCGATCTGAGGCTGGCTCATCGGACGGTGATCGCGCTCGAAAGAAGCTCGGGGGATGAATCAAGGTACAACGCTTTTATTAAAACATCCCCACCGTCAATATGATCTGCAGATCGACAGCCCAGGATCAGTCACCCTGGTCCCCATGGCCACGACATCAATCAGTGGTCCCACAGAGCCGGTGGTCCCAACGCCTAGTCAGCATCCACGCGGCAGCAGCGGATTGGAGTGGGAATTGTTTGGTTGCTTGTATGGTCATGAAATCTGGACCCGGGGAGATTTATAGGGTGGAATTCATAAGGATTTCGGGTCACACTTGGGCTGACATTAGCAGGCCCCAATCCAGACCTGGGGAACTTTATAGGGTGGATTTAATTAAAATTTCGGGTCATAAAGACCCTGACGTCAGCGGGCCCCTTTTGTGACCTGAAATGGTTATGCAGCATGGTTTTATTAAGAGTTTTGAATTCCGGGTATGTTATTTGATAAACGGTGATTATATGGTTTTTCCATTGTGTCGAAGAAAAAACCGAAGGCTGGGGTTTCAATTCTTGCGCCTTCGATTTATTAAAGAGAAGCCATATATGGTTCAAATTTCTGCACCTCGTCAATACTCCAAAGGCATTGATGCCTCACAATCCCTGCGCAGCACTGCACACCAGCAGAACACAGTAAATGAATCAAAAATCAAAGGGTATTAGTGTCGAATACAGAACACACCAGAATGGAAGATTGAAGACAGATTTGTGGGGGATTATGGCTAAGATTGGTTATCAAAAGCCCAATCCTCCCAATTAAGACACAGTTAAAAGGAAATCAAAGTGTTTTATTAGACAGAAGGCCTCCACCGTCACATCTGGGGCAAATTGATTCCTCCCAGCTACCACAGTGCCACCTGTGCCTCAAAGCATTCAAACAGAGGCCGAAGTTATTGATCAAGATCAGATATTTTCCTCAGCATAGCCAGAGAGTTAATTCTGCAAATAAAATTAATGACAAAATATCAGCAGAGTTACTTCAACATAACAGAGAGACTCAAAAGTAAAAAAGAGCTCCCACCAAGCTTAAATCTTAATGTAAATTATTTAATACAGGGGACACCTATGTAAGCTTCTTCATCGAGCCCCCCAAAGGCCGAGAAGCCATTAAGTCTGTATTAATTATCTTTGGAGATCTTTTATTAGATCTCACCTCCTCATTCTTCTATAAATACTAATGAAGAAGATGAGAGAGGGGTTGGATGAGTTGGTTGAGTTGGTTGTTAAATTTTGAAATATAATTGAGCTTGAGACTTCTACTTGTAAATAGTTTTCACTTGCCCTTAGAGCTCTGTTTGTGATTATATTATTTAGGCTGAAAAGTGAAGATGATTTCTGAACTGAAACATTGGACCTGAAGACTGTAACTAGTTTGACATCAATAACAAGTTGTTTCTTGGGATCCTAGTCTATATCACTAGTGAAGTGCCCCTTTTCTTTTTTATTGTTTTTCCTGCTATGTATGTCATATTGTCCACTATTCTCTGATAAAGAACAACCTTTATAGAGTTAGGATTTACTGTTTACCAATACCCTTCTCTGAATGATAAGCTTTATCTCAATGTTTTCCTCCAATTTGTTTACTTAAGAATGATTTAATATAGTTTAAATGGTTAGGAATGATGGCGCTCCCTCTTCCTACTGTTTTCTTTAAACATTGTTCTTGAAATTTATTTTCATTATTTGCTTATGAAAGTTAGACTAGAGAAGTGATGGTTTTCCCTTTTTCTAGTTTCTAATCTCCAAAGGCAGATTCTGAAGGTTTCCCTTGGTGCTGACTGATAGCAGACCAGGTTTAGAAGTACCTTATCTGATCTTAGGTTACACTTTGTTTCTTTTATGTGTTTTCATACTTTCTGAAGGTAATTATGCGGATTACCGAATTGTTTGTCAATTAAGCTACTTTAATACAAACTTGCCCAAGAAGTCTATGGTTAGCCCTGTTCTTGGTTGGTTTTAAACAGTTACTTAAGAGGCTTTTCTTGTTTGGACTGACTATAAATCCTTGGTGAAATTATTATCAGTTTCCACCCCTCCAACACTTTATTGTTTCCATTCCATCATTCTAATCTCAATAATCTTGTGATATAGATGACTTGCCCCTTGGATCACCCTTGATGTTGTTGCTCAATTAAAGCCATGATATAACTCCATAGCCCAATGGAATAAAAACCAGCATTATATCTATCTTTCTAGTCAAAGCTGTTCTATTTGCTTGCAACTTCACACCTTTGAAACTCTTTGCATTTATAACTTTCCACTCAAACAATAGTCATGCTCAACCATCCAAAAAAAAAAAAAAACCCTCGGCCTTCATAACTAGCCTAACATCATTGCCCAAGACTTCAAAGACAAATCCATATTTGCACTTATTGGAGAGATCCCCCTCTGAATTCAGGAGGGCTAGATCCTAGAATCCCAAAGTGGTTGAAACGATGTTTTTTCTGTGATTTGACTTTGTCAATCTTGCTAATTATAGGGTGCCAACATTTCTGGCAACTCCACTGGGGACTGAGTCAAATTTTCATCTTAGGTTCCCTTAAAAATTTTATAAAACCTTGTGAGTAAAAAACAGCCTCTTCAAGCACTACCAAGTATTGGTAATCATGACAGAACTTGTTTGAATCAGTGACAAACTAGGTGAACCCTAGGGTTCTCACAAGAGTTTATCTAACCTTGAAAAATCAGCTGGCTTAGCCATAAGAGTAGACTGTGTTTGTCTCATAACCATAGCTAAGTTTTGAAACAAAGTTAGGACATTCTTAGAAACCACACAACTGAAAAATAACTCAGAAAACACCAAAATATTTTAGATTGGTATCCAATAAACATGGTAGTGGACCATAAAACCTTTTACCTCCTTAGGAGCTAAAAAATTCCACTTGGTGACTCCACAATCCTCAACAGACCTTAAGACTCCGCTGGGGAGAACCCTTATCATTATAATATCATTCAAACTCAGTTAGAGGACTATAGGATTAAAATTTATGTAAATAGATTAGTTGACCTTTTAAAGACTGTCATACCTGGTTGAACTTTTCTGGTTTATTTGGGTCTAAAAAAACACAACATAGTGGCTCCTAGAAGGATTCACACTAGAGCCTATCCTGACCCTGATCCACCTGAGATATTTGATAAACCAGAAAGTATCCTTAGGAAGTCTCCTAGGATTAAATTATCAACTATTTTCAGATCACCATTGAGAGCTAATTCAGTTCTTGAAAATCTTTCGGCTCTACAACAATCACAATTTGACTTAGTAAATCCCTTTACAACTAGGTCTCTTGATGATTTAGATTAGTTAGATTCTAATTCTTCACTTTCATCTCTTGAAACAAGTGAACATCCTGGTAGCAGAGAAACAACACCTCCAGATTTACATTTCCTTCACAACTTAGGTGTCTCCCATCCTAGATCAGCTCAGCAATCTACTCCTGGTCCATCCACTTCTGCTCACCCTACATCTACTATCCAAACAAATTCACTTCAGCCCACTTTTCCTTTTGTTAATCCTCCTCTTGTGAATCCACCCCCACCGCATATCATGGCAGCATGGTATGCTCCCTTAGTCCTTCCTATACCATTATTCAATATTCCACAGGACTATCAGTCCAAAATTCCATTGTATGATGCTAGTAATGCTACAACTGCATCACAACATGTGGATAAGATGAATGACTACTTTGACAGAAATGAAATTGATGATGATTCTGTCAAGCTTATATTATTTTCTCAGAGTTTAGGGGGAGAAGTAAGAAAATGGTTTAAAGGCTTAACCTCCCATATTATCAATGATATCCAAGTCTTCCATCAGACATTCTTAAACAAATGGGAAGTAAATAAAAATCCTCTCCAAGTCCTTTTTTATTACAAGAACCTCCATAGAAACACTGGGGAAAGTGTGCAAGATTATTGCACCAGATTTAACAGTGTGTATAATGCCCTTTCCCCAGATCTAAAACCTCCACAAGGCTCAACTTTAAATAAGTTTCCTGAGGGGTTTGACCCTGAGATGGCCTATCAGCTGAGAGAGAGAGATCCTGCAACTCTGGAGGAGATGCAAAAAGGAGCTCTTGCTATGGAATTAAACTTAATGGAGAAGAGAGCAAGAATGAAAAATGAGAAGAGAGTGTCTTTTAGAGAGGAAAACACACCCTCTACTTCCAACTCAAATATGGAGAAAATGATGGAGGAGATGATGAAAGAGATGAGCATAATTAAGAGAGCACAAGCAAGCCAAAACCAAAATGCTCCTCAGAATAGAAACTAGAACCAGAATCAGAATTTTAGAAGGAACCTACCTCCAAACAGACCTAGGGAAGATGATCAGCAGATCACTCCTCCCTTTCATCAAAACTAGGTAAGCAAGGTTGAGGAAACAAATGAAATAATAGAGGAAGGTGATATCAACATGCTGGGGGTAGATAATGATGACTTTGAAGTTCATTATGATAGAAAACAAGGTCTATACACTCCTTATGATGACAAAAGAGATGATGATGAAAGTCATTATCAAGACATGGAAAATGTCATCATAGAGTCTCAAAGAGAGTATGACCTTAGAAGCAAAACTGGTCAACAAACTCCCAACACCAAAACCTCTGACAAATATTCACAAAAAAACATTGCAACCAAGCCTAAAGTTGTCAAACAAAAGGACAAAATAGTAGCTATGAATTCTGATAATGGTAAGGAGAAAGGCACTCAAAATAATGAAAAACAGAGTGCGGGCATTATTAGTACTAACACTTCAGCTAGTACTCCTGTTAAAACCATGTTGTCAAATGTAAATAGAACAAATCAGCAAGCTGATGTTGCTGATAGACTAGCAGCTAGTAAGGCTGAGACAAGTTCTTCAAAGAACCAAATTCCTTTCAGCCTAGAGCAGGAAATTTCAAAGATTAAAATCTTTGTTCCCCTGACTGAGTTAGCTACCCAAATTGTATATAGAAACCAAATTTTGAAGGCTTTAAATATAGAGGAAAATGAGGATACAGTCAATCTTAATGATGACCAGCCATAGCTTATTTTCGGTCCAAATATTGAAGGTAGATATCAAGAGGGACCTGTTCCTCCATTTTATGTGAGTTTAAACGTTCATGACAAAATTTTGCACAACACTATGCATGACTCAGGGGCCTCTCACAATTTAATGCCAAAAGCTGTGATGGAAAGCCTGGGTCTAGAAATCACCAGACCTTATAAATATCTTTACTCCTTTGACTCAAGCAGAGTAAAATATTTAGGATTAATCAAAGACCTCTACGTTAACTTAGCACAGATTCCAGCCAAATTCTTATTCATGGACATTGTTGTGGCTGATGTGCCCCAAAAGTATGGAATGCTATTATCTAGGTCTTGGGGGGCTAAGTTACAAGGGACTATGCAAATGGACATGAAATATGCGACCATCCCTGTTTTCAATCAGACTAGAAGACTTTACAGGGAGTCCCATATGAAGTACACAGTTACAAGCCAAGACAGACCACAGAACTCTCTCGTTTATTCTGTAGACACGGGCCTGGATTCATTTATCCTTTTCAATGATGAAACTTTCACTGAGCGAGTGACCTTGTCTGATATAATGACATATAGAGGAGATGAAGAAGATAACGTAGGAGTGTCAAAACATTTTGCTGAACCTGTAAACTCTAGCAAACAAAATGAAGATCTTGAGCTAGAAATCATGTGTCCTTCACTTTTTAACCTTGATGGTCAAGAAAGTATTCCTCAACATATTGAAAAAATTGAGGAATTAAAACAAGCCCAGCTAAGTGCCGACATTCAGGAAACATCCGAAAGCACTTTAGTTGGAGAGGAAAACCACAAAATATATGAAACCAAAAATAGTCCTCTATGGAGTATGCATTTTTATGGATCCTGCACTAGGAACAATGCTGGTGTAGGTGTATGGATTTCCAACACTGAAAAAAACCACACAAAAAGCATTTCCTAAAAATTAAACTTTCAGTGTTCTAACAAAATAGCGGAATATGAATCCCTTCTCTTAGGCTTACGATTGTTGAAGAAGTTAGGCGCCAAAAGAATCAATGTGTATGGGGATTCAGAGTTAGTTATTAAGCAAGTCAATGGGGAGCATAACGCAAATCATCTGAGACTTAGGGCCTACCGAAACGATGTCATGGACATTTTAAAAACTTTTGACGAGTACCAAATTATTTTTGTCCCAAGAAAAAGAAATATTTCCGCCCACAATTTAGCCTTTGCCGCTAGAACATGCTTAACGCCATATGAAACCAAGGACTGCACAACTCAGATAAAATTTAGACCAGCTGTGCCTGATAATGAAAAGTATTGGCAGGTGTTTGATGGAGAAAAACAAATAGAAGACTTCATGTAATTGAGAAATGAATTCGAACTAAACAGTTCGGACTCAGATTATGATACAGGCTGCAATGAAGAAAATTTTCTTGGTGAAGAAGAGTTGTCTCCTGAGCTTGTCAATATTAATCTTCTGACTAGAAAAATTAAAAAAAAAATAGAATTGAATGCAAAGTTAGAAACAGAGGAGTTAGAAACTCTGCACTCTAAATATGAAAGTTTGCCAAGCGGTCTAGCACCTTTAGAAGAGTTGTTTGATTTTAATGATGTGGCCAGGAAGCCAAAACTGGAACCTGCAGAGACTAAAGTGGAAGAGTGCAATATAGGCAGTGAACTTAAACCGAAAATGATTAAACTGTCTAAAACTTTGCCAGCTCACATTAAGCTCAAATAGATAGAGCTATTTAAAGAATTGTCTGATGTTTTTGTGTGGAGTTACGAAGATCTGAAATCCTATGACACTGAAATAATACAACACAAAATTTCCCTTAAAGAAAACCAAAAACCATTCAAACAGAAACTGCACAGAATAAACCCTGTGCAGTTGCCCTTGGTTCAGAAGGAGATCATGAAAATGTATGAAGCTGGTATTATTGTCCCTATTAGATATTCTAATTGGGTGTCTAATCTGGTGTCAGTTAGGAAGAAAACTGGAGAGATCAGGCTTTGTATAGACTTTAGAGACTTAAACAAAGCTTCATTAAAGGAAAACTACCCTCTACCTAAGATGGATCATATTTTACAAAGGGTGGTAGGGCCTAGAAGAATTTCTTTGCTTGATGGCTACTCAGGGTACAATCAGATCTTAGTTCACCCTGATGAACAATTAAAGACAACCTTTACTACACCATGGGGCACTTTCATGTATGTGAAAATTCCTTTTGGTCTAATGAATGCTGGAGAAACTTTTCAAAGAGCCATGGACATAGCATTCTTGGAAGAACTGGGCTACTTCATCATTATATACCTTGATGATGTCACCGTGTTTTCAAAAAAATATGAAGAGCACTTAGAACATTTAAGAAAGGTTTTCGAGAAATGCAGAAAGTTCGGAATATCTTTAAACCCTAAGAAAACACTATTTGGGCTCCAGGAAGGTAAAATTCTTGGGCACATTATCTCAGAAGAGGGTATTAAGATAGATCCAAAAAGGATTGAGGCCATATTGCAAATCTCTCATCCTCGAAACATCAAGGAGTTGCAATCTTTCATTGGAAAGATTAACTTTTTGAGAAGGTTCATCCCCAACTTGGCTGAGCTCCTTAGAAATACCACAAGCATGTTGAAGAGGGAGCAAGGGGTGAAATGGACCTTGGAAGCAAAGAAGTCCTTTGAACTGGTGAAACAAGTTTTAACCAAGACATCAGTTCTAATAAGTCCTAATTTCTCAAAAGATTTTTATATTTTTTCATTTGCATCAGAACATACCATAGTTGTTGTCCTTTAACAAAAAAATCCACAAGGACAAGAGAAGCCTATTGCATTCTTTAGCAAGGCATTGAGGGATACCCCTATGAAGTATAACATTATAGAGAAACAAGATTTTTCTTTGGTTAAAGCTTTGAAAGACTTCAAAGTATACATCCTTCACTCACACATCATTTCCTTTGTCCCAAACTCAGTTATTAAAGACATTCTAACAAAGGACTCAGATGGTAAGAGAGGTAAGTCAATTGCTGTTATTCTTGAATATGATTTAGAGATAAAGCCCACTAAACTCATCAAAGGCCAAGGTCTAGCTAGATTAATGACTCAATGAAATTTTGAGGTTCTCAATATTAATGTGATTAATGATTTGGATGTTCAAGAGGAAATCTCAACTCCCATTGTTGAAGACCATTTCATGAATTCCTCTTGGTATGCTAATATTATTTATGTTTTACTTAATTTGAATACACCTCCTGGTTTAAAAAAAACAAAGGCAAGATTCCTAAAGTTAAAAGTTGTAAACTATTGCATTATAGATAGATGTCTTTATTGGAAAAATTCAAGTGGTGTATTTCTTAAATGTTTGCCTGAGTATGATGCAGAGAAGGTTAAGCACGAGTTCCATGAAGGAGAGTGTGGAGGTCATTTGTACTAGAAGACAACAACCAACAAAATTTTGAGGACTAGTTTCTATTGGCCTACTCTCTTTCCTGATATACACAAGATGATCATTGCCTGTCATAAATGTCAACTTTTTTACAGCAAAAGAAAACTGCTACCCCTACCTCTGCGTCCAATCACTGTTGAAGCTCCTTTTCAATAGTGGGGACTTGACTTCATAGGATAAATACATCCACCATCTTCTGCTCAGCATGGATGGATTCTCACTGCCACAAACTATTTCACTAAGTGGATAGAAGCCATACCTTGTAGGCAAGCCAATGATTATGTTATTATAAAATTCATAGAGAATAATATTCTCTCTAGATTTTACTGTCCTACCAAGATCATCACTGATAATGCAGCAGCATTTGGATCAAATAATATGGTTGAATTCTGCCACCGGTATCAGATAACATTGGGGCATTCCACGGCCTATTACCCTCAAGGTAATGGACTTGCAGAATATTCAAACAAGAGTTTAGTGAACATAATCAAGAAACTGTTGGAGGAAAACAAAAATTCTTGGCACACAAAGCTAGTTCATGCACTTTGGGCTGACAGATTGACTTTGAAGAAATCTATTGGTATGTCACCTTTCCAGCTTGTGTATGGTACTCATGCAATTTTTCCAACCAGCCTTGGCATACCAGTGATGAAGTTGATTCAAGAGTTGGAAAATGAAGATAATGACATGATCAGAAGAATAAATTAGACCATTCATCTTCAGTAAACTAGGGAGGAGGTTTATAACAAAGCATTGCAAAAGTAGGACAACATTAAAAGGATTTTTGACAGAAGAAAAAAGGCCATCAATTTCAAAATTGGGAATAAAGTTTTGAAGTGGGACTCACGGAGGGAAGACAAGGGCAAGCATGGAAAATTTGACAACTTATGGCTTGGCCCTTACTCCATCCATTCTGCCGCTGGTAATAATGCCTATTTCTTGCAAGAGTTGAATGGAGCAGAACTGTTTGGGGGTCCTGTCAATGGCAGGATGCTTAAGAATTACTTCTCTTGATCCATGTTATGTTCTGGAAGCCTTTTTCTTCTTTCTCATTGTAAATACTTCATCCATCATTGCATTCAAAGTTATAAAAATTACAAATACAAAAACAAAGAAAGAAAGAAAAGAGGGCAGATTGTAAAAACGAGAAAGGTACAACCCCATACCAAAAAGAGAAACAAATCTAAAAGTGTGCAAACTTAAATGCCACTCCTGAGAAAACACACTTCTAATTAGTCAAAAAACCTAATCTTGACTAATTAATTTTAAATTTTCTGCTGATAGGATAGTGAATTCGATTTGCCAAACTGTTTAATCTTGGCTTATTAGTAGATATTTTAGGATAGAAATTAAAGGTTCAAACATGCTCAAAATCTGAACCTAAGTTCCCAAAGAGAATGACTCAAATTTGTTTCAAATTCTGAGTCAAAAAAGGTGTAAATCTAGTTCCAATTAGCTCAAAATCTGAACCAGTTGATCAAAAAAGGAACAACTCAAAACAAAAGTCAAAACAGAGCTGTAAAAAAGATGAAGGAAATGCTTTGAAATTTCAGATCCTAAGCCTTCCATTTTGTTTTAAATCTCTGCAAAATAAGATCTATGTGCAGCTTGTTTTTTATGCCATAAACTAGCTACAAGTTAGTCTGTTTAATCCTGACTTGTATGCTTTTAAATTTCTGTTGTAGAATTTAGAGAATAAAAATCTGTTGGATACTTTAATCCCAACATATAGTAGAGTAGGTAGAGAATCATATGGGCTCAATTGTTTAATCTGAGTCCATGGAGAAATAAGGAGTAGAAATATATTAGATTTCCTACTTTCAAAAGAATAAAATGTTGTGAAAAGAGTTTTCCAATCCAAATGCACTCTAAAGAAAAAAAAATGTTAGGTTTGTAGGATTGGGTAGGTAGACAGCTTGTTGATGAAATATCCATTGTTTTTATGGCTTCTGATATGTTTTCAGAGCAAAAGAAGATCATTCATGGAAAGAAAGGCAACCCAATGGATGAGGCATTAATCAGTCTCCCAGAGAATGCAAGTCTGAATTTCTTGATGCCTTCAAGAAGGCACCATCCCCAAGTGGAGCCACTGCTAGCCAGCTATAAAATTTGTTATATCAAATGCTGGCTAAATCATTTTTGGAGCCTTCAAGGAACAAATTTTATTGCAAAAAAGTGTTATCTCTTGAAGACTCTTGAAGGCCTCATCCCTCTGTCCAAATCTTCCTACTGTGCCCATTTGACAATCTGGAATTCTGTTGATTTCATGAGAAGGAAATACTGCTTCAAAGGCCATTTTCCCCCTCCTTCCACTTCCAAAACTAACCTCATTTTTACCCCTTTATTCCCCATAAAAATCCTTCATTTTCATATTTTTCCCCTTTCCCCTCCATCAAAGCCCCTTTGATAAAGTTTAAGACTTTTTCTTTGCCTTATCAAAACCCTCAAAACCCTTTGAAAGCCAGAGAAAATCATAAAAAATACATGTTTTGTATGATAAGGGTTTAAGCCCCCTTGGGCCAAAATCATAAACCACTTCCCCCACATGCCCGCACCCTACAAACCATGCGCTAACCCCTCACAGCACTAATCGCATCACAAAATTTGAAAATGGTTAGATCAAAAAGACCGAAGTCCCGATTGTGATTAGCCCCTTTTTGTATATGCCCTGGGCATGTTATATTACATAGAGACCATGGGCCCCACAGACAAGCGCCAAGCCATATTGTAAATATACATCCCGCCCCCGAAGCATTAAAACCTTTGTTTATATTAATTTTTTTTTTTTGCAGGGTTTGAAAAGGTTTCCACTGGTGCAAAGCTTAATTCGCTCCCCACTGTCAATCTGATCTGCAAATCGACGACCCACAAATCAACCACCCCGGTGGTCCCCACAGTCAATCACTGTACAAAACCGGAACAGTTTTGATCGCACCACCTTTGAAAGGAAAGTTGTATTTCTGATTCGAGCGCGACACATGCTACAGGCTGACACATGGCCTTGAGAAGTTTGGAGATACCGCCCTCCCCGCTTGTTAAACATCGACTGTGGGCTCAGTGTGATATTGACATATGCCGTTGGCGTATGCCGTCTGATCTGAGGTTGGCTCATCAGACGACGATCGCACTCAAAAGAAGCTTAGGGGATGAATTAAGGTACGACACTTTTATTAAAACATACCCACTGTCAATCTAATCTATAGATCGATGGCCCACGATCAGTCACCCTGGTCCCCATAGCCACGACAGCAGTCAACGGTCCCACAAAGCCGGTGGTCCCAACGCCTAGTTAGCATCCACGCGGAAGCAGTGGATTGGAGTGGGCCTTGTTTGGTTGCTCATATGATCGTGAAATCTGAACCCGGGGAGATTTATAGGGCGGAATTCATAAGGATTTCGGGTCACACTTGGGCTGACATCAGCAGGCCCCAATCCGGACCCGGGGAACTTTAAGGGCAGATTTCATTAAAATTTCGGGTCACAAAGACCCTGACGTCAGCGGGCCCCTTTTGTGACTCGAAATGGTTATGCAGCGTTGTTTTATTAAGATTTTTGAAGTCTGGGTATGTTATTTGATAAACGGTGATTATATGGTTTTTCCATTGTGCCGAAGAAAAAACCGAAGGCTGGGGTTTCAATTCTCGCGCCTTCGATTTATTAGGAATGCTGGCGCTCCCTCGTCCTACTGTTTGCTTTAAACATTGTTCTTGAAAGTTATTTTCATTATTTTCTTATTAAAGTTAGACTAGAGAAGTGATGGTTTGCCCTGTTTCTAGTTTCTAATCTCCAAAGGCAGATTCTGAAGGTTTCCCTTGGTGCTGACTGATAGCAGACCAGGTTTAAAAGTACCTTATCTGATCTTAGGTTACACTTTGTTTCTTTTATGTGTTTTCATACTTTCTGAAGGTAATTATGCAGATTACTGGATTGTTTGTCAATTAAGCTTCTTTAATACAAACTTGCCCAAGAAGTCTATGGTTAGCCCTGTTCTTAGTTGGTTTTAAACAGTTACTTAAGAGGATTTTCTTGTTTGGACTAACTATAAATCCTTGGTGAAATTATTATCAGTTTCCACCCCTCCAACACTTTATTGTTTCCATTCCATCATTTTAATCTCAATAATCTTGTGATATAGATGACTTGCCCCTTGGATCACCCTTGATGTTGTTGCTAAATTAAAGCCCTGATATAACTCCATAGCCCAATGGACTAAAAACCAGCGTTATATCTATATTTCTAGTCAAAGTTTTTCTATTTTCTTGCAACTTCACACCTTTGAAACTCTTTTCATTTAGAACTTTCCACTCAAACAATAGTCATGCTCAACCATCCAAAAAAAAAACAAAACCCTCTGCCTTCATAACTAGCCTAACATCATTGCCCAAGACTTCAAAGGCAAATCCATCTTTGCACTTATTGGAGAGATCCCTCTCCGGATTCAGGAGGGCTAGATCCTAGAATCCCAAAGTGGTTGAAACGATGTTGTTTCTGTGATTGGACTTTGCCAATCTTGCTAATTACGGGGTGCCAACACTAACCTCCTCATTTTCCTCTATAAAAAGAAGCTATCTCTTTTTGCATAAGCTAGCTAAACTTGGAGAATTGAACATACTATAGCAGAACTTCTGAAGAGATAGAATAAGAAGGAGTTGTGTTGAGAGAGCTTGAGTCCATGCCTTTACCTCATTTGAATTCCCTGACAAACATCTGAGACGCGCTTCAGCTGAACCCCGCTGGAGGAGACCACAACGCCAAAGCTTTGGTTGTATCTCTTCCTTTCATTAATACATATACATGACTACTGTTTGGTTCCACTTTTGTGCTATGACGTTTGTTTAATGCAATATTTTTATCCCTCTTTGACTGGCTAATAGTTATGAATGAAATGCTATTATGTCATATGCTATTCTTGTTTTCTGATTCTATGTGCAAATATCCGATCATAATTGTGGAAGGATTGTGACTTGCCAAGGAAGGAGCGAGAGGTCACCACCACTACAACAACGACAATAGCGTTGGACTCCAGGTAGGTCAATCCACCATGTCCTCTTTGATTCAATAATTAGGAATCAACAATTTAGCATGTCTCTTTGTTTCTAGACTCGCTCTAGGGCTAGAGGGATCATCTCTGTCTGCATAGAGGATTTACCTGCTTAACAAATTGGCAATTCCACTAAGGATCAATGTGAGTTTGTCATTTCATCTTGTTGGGTTAGTTTCAATCATTGATTTTCTTATCTGTATTTTTCTAGTTACTTGCTTAGTTTACCTCCTCTGTTCAGCTCCAGAGTGTCATGATTGACCTCTTCTCATTAAGTTTTGGCTTTTTCCTTTTCTCCCATAGTTGACTAGCTTGGCACATTTTTTGGCTGAACAATTGTGCCGATTGGCGCAGGTTGTTTTTTTTGCAGTCGCTCCAACCTCTGTTTGGCGCTGAATAGAGCCTAACAGTCGTGCCGACTCCTGTAGGATTTGGTTCGACCTACTTAATGAGTCTTTTGGTAAATTGTGCTTACTTCTGGGTTATTTTTTATGTGTAATTATTCCTTTAGGACTATTTTGACTGTTGTTGGCTTGTTTTTCTCAGTTTTTTGTCCATTTTATTATCAGTGTAGATTGAGGCCTTATGGTTTCTAAGTATTTTGGTGCACTGAGCCTTCTGTTTGGAAACCAAGTACTTGGGTCGATTGCACTAATTTTTCTTAATTCCTTTGAGTGATTTCTTTGGTTGAATGATCGTTTCATTTTCAATTGATTCTTCTCCTTGTTGCTCCAAGCATAGATTACATTGCTTGTTTTGGATTGTTTCGAAAACTTTCTCTTGCTTTGGAAGATTGCAGCATTAGTTTGAGTGCTTTATTGTATCTTTTTTTGGTTCATTTAGTCATTCAATTTCAATTCCTACACAATACTCAAGCTAGTGTTTGTTTTCATTTTTTTTTCATGTAATTAGTGCATCATGTACTTATTTTCATTAAAAAAAAAAAAAAATATATATATATATATATATTTTGCATTCTTTCTTTGCATCGAAAGTGAAATATTCTTTTGCATAACTAGCACCTGATTGTCTAGGAAAGAGTTTCATTTTCATTTGATTGTGTTATATGCATTAGTGGATTTCTTTGCATATTTTCATTGTTTGATTTTGTTTGAAAGATCTCTATCCTTCTCATAACTAGCATTCATTGAATCAGAAATGATGTTCATTTGCATATAGTTTTCATTTAGGAAATTTGAGATCCAAATTAGATAGGGCCTTAAAACTTAAAAATAATCCAAGATCAACTTTAAAATTCACTCAATCAACCTAAGGTAGCATTGAAACCTAACGAAACATTTTAGTGGTCTAGGCTAAAGACGTGTTCTGACGTCTTAAAACCTAGTAGCTGTTGTTCGCCATATGGCCTTAGACAACACTAGTATGGACTTGTGCTCCCCGTGCCATCGAGTATATAAAGGGAGACCCCTCTAGGCTGCAATCATTTTATCCATACGAAGCCAAGTCTGCCGCCCTGTAACCGTGATACACTAAAAACAGCATTCAGGGAGATTACTTGCACGTACGTCAAGTCCTTGGTTATTTCTCTTTCTTTTGATCACTAAGGTGTATATGGCAGTTCACGGAGACTTAGTACACCCTCTTTCCTAGATTACCCGAGTAATCATTTTGATATTTTTGTGACTTTCTAAAAGAGAAAAGATCATCAAGCTCTTGTCCTTTCATGCTCATTTCAACCTGAAAGTGATAGAGTCACCTTTTTCCCATTTCTCGACTCTTATAATATGAAACGACTGAGTTTTATTTCAATGTCTTAAAATATTAACTACCCACGCAATATTCCTGGTTAAAGTTAAACCAACCAAGGAATCCCATACAAAGGAAATCCTGGTTCTTTTCCTGCTTTTGGAAATGTTGGTGCTCCTTATATGGCAACATTGTCCTTGCCTGGGTTAACTGTTGGGTTTCCTGTTTGGTTATTCTCGCCCTTTGTGGTCTCAAGTGTTCCACCTATTGTACAACCATATCCTCCACCTGAACAACATCATGTTGATTCTAAGGTGGACCTCTCCCCTTTTTCTCCTGTTTCTTCGTCCTCCTCTTCTACTTCACCTGGTCAAAGTCTAGATTCTAGTAATCTGGTGGCTAAGAAGAAGAAGAAGTAGAAGACGAAAACGAAGAATTCTGATAAGAGAGAGGCCAACTCTGTGGCTATTACACCTAAGAAACCTTCCCTTGATAAATCATCCAACCTTCCACGAAAATTCAGATTCCCTTGCATGTTGTGCAAAGGTGACTACCTTCTTCGAGACTGCCCTGGAATTCCTAAGGTACTTGAAGCATGGTCTGACGAGCATCTGTTATTGCCTTTGGCTTATGGAAGTCATGTTGGTGACACATCTTCGACTAGTACTGATAAGACTCGTAAGAAACAGGTTAAGATCATGAATCCCTGTAAGTTGTGTGAAGGGCATCATCCCATTCAACTTTTTCTATACATGGATGAAGCCGCGAGAGTGTTAGAAAACCCTACTATTTCTACACCCTGCCTTCTGGTTGGTTACCAGAGTATTTCTTTGAGTCCTCCGCTAGTTTATTCAACGATCGGTCAAGAGTTATCCTTGGTCGATCCTGCTCCCGCAAAAATTCAAATTCATGAATCTGTTCCCAAACAACCATGGTTCACGGAACCAGTTGATCTGATCCCACTTATAGTTCATCAGGTATTTTCTATCGAGAGTGGATCTCATTCCCCTCATGTTCTTCTTGTTTCTTCAGATTCCTCAGACTTGGAGAAATATGCTCCTGTCCCTGTAGTTCAAGAATTTTCTCCTCCTGCTACCATGATGGAGGTATCAGAGGATGCTCCTCTTGTTCCGATAACACCAGGGGATGAATATCTTAGTTCAATGGTCCCCCCTCCAAGTATTTTGGTCGCTTCCTTTGATTGGAGTCAATTTTCAGGATATTGCCTTCCTTCTTATGTGCCTTTTGAGATCACAGTACATGCCTTCAATGTGGTTGTACCCAATATCATTATAGATCAAGGCACATTTGTTAGTATTACGTATTCCACTACTTGGCAAGCTTTTGGTTCTCCACCGCTTGTCCCTGTTACGCAAAATTTGTTGGCTTTTAATAGAGGAACTAGTTAACCATTAGGGATCCTTTCGAAGTTGCCTATTACTTTGGGAGGGAAAACCGTCTATATATATGTGATGGTGGTCCAAGGTCCCTTGGATTTCAATTTACTCTTGGGGCACAATTATTCTTATGTTATGGGTGCACTTGTCTCCTCCCTCTTTCGTGTGATATGTTTTCCACACAAAGGTCAGATCCTGACCATTGATCAGCATTCATTCTTTGGTCCTAATGTGGCAGCTGGCTCACCATCATCTCTTAGTGATATTTATCTGCTGATTGTATCTTCCTCACCGCAAGTTAATTATGTGGCTACCTACCCCATTCCCTCATTCAATGATAGTGCCATTGTGCATCGTGTGTTGGGGGTATTGGGTCCTAATTTCCGAGATGTTGTTCTCCCATCAGATGCGAACCTCTTGGAAGCCATGACCTCTTATTCATTATGGTAAAAGGTCGTTGGAGCAAAGTTTGTTTTCTTGTCTCAAGCTACTTTAAAAATGAAACAAGTTCATCGGAGCATCGTTCGTTTCCTTGTGTCAAGCTCCTTAAAAAATGAAACAAGCTGGTTAGAGCAGATTTTGTTTTCTTGTGTCAAGCTCCTTAAAAAATGAAACAAGCTGGTTGGAGCAGATTTCATTTTCTTGTGTCAAGCTTCTTAAAAAAATAAACAAGGTCATCAGAGCAGAGTTCGTTGTCTTGTGTCAAGCTCCTTAAAAAAATGAAACAAGGTCATCAGAGCATAGTTCCTTTCCTTGTGTCAAGCTCCCTTAAAATTGAAACAAGCTGGTCATGAGGATAGTTCTTTTTATATGTCAACCTTGTTAAGAAAATAATTTGGTTATTAGGATAGTTCTTTTAATGTGTCAACCTAGTTAAAACAAAGAAACACGTTCCCATTCAATTCGAGTCTTTGATCAGATCTCGTAAGATCCCAGTCGAGTCTTTCTCTTGATCTCGTAATTTGAACCTTCACTCCATCTGCGTTTCATATGGACTGAAGATTTGGGGGCATGTACCTCTAATTGAGTCACCATGCTGGGGGTATTCTAATCATTTCAAGCATAGTTTTTTTTTTGTTTCAAGCTTGTATAAAAATGAAACCTGTTTCAAGCATAGTTTATCTTTGTTTCAAGCTTGTGTAAAAATGAAACCATTCCCATTTTACCTCTCATCATTTCCATTTTATCAACCTATTTTTCCAGATGAACCTTGGTTTTCGCATTCCATCGTCCCCATCTACTTGGCCAATCATATGCCTTCACTTGATTGTTTTACCCATTCCTGAGGAACCTCTACAATGAGTGGTCTTGTTAGCCAGCCTCTTGACTTTGATCATGTTTTGAGCAGTTCCACCATCACTGGAATGATTTGTACCCTTAATACCACTCGTTCCTCCAAGAGGAGTCAACTTTCACCTCTTTTTTGACTCTCTAAAATTAAAAATATTGACGAGACTGTTGTTGTTTTGAACTCATTAAATGACTGCAAAACGATATCTACCCAGTATATGTTTACCCCTTTTTTGGGTTGGGATAGATTATTTACGAAAAAGGAATACCTTAGACTATTGCAACTAAGAGATTCTTTCAGATATTGTTTTCTACGTTTTCAGATCTGAGAGACTATTTACAAAAAGTGCCATGTTGGAGTTTTCTTTTATGCCTTCTTTTCAAACTATCTAAACATGAAAATATGTCGAGTTATTCCTCTGTCATACTCATTAAAACTTAATTACATCGAACTTCATCACCATGACGTTATTCAAGTTCCTCCTTCCTAGAGCTCATAAAATGTAATAGGTTGGATTTATCTGAAGGACAAACTTACAGCACAAGCATAAGCTATCCCCTTCAAGCTTGTCTTAAAAATAATTTGGGTACTCGCTAGAAATGGTGGGGGGAAATGGAACCAAGTTTTAGTTATGTTGGCAGTATGTTGCTCTTGTACATGGCACTTGCCTGCATTCGTTTCAGGTTGGGGACATCTCATTTCGTCACTTTTTCCTCCATGGGTTTGCGTAATCTCTTTTTACCTCTCAACTTCTCTTTGCCACGCCACCATGACCTCAAATCCCTTGATGTCAAATACTACCAAATCCAGAGTCGTGTCGTTGATATGTTCAAGAGAAGTTTGCCTCGGCAATTTTCAACCCCCCTGATTCTCTGTTAGTCCTGATTCACTATCATCATGTTACTCTGTCTTGTGTCAATGATGTGGGAAAAATTATGGCCCACCTTCGATCAGGTCATTTCATGTTGACTTCAGCTCATTATCCAGGAATTTTATCTAGAGATTCCCTTCTAGTACCTTGGAGCCTGCATGCCTCAATGGCAGGTTCTTCGCATTCGATGCAAGGTCCACCTCATTGGCCTTTGATTGAGTGTTTATGTAGGTGTTCGATGCCAGATCACTATTCACCTTCCGTGGATTGTACCGGGTGTACCTTGAGAGCCATTTTCATTATTGGTGGTTTCTCTCACGTTTTTTAATAGATTTCATCATTGGCTGGTAATTAGGTGATTTTCTTGCATGTTTGACTTTAGCTCATATATTCACATGCTTGAATTTGTACTTTTTCGGGTCGAGATGGAGTGCAAGACCCTGGGTTTTGTCTGATAAAATCTAGGCTGCGGATTTTTGTGGATTATCATGACTTATCGCATGACTCTTTTGATTAGATGGTTGCGACCATACCTAAGTCTATTTTTTGATCCTTACTACTGGATGGCTGCATCCATACCTCGGATAATAGTTCTTATACACTCTATTATGGATGATTGCGCCCATATCACATGTTCATGTATCAGAGATATCATTTATGTTTGTAATTGCAAGTTTTCCAACAACAATGTTTGGTTTGAATGCGTTCTCATAAAGCATTTCACCCCTCCCTCTCCCTCGGACCTCATTCTTTAGGGGGTATCTATTACACAAAAATTTTTCACTGTCACTGCAATCCCCATCTCACCCATTCGAGGGTCATTTCCATGATCAATAAGCAATGTCATGCCTTACAAAGACCATCATTGTATCCATTTGTATGAGAGTAATATTCCTTCTATTGACAATTCTCTGAGCAGATACTCAAAAACCCCTGTTTTTTTCCTGGGCGCGAGTAGTCAGTTATGCCCTCATGCCGAAGAGGAAGATTAACACTTAGCCTCGCTCCAGCTGGTGCTCTGTCCCAGTTAGCCACCCGTGCCAAGTTTTTTATGGAATCTTTTTAAAAATTGAGGCGGAGATTCCATCCAAAAAATTCAAGGATGAGTCATTAGGAGTGGTTGAACTGATAAACCACATAATTCCTCCTTTGGTTTATGGTTTCCACCTATTATGGGAACCTCCTAAAGGATAGGCGTCCCTCCCACCTTTGTAGGGATCCTAACCTCCTCCTTTTCCTCTATAAAAAGAAGCTATCTCTCTTTGCATAAGCTAGCTGAACTTGGAGAATTGAACATACTATAGCAGAACTTTTGAAGAGATAGAATAATAAGGAGTTACGTTGAGAGATTTTGAGTCCATGCCTTCTGAGAGAGCTCGATTCCATGCCTTTACCCCATCCAAATTATCTAATGAACATCTGAGATGCGCTTCGGCTGAACCCCACTGGAGGAGACCATGACATCAAATATTTGGTTGTATCTCTTTCTTTCATTAATACATATACGTGACTACTGTTTGGTTTCACTTTTGTGTTATGATGTTTGTTTAATGAAATATGTTTAGCCCTCTTTGACTGGATAATATTTATGAATGAAATGTTATTATGTCGTATGTTGTTCTTTTTTTCTGATTCTATGTGCAGGTATCCGAGCATAATTGCGGAAGGATTGTGACTTTCCAAGGCAGGAGCGAGAGGCCACCACCACTACAGTAATGACGATAGCGTTGGAATCTAGGTAGGTTGATCTACCGCGTCCTCTTTCATTCAATAATTAGGAATCAACACTTTAGCATGTCTCTATTATTATTCCGTGATTTGATAGATTGGAAAACCAAATGACAGGTAACATTAGACCAGTCTTAGGAGTCCTAGACCTAGCCTTCCTGGTCTTAGAGAGGGCTCTCTCTATTATGCGTGAAGGATATGAACTTGTTCGCTTTGGATGGCTGATTTTAGGCTAGTTGTTAAATGTAGGTTTGTTGTTTGCTTTGGTTGGGGTAAGATGATCAAGTAGGATAGGTGGAGTGAGAGGTTATCAAATCAATGGGGCAATGGAGTCTATGAATTCATTGATATCTCAAAAATGAGTTGGGGTACATCACAGGGAAAATATAGTGTAGTTAATGGATCTTAAAGTTTATGTATGAGGTGAAATGGACATTAAGCTTGGGAACCAAGGTAGGGCAAAGGGTAGTTAAGAATCCTTTGTCAAATACCTATGAACAAAGAGATCTTAAATATTGATAAGCAAAATGTACTGGGTATGAGATAGGGCACACCATTTACTCAATAAAAATACTTTTAAACAAATACACATTCAAGATATACAATCCAGTGGAACAAAGAGAGTAAGACAACTTATCTAACTTCAATGATTCTACTTTCAAGATTTGAAAACATATAAGAGACAAACAACATCAATAAATGAAGAGGGAATGCCTAAACATCATTAATTAAACTATAAAGAACTTTGAGGCAAACTGATAAGCATATACAAAGGGCAAGATCGAAACAAGACCTCTTTGGCTTAACCTAATCAATCAATACATCGAAGAGAGATTTCAAGACAAAGTTTAGATAGCATAAAAAAAGCAGGGCTTACCATGAATCATGTTTGTAAATTACCATACTAATCAAATAATGAAATAGAAAAGCTTAGGTGGGCCTAAGGAGAAACTAAGAATCCCTTCAGCTAACCCAGTAGAAGAAAACATGAAGACAATAGCAAACAGGAGGACTGAGGTGCCCCTAACAACATTTTTCATCTTATACTCTTCTGAGCTATTGCAATATAGAAATATGGACATATGACAAACAAGAGAAAACATGAAAAAATGAGAGATACTTCAACATTAACTAAACTTAGGAATCCTACAAGCAAGCCTTCATCACAATCAACCAAGGAAAATCATCCACAAGCTCCACAACACTAGATTGTTATTCAACTTCTGAAAACCGTGTATTTCTCTTAAACACATCAAGTCCCAAAATTTTACAATGAATCCTCATTCCTTATATAACAAACAGGAAAGAGGAAAGCCTACTAGAGCATCTAGAATCCTATTAGCCAACAAGAAAAATCCTAACTCATCCTTGAGTCCTTGCAAGGCCCAAGGCACAAAAATATCTAACAAATATCTTTTCCGACCATAAATAACAATTAAATTGAATTTTAAGCCTGACATGACTCTGAAAAACTTACTAAACTCACATTATGCCCATTCACCCACAGGAGTGTAGCACACTGTTTCAAACTCTAAAATTATGCCAGGAGCGCAACACAGAGACAAGAAAAATAGGTTCTTTTGCAGCAGTGCTTTGGAGGCCTTCCCGATGTCAGAAAAGGATCTGTGATGGCTCGTTGGAAATCCCTTGAAGTATAATTTCTAGATATACCTTTATTTATTCAATATAACCTCTACAAGGTTCCCACAAATTGAAAATTCCAAGAATTCTAGGAGCACAACAGATGCTCAGAAAAGTGGGCAGAATGATGAAAACATGAGTGTTTTTTACCCTTTTGGGGGACCAAAACCACTCCAATTGAGCTGAAAATTGGGGAAAATTCTCCTCTCATGATGAGGAATCCAAAAATGTAAACCTTTCTTCTTGAATATGCCCTAGAAAAAAGCATAGCACAGGGTGTGCTACGCTCCTAGCCTCGAAATTTGCAAAAAACAAAAAGTTGTTCAATTTCTCCCAAATTTGATAGGTAGGTGCCTCATGGGTCCTGGGAGACCTGTAGAGAAGTGTGGGCTAGAATACCAAGCCTAGCTTGGTATTTTTTATATTTTTGTGTCGGGCCCTCATTTCAGGCAATTTTGAGTTTTTTCCTTGCAACTCGGTTTCTTTATTCATAGTGCTCAGTCATTCTCCTTTGCAAGTTCAAATATTTGTTGGCCTTCTCTAGTTTGGACTCAAGATGTATGTTGGCCCATTCAAGCCATGATTCCCTGTTATGCTCAATTTCCATGGAAAGGAGTTCAGTGAGGGGAAATTGTTGTGCTTGGGTTGATTCTTGCTCCCTCTCTCGTGCCAAAGCCTTTCTTAGACCCATAGTTCTAGGCCTCCTTTTATATTGACCCTCCTCATCCTCACTTTCTTCATAGGCTCCCATGTACTCCTCCAACTTCAACTGTGCTCTTTGAGCCTCTTTCCAGTATTTGAGTGCCCTTGCTTCATAGATGGCCTGTTGGTCACTCATCTGTTTGCTTTGCATCTGAAGGAAGTAAATGACATCTTTACCTCTCTCTAATTCAGCTTCAAAATCCTTGATATTTGCATTGCTGTCTTGTAGAAGGGAGTTTGCAATTATTGTTTCATTTTCCTCATTACTTTCTATGTGGATGAGTTCAAATTCTCTTTCCTCCTCATGATTTTCTACTTCCTCCTTCATTTTTTGTTTACCTTTGTCAATAATTTGAGTTGAGGAGGATGGCATGGTCCCTTTCCCTTTGGAGGCAGAAAACACATGCCTCTCTCCTCTTTGATAGGTAATGGGTAAAGGTACAACAAGTTTCATTTGGAAACCTTGATCATTAGTGGCCTTAGGACTGCTTTTCTCCTCATGGATGATCTCTGTGTGTGCATCTTTTTCACCTTGCTCTTGACTGCCCTTTTGATAAGCATTCTCACTATCTCTTATGCCATCATCACTGTCAAGACCCTTAGGACTGCCATCCTTTGTTTTTGTAATGCTATAAGTGTCTTTATCACTACTTGGTACATCTTCATCTTGATGACTATCCTCTTCTCCATCCTTTGACCCACTGTTTTCACTGTCAAACTCAGCCTTTGTATCATTTTTTGCACTCTCTATGGGGTCACTGTCATAGGCAATTTCATTAGTTCCTCTTTTACTTTGATGGTCACTTTCTTCCTCCCTAGGTGAGTTTTCGTCACTTCTCTGCCCGTTGTCTTCTCTATCTTGCCTATGGCCTTCACCTTCAATCTCAACCTCTATTTCATAACTTGTATCATTTTCATTTTTTCTATGCTCACTATCCTTGTCTTTAGAATTTGTCCCTTCACCATCATGCATACTGTCCTCTTGGCTGACTTCTTCTTCACTGTTTGGTTCATTACCCTCATTATTTGTCTCATGATCTTAATTGTCTTTCCCACTGAAATCACTTTCAAACTCTATTTCTTGGTTTCTCTTGCCATCTTCGTTACTATCTTCTTTGTCTGCATCACTGCTTTCATATGCCTTCTCTCCACTGTCCTTTTTATTTTCATTGTCATATTATTCATTGTTTTCTTCTTCTTCTTTATTGTTATTTTTTTTTACTTTCATTAGGCTCATTATTTTTGGTCTCTTGTGTTTTGATAGTTTGGCAATTCAAAAGACAAGGCAACATAAGAACCAATATTTAGAGTTACAGGATCTAGTCCTCCTTCTCTCAGAGAGGGATCTCTCAAATTATTATTTTTTTGCAAAGGTTTATCTTGTGTGCTTTGGATATTGGTTTTAGAGTAGTTATTAAGGGCAAGTGTTTCTTTGTTTGTTTGGTTGAATTGATACAACAGAATATGAAAGGTCTACGAAAGGCAGGTAGAAAGGAGCATCAGTTTCATTGGGAAATGGAGTCAAAAAGAGGTTATAACAAACTTATCAATGGATATGGGATATCAAAGGGAAAATATAACTTGGCCACGGGATCCTTTAGTTTATGAATGAGATGGACATTAATGGTTTAGAAAAGAGAAATTGAATTCTCAACAAAGGGAACTTGAAAACATAACTTGAACAATAAAGATATATTTGATAGACAGGGCTAAACATAAATTATACAAACATCCTTTAAGCAAATAATGACTTCAAGAAAACTTTCAAAATTAAATCTAAGATTCAGGGAACACCCTATTTCCTCAAATATTTTATTTCAAATGACTTAGAAAACATAAAATATTCACTAATAATTGCAGTCATAGAAGAGGGAACACCTAACACATCTATGATCAAAACTATAAAGACCTTTAAGAAAACTATTAAAGCAAGGACAAAGGGCATGATCAGAACATACCTCCTTGGCTCACTATAAACAAAGATACTTCAAAGGGAGACTTCAATAACAGCCTTTAAGTGGCAGCAGACAAGCAGGGAGAACCATAAATCATGCTAAAACCAACTATTCGAACTATTAGAGAAATAAACAAGCATGAGGACTAAAAAGAGATATTAAAGACTCTAAAATACCTCAGTAGAAGAAAACATAAAACAGTGAAGGATAAACAGGTCTAAGGTGCTTCCAGGAGTCATTTCTTAGCCTAAAAATTTCATCCTACTGTAGTAAGAAATTATGGAACAAAATGAAAACAGGAGAAAACATTAAACAGTTCATAATACTTCACTAACAGCCAAGCTCATGGATCCAATGATAGAGACTTCTCAAGAACAAGCATGCAACAACATCATCAGGGCTTCCAAGACTTCAATTTCTTCTTCAACTTCAACATACTATGTATTATTTTAGAGAGTTTCAATATTACAACTAGTGATCAACCAACCTGTATCTCATCTTCTTCAAAAGTATTTATAGAAGAAATGAGGAGGTGGAAAAGCTTTAGGTTTGAAATGTAATAAATTCTACACTAAATGCAACTCCAAACCTCAAAAACCATGCAAGGCCTAAGGCAGGAGAGCATTGAATTATGATTCTGTTTATTTACTTTGTTTTTGTCTTTTAAAACTCAAAGGGCAAAAATATTGACTTCGAGCCTATTTCTTATCTTTGTAATAACTCTGCTGACAGTTTGAGAATTTGTTCTTTCTTTGGTAATAACTGTTCAACTATCTTTAGATAAATATCTTCTGTTCTGGCAATAACTAGGCCTTCTTTGATTTCTTTGAAGCTGCAGGTGTCTTTTGGTAGCTGCAGAGGATTCAATTAGCCTCTGATGTGGCAATGGAGGCTTCTCGGGCTGATAGATATTATTGTTTAACCTAAAAAGCCTTTAATTTACTTGAGTTTTGTGTTTTAGGCTTAATGAAGCCTAATTTCTGTCTTTTGGTCTTTAAACTGTCTTCAATTGTGGATCAGGTCTTTGATTAATCAAATTAATGCCTTAATCCTTCCAAAACTGTGTTAACAGTCTTCAAACAGGTTTTCTGCTTTTTATTTTATCCCTTGATACTGATACTCTTCGGTTGTGGTGTTTGCTGTGTTTCCATGGTTGTTACAGGTGTGCAAAGGTTGTATAAAGGCATCAGTGCTCATGAGGCGCTGATAAAACATAATTTGGAACCCCGTGAAAAGATATCCTTTACGAATAAGGGCCTGGGGGATCGTCACCCTGGCCTTTGATTTCCTTTTAAAACAATGGAAAATCTTTAAAAACCTGCAAAATACACAAAAATTTATAAAAATCCTGCGTGGCTGGGTAAAAATTGCTTTGGAGGCTTAGGTTAGAGTGTGACCGTTGGAAGAAAGCATCCGACGGCGAGGATTGCTTGCTGAGATCAAAGGAAGACGACTAGGTATGGTGAGGAGATTAAGTCTTAGCCGTTAGATTATATTAATCAATGACCAAGATTTATCAGGTTAATATGATGCAAAAGGGGGTAATATTATGATAAAATGGAAGAAATTATAAAGGAAATTGGTCGAAAACCTTAGGCGGAAGGAAAATGTGGTTAAATGAAATTCGGGGTTTCGGGATAATTCTGGGCCATCAGATGAGATCAGCAACCAGAGATCGATGGCGGAGGTTGATTTATGAAGTCCCTTAGAAGAAAGGCAGAGGGCGATAGTGTAATGGTTGCATTAAACTGGAACCGTTAGATCTCAAAGATCAATGGTGGAGATTAAACACAATGGAATGTAATATAAATGGGGTAAAATGGTTTCAGCCATAGAAACCGTCGGTTTCACACGATGAAAAGGAGGGAAGGAGGTATTGCCTTTTTGAACACGATATGCGTTTTTTATTGACACATGGCCTTTTAAAACCACCTATGTCACATGATTTTAAAACATTAACCTTCGGGCTTAAAATTACACGAAACCGCGCACTGGCCATCAGATCTGGGGTCTTAGATCGGACGGTCATGAGGAGAGCATGATGGAGATGAGATGCATAGGCGGAAAGAGGTGGGGCAGGGTCAAGGCGGTTTTAATCTTGACCGTCGGATCAGGTAATGAATGGCTAGGATTGATCAATGGAGGCGGTAGGTCCCAAATGAGTTGGGCCTATGGGGTTAAACATGGACCGTTGGATGAAACAGATCAATGACCCATATGTAATCTTGGGGATAATGAAAACAATATAAGATGGGGGGTCGAGCGGAGAAAGGGTGATTGTGGACCGTTGATCTGTAGAGATCAACGACGGATCTTCACTGAAAACGTTATACAACAGGGTTTCATGAAATTAACAAAGGGTGTGAGCTTTGATCTGGACCATCAGATGAGTTGAAATGAATGGAATAGATCCAATCAGTGGTCATCAATCAATGGGGGATAAAGGAAAGGCACAAATATTTTTTCCGATGCGATTATATGTGGGCCGTCAGATCTTTGGAGAGATCGATGGTTAAGAATGAATTTGAGGGACAAAAGTGGAGGAAAATGGGCTTTGGAATAGAGCAATGTGGACCGTCAGATCTGGGTATGGAGGAATAGATCGACGGCTGGGAGACCATCGGAAGGTTTCCAATCAGAGGGGGGAAATAAAATATTTAAACGCATCCAATGGAAAACTCCAATGCAAGATTCCGCAGATCATTGATTGGTTTAAATCAACGGTTGGAATTCTCTCAACCAATGAACCATCGGGACTTAACAAAAAGTTAATTTTTCATGAAATATGAAGGAAAAAAAGGTTTTTCAAAGGTTTTTATTATTTTTAGCACTCAATTGTAGGCTTTGGGTTACGTGAAGTAGATCGGAGGATTCGGGGGTTTTAAAAAGGAAAGGGGCCAATCGCATCGGGATTTTTCCTTAAAACAAAGAAATGTACCCATCGCAAACCTTCGATTGTGATTAGAGCTTGGGACTTAACTCTTGGTCCTGGGCATGGGTTATATGGTGGGGAAGTGGTTTTGGGGCTAGGGCCAAAAGGGCTTAAGGCCTTAGCACAAAAATGTTGTTTTTTATGATTTTTCAAGGATTTCAAAGGATTTTGAAAGCTTTCGATAAGGTAAAAAAAGGAGTTTTAAATCTTATGTAAGGGTTTTTTATGGAGAAAAATAAAGAAAATGAGGGAAATGAAGGAATTTCATGAGAAAAAAGGGGATAAAAATGGAGGTTAATTATAAATGAAAGGAGAAGAAAAATGAAGGGAAAAGTGGGTTTTTCAGCAGTCTTTTTCTTCAGGCAAACAACAGAATTTTCAGTTTTAAAAGGGAAACAACAGTGAAGATTAACTAAAGTATTAGTTATCATCATAAAAAATTCAAGGATGATAGGTTCTCAAAGGGGAATTATCTCTTAGAGTTTTGAAGAACAAAATTATCCACCTCTTGGTATAACAAAATTTATAGGTGGCTAACAATTGTTTCCCTCTTTTTCTAGCTCATTATTTTCCTCTTGATAAGCTACCTCTGCCCCTGTATCCTTGGAGTCATCTTCTTCATCATTTGACCCACTGTTTTGGTATTTTTTCTCATCATTGGGCTCACTGATTTCATCTTTGTTTTATTATTCATCAACAATTTCTTCTTTGTCACTACCTTTATCTCTTTCTTTTTCCTCTCCTTCACTGCTTTCTTCCTTTTCATCTTCCTCTCCTTCACTGTTTTCTTCATTTTCATCTTCCTCTCCTCCACTACTTTCTTCTTTTTCATCACTTCTTTATTCTTGGTCATCTTCCTCTCCTTCACAGCTTTCTTCATGTTTTTATTTCTTAGGGGAAGGTGAATGAGGAAGGTCTATTTGAGGAAATGATTCATGTGAAGAGGATGAACCAAGGTTAGTGGAGGGTGATGGAGGTGTCTGAGGAGGAATTTGAGATGATGATGGTAGACTTTGCAGAGGGATAGGTTGTGGAGTTGTGAAATCATCATGAGTGATGAAAACCTCCCATGGGATGCCTTGTTGTTCTAGTTGGTGTGAGACAATTAATATGATGAGGGAATGATGAAAAAGGCTTGACATTTGTTGGGATGGAGGAATTTTTTGCATGATAGAAGACATTTTATCAATACTCTTACAAAAATAGGAGGGAAAATGTAACAGATTGGTTTTGGTGAAATGCATGAGGAGTCTCATGTGGTAGGAATAGACTCTGGAGAACCTACCCTCATAGGTGAAGTATTTCATAATGATATTCATTAGGAGAGCATATATGTCCAATAGATGAGAGAAGGGGAACATGGTTTTGCAATGAGCTTAACAACTTAGTTCCAAGAATGGGTGATAGTGGCTTAAGTCCAGATGTATTCGTTTGAACCACCTTTCTCCTATGTAAGGTATTATAGTGGCCATAGAGATGGCATTGGTGGTCAGCTCAAAATTCACCCCAGCTAGGTGTACTTGGTGGTTATGAAGGTTCAGGGCAAAGAGCTTGGTCAATTGAGGGTGACTGTTGTACAACAATTTGTCATCGTCCCTGCAATTCCCCGTCCCGCACATTAGAGGGCTCTTTCCGTGACTTTTGAGCAGTGACATAACTTGAAAACACTTTCATGACATTCCCCTAGACATGGACTTTCATTCCCCTGAAGACAACTCCTTGTGAAAAACCCTAAAAATAGCCTTTTCATCCTTGGCGTGACTAGCAAGTGTTATACCCGCACCAATGGGGGAAATCCTCCAAAGAGGGTGCACCAATTGGTGCTCTGTCTCAGAGTCATACTCACGCCAAGCTTAATAAAGGGTGTTTTTAAAAATAAATGGCGGAAGATTGACTCTAACCAATTCCTGAACTGGTCTCTAAATTGAGTTGGGACGTTTGGCTCTGGATTCCCATGTAGAAGAAGTAGTTTTCCACCTCTCATGGAAGCTTCCTTGAGGATAGGGCCAATCCCATGATTGTAGGGATCCCAACTCCCCTTCCACCATCTATATAAGCTTGCCATTTCCCTTTGCAAGCTAGTCTCCAAGAGTCTCCAAGAATCTCCAAGAGCCTTCATAGCCTAAAGAATGCTGCAATAGTCCTCATAGTGCCAAATCCATAGTAAGGAGATTGACGATTGAAGAGAGAATCTTGTCCCCATCCTTGACAAGCTTTACCGAGACGTATTCTGCTGACGACTCGTCGAAGGAGAATTCAGCGTCAAAGCCAGGTTGTATTTTCCTTTGTATGAGTTAATGATAAGCGACTATTGGTTATGGTTCCACTCATTTTGTTCATTATTATCATGATTTGTGTCCTCTCTGACTGACGCATAATTGTATATATCGAATTTTACGCTTGTGTTTGTTGTGTTTCTTGCGTGTGTAGGTATTCGATCGTGATGAGCATGAGGATTGTGATCTGCCGGAGCAAAGGAACGGGAGCGCTACCTTCTCTACAAACAATAGCGTTCGATTCGAGGTAAGCCTTCTTCGCAAGTTGGTTTATTGCAATTAGGGACCTGCACAATAGCGTGTTACGATTGTTGCTAGACTCGTTCTGCGCTAGTAGGGATCGCCTCTGTCCACAAAGGGGATTTACCTCCTCAACAAATTGACGACTCCGCTGGGGAGTTAGCTTGTTGTTTGCTTTATAAACTACAGACGGAGCCTGAAGTTAGCCAGATATCCTTCGAAATTCTCTTGCTCTGCATTAACGAAGTAGATCAATTTTGCTTCATTCAATCTCCAGTTTAGTTTATGAATTGAACATGTCTAGTCAATTTAGCATCCTAAATTGCTAACATAAATTATCAACCAGGGCTAGTAAACTGATGAAGTGTGGTGCACTATATGTGCTTAAGTGACCTCTTCCTTACTTCGTTGTATGTGTTTTTCTTATTTTTTTGGGGGGTTTTTTCTTTTTAGTAATTAGTATGCTACTCTATGTTCAACAGATGAAATCAAATCTATGTCAAAAAGAAAAGAAAAGAAAACCTTAGACTCAAAATAGAGTGTAAATTCTATCCCTAATTAGGAAAATGATGAAAAACAGAGCATTCTAATCCATGGATATCCTAGCTTGCAAATGAACATTCATGAAATGAAAAGTAACTCAAAACACTACAACTTAATCTGATTCATTTAGTTAGAGATTTGTTGGAAGAGCTTGTGAAAAAGATTAATTTTAATACAATGAGGATCTCCTAAAACATAAAAGGAAATGCTGAAACAAGCAGTAACTTAAAACATTATAGTGAAATCTCATTCATTTGATAGAAGTTTATTGGAAGAGCTTGAGAAAAATATTACTATAATGTAGTAAGGATCTCCTATGAAATGTTGAAACAACTTATAACATTACAACTAAATCTCATTCATGAGTTAAAGGTTTATTGGAAGAGCTTGTGAAAGAGATTAATCATAATGTGATAAGGATCTTCAATGAAGCAAAACACTCAATAACTCACAATACTACAACTTAGTCACATTCGTGAATTAGAGGTTTATTGGAAAAGCTTTTGAAAGAGACTAACTACAATATAATGAGGAATCTAATCTAAAATTGTGTGAACAAAATATTTCTTATACAGAGATTGACAGTAGGGGCTTTTACTGGTTATTTCACCTTTACTAGAAAGGATGAAACCAGAAGCTTCTGGCCCTCTTACTGAGTCTGCCTAAAGAAATATAATGTAAACACTAAATAGATCTGACAAATAAGGATTTTCATTTTAACTAAATAACAGAAAATGAAATGCTAATAACTTAAAATATCACAATTGAATCCCATTAATTTAATAAATATGTATTGGAAGAGCTTAAGAAAAATACTAACTGCAATATCATGAGGATCCTTTATCTAAGAAAATGACATGAAAAATAATGCTAAAAGCTATGATTTCAGAAAGCAATCTAAGGAAATATGACAAAACAGAATTGAAAACAACTTATCTAGAAAACATGTAAAACCTCCTTGAATAGCAGGGGCCCTCTGCTACCAATTTGGTATAATCCTTATTCAGCTCCTTAAAATTGTAATCAAAACACCATCAAGGAAATTCTTTATTGAAAAACTCACAAATCTACATCCCATTCCATCTTAAGCTTTATTACAAAACACTCTCTATTCCTTTCTCTCCTTCTCCTATTTTTCACTATTTTTTTACTACCCATGATAGGAGAAAGCTTCTCCTATTTATACAAAATATGAGGAGTTATCTCATTAATGGGAGTCCATTAATCTCTCCCTCCATCTCTAGAGTTATAATCAAAATAGGAAATGATAAGACACATATCTTTCTAGAGTTTCAACACAACTAAGAAATGAGACACATATCCTCTTAGAGTTTCAATACAACAAGGAAATGAGACACATATCCTCTTGATCCCATGATCTTCTCCAACCAAATTCGATTTTTTCCTTAGAGTGCCACATAAGGGTCTTCTAGAAGTCTCCTTTTGATCTACACATGTCAACAATCTCAACCCACTTGTTAGGTATAAGCATATGCACATTATTTTCTAATTTTTAACCACAAATTCACTTAAAAAGGCTAAGAATTAATAAAGTTTGGAAAAACATAAATGTGGCCCAATGATAATGAAGTGTGATGAATGTAGTAACATAATAGTGAAATGGAGGTGATATAATGGACATAATAGTGAAAATGTAATGGAAATGAATGACATTTTCAAGACCCAACATACCCCCCAACTAAAGTTATTGCATGTCCTCATGCAATATATATTACATTGAATCTTTTGATCTTTGAGCTTTGACTTAACTTTGCATGATATCATCTGATAACTTCATATTTCTGCAAAGTGTTTTACTTGAATTGCAACATGGTTGGTTCTTGTGTTACAACCACTTTGAACTTTGCATAATGATATTTGATTATTTTTGCAAAGTATATCTTTATTGGATTGCATGATGCTTGGTTCTTGTGTGACAACCATGATTTTGTTTATATCCAATTTATCCTTTAAGCAATTTTTTTTTGAAAAGCCATTGTATGCTCATAATAACAATGTAATAGTTAATATATATTGGAAGTATGTGAGCTGTTGAGTATGATATGGAAATGGTAATATATGAAGATGAATTTATTCCCCTCCGCCCCCCCCCCCCAAACTGATGGTATTGACAATTTTATGAAATGATGAAGAGAAATGTTTTTCCAACAATTATCATTCTAGCTTTTTATGGAATTCTATGGTCAAAAGTTAGAAAATGACATACCTTAACTTACCCTTTGGAATGGATGAGTTGTATGTGTGGTGGCTGCAAAATTATGATCATATTCTTCTTCAAGTGGCTGAACAAGAGGAGTCATGGATAAAGGGATAAGATGAATTTTTATTTCTCCTACTAAAACTTGTTGAATCTGCTCCAAAATGCTGAAAATAATAGTCTTCATGTCTTCAAAACTCATTGGCACAATTCCTACTATGTGAAAATATGTTCTGATGTCGAACATAGTAGGAAATTGTTGACTTAGTGGCCATTAATGGATGCCACTAGTCAACACGAGAACTCTCACCATTGATGACAATGAGAGTCAAGATGTCCAAACACATCTTGCTAGGTACGAATGATTTTGCCGATGTCGAGTCACCTAGAAGATCTAACGAAAAAAGGACATTGATGTATTCCCATTGTTTTTCAGCATGAGAACTTGCCATTAAGGCATGCAAGCTTCAAGGTGTTTTTACAAAGAACTTAGACTCAAAGGACTATGGACTCAATAATTTGCATTGAAGCAGGGCTTATTTGTGGAATGAAAATGACAAGAAATGGAAGATGGCAATGGAGAGTAGAAATGGCAATGGGAAATAAGCATGTGAATGAGCCTCTTGCTTTTATTTGTGGGTTATGAATGGACAAAAAGAAATGGAAAGTGGATGTGAATGTAAATGGAAAATATGAAGTGAAATGAGGTGAATGATTTATTATGAGGTATGTATGTGATGGAGACAATAGTATCTGAAATTTTTTCAAGTGTTTGGATCTGATTTTGCATCAGCATATTTCCTCTTTGTTGATAATCATCCTCTTATGAAACAAATTGGTCTCTTAGAGAGACACCATTCTGTTGTAGTCATTTGTCCTTCCTCCTGGAACCTGCAAAAAAAAACTAATACTTCTTCTGCAATGGAATGTAAGATTATCAAAGGAGAGAGGTGATCAATCTCTCTAGTTATGATATTTACACACAAAACTAAGAATTAGTATTAATGAAACAAGTTCTCAAAGGAAAAATCAAAAGAATTTATACATGTTTTGGAATTAGTGCCTCAAGTTGAATGTTGCTTTTTTTCAGCAATTTATTTCATTATTTACCGTTTCAAACTCTAATGATGGATTTCTCACTGTGTAGATCTTGTTGAGACCTTTCCAACGATACTTGAATCATCAAAGTTTGATTTTGTATGAGAAAGTTAGGCTGATTTGAACAATGAGGTTTTTCGGCTGCGGAATTGGACTTTAGCTGCGGAATGTCGATGGTTTCTATAGCTAAAAATCTTGAATAAAAAGTTAGCCATTCATCTTTCATCATCAGTCCAAAATTAATCAATACCTTCATAAAAGTGAGCAAATAACTTATTCATTTCATTGATTCAAATTATTATTATTATTTTTTTTAAATAACAAAGTTGAAAAATACAATTTTTTTTTTTAAATATTATATATGTTACACTTAAAAAAATATATACATATATAATTTTATTAAACAAAACAATTGATTACAATTTTTTTTTATTTTTGTTGTTGTTGTTGTTGTTGTTGTTTTGTTTTGTTTTTTTTTTATTATTATTAAAAAAAAACCTTCTTCTTCTCACGAATTTTCCCTTTACTCACAAGCCTCTTGGAGATTCTGGAAAGTAAAGAAAATAGTGAAAAACATATAAAACATAGATGGAATGAGCAATACAGACAACGTCAGCATTCAATTTGGGCTTAATGATATTCGAAAAATCATAAAGTGTGAAAGAAACATCCCAAAAGAACCAATTATCCACGTACAGTTTCAAATATATAAGCTGGTAAAAAAAATAACAGTTAATTTGTGCACGCCTTCTGGCCAGCTTATAAATTAGTCAAAGCAAATCCCACCAAGCATGCAAATCTTAAAATGACATAGGGGTGGACGATGGCCGTAACAACAGCTCTTATTCGGTCAAAATGAAGTGTTCAATCTTCAAATGCCATGTGGAAATAGACTTTGATTTCAATTCGACTTTTCTTTCTGGAGGATGCCGTATTTCTCTCAACTGACTTCCTGCAGAATTGGATCAGGAAATCGGATTCTTCAAAATCAGATCTAATCAAACCATGACTGTTTGCAAAAAAAAAAAAATTTTCTCACGTAGATAATGAAACAGGGCTATGAAGAACCGGAAAATTTTCCCAATCGGTTAAGAAATTCAGAAAATTGTTTCTGGGTTATTTAATTGCCCATGTTCTGAGAAACACCCACGTATCAGTTTTTCAAAATTCATTTCGGTTTGATTAGAAAATGGATTTCAAAATGACGTGTCAAAATTTGTTGTGTTTTTTGAATGTGCTGTAACAAAATCAATTTCTTTCAGCGTTGACGCTAATAATTTGGAAAATTTTCTTCTGTTAGAGCTCCAAGTGCCTGAGTTAGTTGCTGTGATTTTGGTAACCACCATCTACGTATCTGTCAAGGCAACCCACTTGTTTAACGTTTAACCAATAAAATCCCACTGCACAATTTAATTTCAATCCGAATTCTTCTAAAAACATGGATCTTTCCAACAGATTTTGGCTGGTATCTTATACAAAGAACATTTGAAATTACATGTTTTTGTTTTTGTTCACAGGTTAGTGTCGAAGCAAGATTCTCATGCATGGGCTTGAAGGATTGCGTCGTTGGTCATGGCTTAAAGAATTGTTGTGGTTGTATTGTGCTTACAGTTCCTTCCTACATAATGGGAGCCACTAGATACATTGCATCTGCAATGGTTGCCAAAAAAGCAGATGATTGTTCCTCTAAACCACTGATTTTTCAAATGATTCTGCAAATTAGTTTCACACAATTTCAATTTTGTTTGCATATGTAAAATTTAAACTTTTCATGTGTTGGCTCAATGTTGCAATCTTGATGGGGTTTTCACTGCTGTGTTTTCTAGCAATGTTTTTTTTTTTTTTTTAATTTGATTGTTGGTTCTGAGCACAATTGTATTCCAATTTCATCGAAATTGATCTTGAGACTTATCCTTAGTAAGGCGCGTGATATTCTCATAGATAGAGCCCCAATCATTGGAAACGTCTTACGCAAATTGAAATGATGTAGTGGATAATTTGGTAAAGAACAAACAATTCAGATATTTGAATTTACCAAATTCTATTGTCTTTGATCAAATCCACCTAAAATTTCTTTGTTCTTTTTGGAAATTTAAATCTGGAAATTAATTGAGCAATTGTTTTCAGATGTTACCTTCTACCTCTATTTTGAATCCATGTTTTCTTGTTTCATTCAGCCCTTTGTTTTTTTTATTGTGTATTTTTTTCTTAAATTTGTTTTGTTAATAAAATTGTATATGTTATATTTTTTTTTAAATAAAAATATATATATATATATATTTTATTAAACAAAATAAATTATTGATTTTTTTTTTTTTTTGAAATGATTTGTTATTAAAATTATATATATATATTTTCAAAAAAAAAATTTAAAATATACATATATATTTTAGTAAACAAAACAATTTAATTTTTATTTTATTTTTTCATTTTTTATAATTGATTTGTTAATAAAATTATGCATGTTATATTTTCAAAAATTTAAAAATACACATATATATTTCATTAAACAAAACAATGTATTGGAATTATTTTCATTTTTTTTTTTTTAAATCAAATAAAATGATGAAAACAATTTTTTTTTTTTTTTTTTTTGAATCAATTGAAATGATGAAGTTTATTTTGTCTCTCTCTTTTTTTTTTTTTTTTTTACATAACAATCCTTTTTCTGATCCTCCAGATCACACAAAGTGCAGGAGGAAAGCATACTCAAGAATTATTAAAAAAAAAAAATTAACATAAAATTCTCTTTCTGATCCTCCAGATCACACAAAGTGCAAGAGGAGAGCATACTCAAGAAATTATTATTATTTTTTTAGATGTAAGAAATAAGACTACCTAGTTACACTTCCCCGGCAATGGCGCTAAAATGTCTAGTCAATTTAGAATCATAAATTGCTAACATAAATTATCAACCAGGGCTAGTAAACTGATGAAGTGTGGTGCACTATATATGCCTAAGTGACCCCTTCCTTACTTCATTGTATGTGTTTTTCTTATTGTTTTTGGGGGTTTTGTCTTTTTAGTACTTAGTACGCTACTCTATGTTCAAAAGATGAAATCAAATCTATGTCAAAAAGAAAAGAAAAGGAAACCTTAGACTCAAAACAAAGTGTAAATTCTATCCCTAATTAGGAAAATGATGAAAAACAGGGCATTCTAATCCATGGATATCCTAACTTGCAAATGAACATTCATGAAATGAAAAGTAACTCAAAACACTACAACTTAATCTGATTCATTTAGTTACAGATTTGTTGGAAGAGCTTGTGAAAAAGATTAATTTTAATGCAATGAGGATCTCCTAAAACATAAAAGGAAATACTAAAACAAACATTAACTTAAAACATTATAGTGAAATCTCATTCATTTGATAGAAGTTTATTGGAAGAGCTTGAGAAAAAAATTACTATAATGTAGTAAGGATCTCCTATGAAATCCTGAAACAACTTATAACATTACAACTAAATCTCATTCATGAGTTAGAGGTTTATTGGAAGAGCTTGTGAAAGAGGTTAATCATAATGTGATAAGGATCTTCAATGAAGCAAAACAATCCATAACTCACAATACTACAACTTAGTCCCATTCGTGAGTTAGAGGTTTATTGGAAAAGCTTTTGAAAGAGACTAACTACAGTATAATGAGGAATCTGATCTAAAATTGTGTGAACAAAATATTTCTTATACAGAGATTGACAATAGGGGCTTTTACTGGTTATTTCACCTTTACTAGAAAGGATGAAACCAGAAGCTTCTGGCCCTCTTACTGACTCTGCCTAAAGAAATATAATGTAAACACTAAATAGATCTGACAAATGAGGATCTTCCTTTTAACTAAATAACAGAAAACGAAATGCTAATAACTCAAAATATCACAATTGAATCCCATTCATTTAATAAAGATGTATTGGAAGAGCTTGAGAAAGAGACTAACTGCAATATCATGAGGATCCTTTATCTAAGCAAATGACATGAAAAATAATGCTAAAAGCTATGATTTCAGAAAGCAATCTAAGTAAGGAAATATGACAAAACAAAATTGAAAACAACTTATCTAGAAAACATGTAAAACCTCCTTGAATAGCAGGGGCCCTCTGCTACCAATTTGGTGTAATCCTTCTTCAGCTCCTTAAAATTGTAATCAAAACACCATCAAGGAACTTCTTTATTGAAAAACTTCACAAATCTACATCCCATTCCATCTTAAGCTTTGTTACAAAACACTCTCTATTTTCCTTCTCCTATTTTTCACTATTTTTTCACTACTTCCTCATTACCTATGATAGGAGAAAGCTTCTCCTATTTATACAAAATATGAGGAGTCATCTCATTAATGGGAGTCCATGAATCTCTCCCTCCATCTCTAGAGTTACAATCAAAATAAGAAATGATAAGACACATGTCTTTCTAGAGTTTCAACACAACTAAGAAATGAGACACATATCCTCTTAGAGTTTCAATACAACAAGGAAATGAGACACATATCCTCTTGATCTCATGATCTTCTCCAACCAAATTCGATTTTGTCCTTAGAGTGCCACATAAGGGTCTTCTAGAAGTCTCCTTTTGATCTACACATGTCAACAATCTCAACCCACTTGTTAGGTATAAGCATATGTACATTATTTTCTAATTTTTAACCACAAATTCACATAAAAAGGCTAAGAATTAATAAAGTTTGGAAAAACATAAATGCGGCCCAATGATAATGAAGTGGGATGAATGTAGTGACATAGTAGTGAAATGGAGGTGATATAATAGACATAATAGTGAAAGTGTAATGGAAATGAATGAAATTTTCAAGACCCAACAGAACACTTGGAGTATTGTCTCGTCTCTCGGTCAATTCTTGACTTTGCTTGCTTGATCAGCTCTTTTGGCTGGCTCTTTTCGTGAGTTTGGCTTTTGGTTTGAGCTCCACTATCACTGGTCTGCTTCTTGGATTTCTTATTTTTTATTTTTCCTTAGTAAACTCGACTGGCGTGCTTTTCAGTGTGACAGTCGCGCCCACTGGCGCATGTTGTCAGTGTATTACTCGCGCCAATTCCATTCTGGCGCTAGTTTCAACCTTACAGTCACGCTAATCCTGTAAGGTAGTAGGGTTTACTGTGTTTTGAGCCTTCTGAGACTGATCTGGGTGTTTGGTCTTATATTTACGACTGCTTGAGTTTTCTAGAGCCTTGTTTGACTGACGGTGACCTTCTTCCTTTGGTTGTTTTCCCATTTCTATCGATTTTACATTTTAGCCCTAGGGCATCTAGGTGCTATTGTGCGTCGAGCCTCCCTTGGGAGTTTTTGGTTTCTGTCTGTTCAGTCAACTTTGTGATGGCTTCTCTACACTCTTTTGGTGGTTTTCTATCGTTTCATTGCATTATTTGAGTGGTTGGCTTCTTTTTCATTCAAATTCCGCTTTGTCTCGTTTTGGGCCTAGATTATATGGTCCAATTGAGTCTTTGGGTGTCTTTTGATTTGAGGGACTTTTTATCGATTTGAGATCTGATTGTAGGCTTGCATTGAGTGAAATTTGATTGTTTTTCTCTTTTGCTTTTGCTTCTCAATTGCTTGTCTCATTTATTTTCATCTTGTTTAGTGCTCTTGCTCTTAAACATTGAAAATACAAAAGATCTCTTTTGCGTTGAATTAGTTGGTGTGAATTAGATCTTTTCGGTGTTATTAGTGATTAGTAAATTTGAACGAAAAGCTTTTAGTTTCCATTAGTTGCATTAGAGATATCATTGGTTGTTGTCTGATCATTTTGTTGTTGTGTGAAAATCTCTTAACTCTCCTGTAGTTAGCTTTCATCGAATGAAATGATATACTGCGACATGTAGTGTGCATTTAGGAGATTTCAAGACATTACATTCGCGAGGGCCTAAAAACTGAAACATAATTGAAGATAAACATTAAAATTTATTCAATTTACACAAGGCAACATTGAAACATTAACGAAATATTTAGAGGTCTAGGCTAGAGACGTGTTTCGGCGTCTTTAAACCTAGTAGCTGTTGTTCACCTCTTCGCTTTAGATAGCACTAGTACGGACTTATGCTCCCTGTACCGTCATGTATATAAAGGGAGACCCCACTAGGTTTCTATCCTTTATCCATAGGAAGCTGAGTCTGCCACCCTATACCCGTGATACACCGGACACAGCATTCAGGGAGATTGCCTGCACGTACATCAAGTCCTTGGTTGATTTCTCTTTCATTTTGAAACCAAGGTGTATATTGCAGTTCACGGTTGTTTGGTACACCCTTTGCCTAGAATTCCTGAGCAGTGATTTTGATCTTATTTGACTCCTTAAATTTGAAAAGATCATCAAGCGCTTGTCCTTTCATGCTTGCTTCAAAACTGAAAGAGATAGATTCACCTTTCATCCGTTTTTCGACTCTTAAAACATGAAACGGTGAAGTTTCTAAGTTTCAATGTGGTAAAATAAATCACCCGCGATCACATGCCCTTTTAGAGTTTGCTTGTTGTTCATTTGATTGTGTGCCTTGGTTTTTAGCCCGTGTGCGGTTTTGAGTTGTTGATGGAAACTTTTCTAGAGTTCACCAACCAAGGAATCCCCTCCAATGGGAATCCTGGTCATTTTCCTCCTTTTGGAAATGTTGGTGCTCCTTATATGGCGACGTTGTTCCTTGCTGGGTTAACTATTGGGTTGCCTGTTTGGTTGTTTTCAACCTCTGTGGTCCCAAATGTCTTAGCTACTGGTCAATCAGTTCCTCCGCCTGAATAATGTCATGTTGATTCCAAGTTCGACCTCTCCCCTTTTTTTCCTGTTTCTGCGTCCTCCTCTTCTACTTCACCTGGTGAAAGTCTGGATTCGAGTAACCAGGTGGCTAAGAAGAAGAAAAAGAAGACAAGGAAGAAGAAGTTAGATAAGAGAGAGGCTAAGGCTGCAGCTACTGCTTCTAAAGCACCTCCTCTTGATAAACCTCCCAACCCTCCACGGAAAGTAAAGTTCCCTTGCATGATGTGCACAGGAGACCATCTTCTTCGAGACTGCCCTGGCATTCCCAAGGTGCTTGAAGCATGGTCCAATGGTCACCCGCCATTGCCTTTGGCTTCCAGGAGTCAAGTTGGGGGCACGTCTTCAACCAGTGCTGGTAAAACTCTTAAGAAATAGGGTAAGATTTCCAATCCCTGTAAGTTGTGTGAAGGGCACCATGCCATTAACCTTTGTCCGTATATGGATGAAGCCAAGAGAGTTTTGGAAAACTAAACTATTTCTGTACCATGCCTCCCAGTTGGTTATAAACAGCTTTCTGTGAGTCTTTCACCAGTTGATCCTATGATTGGTCAAGAGTCATCCTTGGTCAATCATGCTCCCCCAGAAATTCAAATTCAAGAATCCATTCCCGACCAACCATTGGTCATGGGATCGGTTGAGCTGGCCCCATCTAAGGTGCACTAGGTCTTTTCTGTGGAGAGTGGATCTCACACCCCCCATGTCCTTCTGGTTTCATTAGATTCTTCAGATGTGGAGAAAGATTCTCCCATCCCTACACCTCAAGAAGTGGCTCCTCCGCCTCTCGTGATGGAGGTGTTAGAGGATACTCTTTCCGACCCCGTGATGGAAGTCATGGAGGATGATCCTTCTTCTTCTGTAACACCAGGGGAAGAACTTCTTGTTTCGATGGTAGCCCCTCCGAGTAGTTTGGTCACTTCCTTTGATTGGAATCGATTTTCAGGATACTGCCTTCTGTCTTATGTGCCTTTCGAGATAACAGTACAGGCTTTTGGTCTAGTCGTACCTAGCACCATTATAGATGAAGGTGCATCTATTAGTGTTCTATCCTCAACTACTTGGCAAGATTTTGGCTCGCCGCTACTTGCACCTATTACGTAGAATATTTTGGCATTTAACAGAAGAACGAGTCAACCCTTAGGGATCCTTCCAAGGTTACCTGTTACTTTGGCAGGTAAAACCGTCCATATGGATGTGATGGTTGTTCCAGTCCCCTTGGATTTCAATCTGATCTTAGGGCGCGATTACACCTATGCCATGGGAGCGCTTGTCTCCTCCCTTTTTCGTGTGGTCTGTTTTCTGCATGAAGGACGGATCATGACCATTGATCAGCTTTCGTTCTTTGGTCCTGATGTGGCAACTAGACTGCCATCATCCCTTCCTGGTTTTTATCCACCCATTGTATCTACCCCACCACAGGTCAACTATGTGGCTACCTACCCCGTGTCTGTACTCAGTGATAGTGCTGTTGTGCATCAGGTGCTGGGGGCATTGGGTCCTGACTTCCAGGATGTTATCCTTCCATCGGGAGTGGAACTCTTGGAAGCGATGACTTCTTGTTCATTATGACTGGGTCTCGTCGGAGCGGAGTTCCTTGTCTTGTGTCAAGCTCCTTAAAAAATGAAACAAGGTTGTCAGAGCAGAGTTTGTTCTCTTGTGTCAAGCTCCTTAAAAAATGAAACAAGCTCGCCGGAGCACAGTTCGTTTTCTTATGTCAAGCTCCTTAAAAAATGAAACAAGCTGGTCGAAGCATAGTTCGTTTTCTTGTATCAAGCTCCTTAAACCATGAAACAAAGTGTCCTGAGGATAGTTCTTTTTATGTGTCAACCTCGTTAAAATAATGAAACATGTTCTTGTTCAATTCGAGTCTTTGATAAGATCTCGTAAAATCCCAGTCGAGTCTTTCTTAGATCTCGTAACTTGAACCTTCACTCCCTACATCTGTTTACTCATGTGCATGGATTGAAGCTTGGGGGGCATGTACCTCGAATTGAGTCACCATGTTGGGGGCATGCTTACTTTTTCAAGCATATTTTATTTCCATTTCAAGCTTGTGTAAAAATGAAACCAGTTTCAAGCATAGTTTATATTTGTTTCAAGCTTGTGTAAAAATGAAACCAACTTTAGGCAAAGTTTTTCCATTTCAAGCTTGTGTAAAAATGAAACCATTCCCTTTTTACCTCTTGTGATTGCCATATTATCAACCTATTTTTCAATATGAGCCTTGGTTTTCTCACTCCATCGTCATTATCTTCTTGGCCGATCATATGCATTCACTTGGTTGTTTTACTCGTTCCTAAGGAACCGCTGCGATGAGTGGTCTTGTTAGCCAGCCTCTTGACCTTTACTTTTTTTAAGCAATTCCACCATTACCAGAACCAGTAGCTACCCTTTATACCACTTGTTCCTCTAGGAGGAGTCATATTTCAACTCTTTTCTGACTCTTAAAAATTGAAAAGATTGCTGAGTCGCTTGTCATTTTGATCTCGTTAAAGTGGTTACGAAACTACATCTACCCAGTATAAGTTTACCCCTTTTTCGGGCTGGGATAGATTATTTATGAAAAAGGAATACCCTAGCCTATCGCGACTAGGAGGCTTTCTCATAAATTGTTTTCTACCTTTTCGGATCTGAGGAACTATTTACGAAAATGGACTATTGGAGTTTACTTTTCTGTTGTCTTTTCAAACTCTCTAAACATGAAAATACGTCGAGTTCTTCCTTTGTCAGACTCGTTAAATCCTGATGACATCAGATCCAGTCGTAATGACGATATTCGAGTTTCTCCTTCCTAGGGCTCGTTAAACGTACTAGGATGGATTCGTCCAAAGGACGGATTTATAGGGCAAGCATATGGTATCCTCTTCAAGCTTGTGTAAAAATAAAGAGGTACTCACCAGAAATGGTGGGGAAAATGGAACCAGCATCATTGTCATGTCAGCAGTATGTTTCTCTTGAACATGGCACTTGTCTGCATTCGTGTCAGGTTGGGGACATCTCATCTTGTTTTCCACTTGCCTCCGTGGGTTTGGGTGATCTCTTTTGACCTCTCATCCGCTCTTTGCCTCGTCACCATGACCTCTAATCTTTTTGATGTCAAATACTGCCAAACTCACTGTCGTGCCACCTACATGTTCAAGAGAAGTTGACCTCTGCAAGTATCAACCTTCCTTTGATCTTGATTCACAAAGACATTATGTTCCTCTGTCTCATGTCGATGATGTGGAAAATACTATGGCCCACCTTCAATCAAGGTCACTTCCTGTCGACTTCAACTCATTATCTAGGAAGCTGATCTAGAGACTCCCTTCTGCTACCTTGGATCCTGCATGCCTCAATGGCAGGTTCTTCCCGTTCGACATGAGGTTTTCATCATTGGCCTCCGATCGAGTGATTCTACGGGTGTTCGACGCCAGCTCATTGATTCACATGCCGTAGATTGTACCTATAGTACCTTGAGGACCATTTTCATTATTGGTGGTACCTCCCACGTCTGTTAACAACTTTCATCATTGGCTGGTAATCAGACGATGTTCTTGCATGTTTGACTTCTACTCACATATTCACATGCTTGAACTTGTAATTTGTTCGAGTCGAGATGGAGCGCAAGACCCTGGATTCCTGTCTGTTATAATCCAGGTTGTGATTTTGTGGATTATCGTGATTAGTTACATGACTCACTGATTGGATGGCTGCGACCATACCTGAGTCTATTTATCGATCCTCACTGGATGGCTGCGACCATACCTCGGATCTGGATTATTGTATACTTTGTTATGGATGGTTGCGCCCATACCACATATATAGCATGTATCTCAAATATTAGTTGTACTTCTATACGCAGGTTTTCCGACGGCAGTGTTTTCAGTTGGACACGTTCTCGTAAAGAATTTCACCCCTCTCTCTCTTTCGGGCCTCATGCTTTAGGGGGCATCTGTTACACAGCAATTTGTCACTGTCCCTACAATTCCCTGTCTCGCACATTGGAGGGCTCTTTCCATGACCAGTGAGCAGTGACATAACTTGAAAACACTTTCATGGCATTCCCCTAGACATGGACTTTCATTCCCCTGAAGACAACTCCTTGTGAAAAACCCTAAAAATAGCCTTTTCATCCTTGGCGCGACTAGCCAATGTTATACCCGCGCCAATGGGGGAAATCCTCCAAAGAGGGCGCGCCAATTGGCACTCTGTCTCAGATTCGTACTCCTGCCAGGCTTGATAAAGGGTGTTTTTAAAAAATAAATGGCGGAATATTGACTCTAACCAATTCCTGAACTAGTCTCTAAATTGAGTTGGGACGTTTGGCTCCGGATTTCCATGTAGAGGAAGTAGTTTTGCAGCTCTCATGGAAGCTTCCTTGAGGATAGGGCCAATCCCATGATTGTAGGGATCCCAAATCCCCCTCCAACATCTATATAAGCTTGCCATTTCCCTTTGCAAGCTAGTCTCCAAGAGTCTCCAAGAATCTCCAAGAGCCTTCATAGCCTAAAGAATGTTGCAATAGTCCTCATAGTGCCAAATCCATAGCCAGGAGATTGGCGATCGAAGAGAGAAGCTTGTCCCCATCCTTGAAAATCTTTATTGAGACGTATTCTGCTGACGACCCGTCGAAGGAGAATTCAACGTTAGAGCTAGGTTGTATTTTCCTTTGTATGAATTAATGATAAGCGACTATTGGTTATGGTTCCACTCGTTTTGTTCATTATGATCATGAGTTGTGTCCTCTCTGACTGATGCATAATTGTATATATCGGATTTTAAGCAGGTGCAAGTGTTCGATCGTGACGAGCATGAGGATTGTGATCTGCTAGAGCAAAGGAACGGGAGTGCTACCTTCTCTACAAACAACAGGGTTGGATTCAAGGTAAGCCTTCTTCGCAAGTTGGCTTATTGCAATTAGGGACCTGCACCATAGCATGTTATGATTGTTGCTAGACCCATTCTGGGCTAGTACAGATCGCCTCTGTCCGCAGAGGGTATTTACCTCCTCAACAGTGACTCTGGATCTTTTGTACTTTTTTACAGAATTCATAGCATCCTAATTCTTGAAAACAGGAAAAAATAGTAGGAGAGGCTATCATCTCTTCAATGATTATAGGCTCAAAACTATTTGGCTTCCCACCCTTCCTTCGTTGCTCTTTAGGCCTTTGAATTGCCTCATCGGTGTCAATACTGCCTTCCATAGGCATTTTTCCCCTCATCCCTGCCTCTGAAAGAAAACCTTGATCTATTTTATCTATAGATAATATGCAGATGGTAGGAAAAAAAACCAAATACCTTCAAATTCCTTCAGCTGGAGCAAAAGCTCATAGGGGCGCAACACAGGCCAGTTGTGCCCTTCTGCACGTAGTATCCGGCAGCTCTTGAACGGAGTCGGATAACCTCTTGAATGGAGTCGGGTCACCTCCTGGGAGGCCCTGAACGTGTTTGGGTCACCCCAGAACGCAGTTTGGGAAGCTCCTTAATAGAGCTTCATGCAGCTCCTGAACAAATGCGTGCAACTCCTGAAAGAATGCGTGAAACTCCTGAACGAATGTGTGTGTAGCTCCTAAATTAATATGTGTGCAGCTCCTGAAGGAATATGTGTGCAGCTCCTGCATGAATATGCGTGCAGCTCCTGAAGGAATGTGCGTGCATCTCGGGTAGTCCTGAATGGAGCTTTTCAGGTGGAGGTTGCATGATGCTGGCAGGATAGAGACTGCACAATGATGGATGTAGAACCCTGCACGCTACCGGGGCTTCTCTGCACATGGGTTTCGGGTGCCCCTGGGCAAACAACAAGAGCACAACGTGGCAGAGAGTTGGAAGAAGGGTCGGGTGCCTCTGCACATTTCTATTGGGTGACGGTTCTGTGCACAGCACTGTGCTATAGGTGTGCAGTGCACTGTTGAAAAATTCATAGGCAGCACTTTTAGGTGTGCAGCGCGACTCTATAGAAGCGCAACGTAATTTTTTTTTCCCGAAGACTGTGCGAGAAACTCAGAACTTTGTGCCTTGGGAATTTTTCTCTCTTTTGCATATGAAAAAATTATTTTGAGTGAGGATGGTTTTAGGCCTTTTATGCCCTTTGAAAAATTAAAAACAGAACCCACTTTCTAATGTTTGTCTTTTGGCTCTTTCTCTTTCACTGACTTCTTTGCTAATATTTCCCTTTTTCCTTTTGCAGGTGGTTTTTTTAAACAACAAAGTGATATTTGTGAGGGACCCCTTTTTTAAAAGATGATTTCATGCTCTCTTTGGCCACTGATTTGTCAGAATCATGAATAATCTGTCCTATACAGCAACCCTAGCCCTTTTTGGTCAATTTATGCTTGCTGGTGGTATCATAAAAGTAGTGATTTTGATCCTTAAACTTCCTTTGGAGATTGGCACTTTTTTACCAAAAACTCTTGGAATATTGGTGATTCTGCTTGTTTTCTCCATTTTAACATATTGAAACTATGCTTCTCTGCTTGACTACTTGATGGATGCTTACCCTTTTTGAGAGCCCTGTGTCATTCATACTGATACCCTTTTCCATCTTTTTTCAATTTTTAGAGGGCTCCTTTTAAAATTCCTCTGAAAAACTTTTGTCCCTTTGATGGAGATGCATGACCTTTTTATTATTCCTATAACACTTTGGTTCTACTTCATGGTGTTGATGCATCTCTGTATTTGTGATTTCTTACATAGGTCTCTCACTAGGCAGTCACCTATTGTGCTACATAGCTGCAACTCCACTGACATTCTTTGTAAATTTGGCCTTTGTTGTAGTGAAATGAGGCTATCTTACCAAACCTGAGAAATTATTCCATGACATCATCTTTTAATCTTTGTCTATAGTCACCAAGGAGGATTTTCACTCTAGATTTTTTTTATTTGAATCTTTGATTTGTGCATAGTTGTGCTCCTATGCCACTGTCTTCAGGATTTTATGCATGGGCTCTTTGATGGGCAGCACTTTCACAAAAAAATTGGCAAGAGACCATGATCTTATTTTTGAAATTTTTCCTGCTGTATCTCTTTTCTTGCTGTGGATGCCCTTATGAGTTTTAGGCTTCTTACTTTGCATATGTTTTGTTGTTAACCATTATAAAGCATTCCTGCAGAAATGCTTGATCATGGGCAAACTGTCTTTATGAAGACTTAATGCTTGATCAAGGAGATACCTTGGGAGGCCTTTGATGTCATAGGACAATGATAATTTCACCTTTGTTTTCACTTGACTTCACCATTGAATATCTGTAGAAATAGTGAATTTATAACCATGAAAATGCATAACGTAGGAGACCTATATGAATTATTGGGATGTCCTTTGGAATAGGTCTTTGACTGAAAATATTGAATCAGGTTTTGGAGGTGAAGACAAGGTTTTGACACACTTTTATGGACTGCCATCCAAGACAAATAAAACAAACTTTGACTTACCTAAAGATCTTAGAAAGGGAGTTTAGAATCACCATTACTTGAGGCACTTGGTGAGTGGAGGAAAAAGTTTGGGTTACTTGGCGAACCAAGGTGTGAAAATAGAGGGTTTAGGAAAACAGAGAGAAAGTGTTATAGGAAGAGGTGGAAAGAATAATGAGAGTGCGGGAAATCAGTCTATGATTTGGCCTTCTTGGAGTGATAGGATGGCCATGCCTTGAAAGAGTAGCAGGATAGTGAAAAATTTATCCTGAGGATAATGAAGGCAGTGAAATTTCTAGAATTCACAAGACTTCTATGAGTGTCATTTCTAGAAATCTTGGACAAGAATTTAGTCATCTAAATAGGTAAAAATTAATGATGACTAATAGTCTCTTTGTTTCTAGACCCACTCTAGGGCTAGAGGGATTGTCTCTGTCCATAGAGAGGATTTAACTACTTAACAGTCCCATCATGACAAAATTTATAAAAAAAGAGTTGATTTTAAATCGACGATATCTCCCTCATCCAAACTTCAATTCGACCGATTTTTTTTTTTGAATTTTGGTATAGTTTCACAAGGAATCGATATCTACTATTTATATTTTAAAAATTTTCACAAAAAAATTAGATATGCTCTGCAAACACCCCACCTAAAAAATTACTGCTATGATACCATGTAGAAAATCCACATAGATTCAACTGATCTTATAATATGCTAAAAAAAACTTGAAACTGTTATAAAAATGTGGAAACCAATTACGATCACGCAATCACACGAACAAGAAAGAGAAATAATTTCAATCACACAACACAAATATTTATCTAGGAAAAGCCTCAGCTAAAAACCATGCTATCTGTATATTTCATTAAGTCAAGAATATGAAACAATACAATGCTTCTCTTAGGCTTGGGATCTCTTTGCACTATCTATGGTTTTCTCACTACCAACTTGTGCACAAGATTCTCTTGGCACACCTTTCTCTCACAATTTCCACGCACAAGCTTGTGCTTCCTCATACTCACCAAAACAATGATTAAACTTGTGCCTTCATTCCTCCTTTTAAAGTAAATTTTCTCTAATTAAGGAATGATTTATTTTACGCCTTCTTCTGATTCCATGCACCACCTATACAATTTGGATGATTATACAAATGAGAGTACAATCCCATTTAACTCCAATCTCAAATGGGTCTTCCTCAAGATTTACATGCAACAACTATTTATAGAGAATTATCAATTATCTGATTAATCATTGCAAGTGAATTAAATCATATTTAATTCATTTGACCTCTCACTAGTTCCTCCATTTGTTAGAACTAGTTAACTAATTTTAACTCAAAAAATTAAGTTAAATAATTACAACTCATAATAAACTGCAACTGGACCCTTTAAAACTTAGGGATAACTCTACATGCCTCAAGTTTGACCCTCAACGCGAATTGAATAAACCAAGTCTTCTTGAATTAGTTAACTCATACAAGTTGTCATGTGATGTGGAATTACAATTTACTTATAATTTAATTAAGTGAAAATTAAATTAGGAGCCTCTTCTTGTTGCCAGTTTCAATATTTATTGTTGCAAATTTCAACAATAAATAAAGGATTTTCTATTCATTCATCACCATGACCATTTTCATCGTTAACATTATCATCTCATAAAATTTTAGCTCCCACTTGAGTTCAATCCACATTTTATATTTTTCTTCCCATTGCAAATTGAGAGAGAGAAACAGATTGTTGAAGCACAAGGACGAGAAAGGACCCATCCCATGGAGGCATAACTGCAGACCCATGTTGTAATTTCTTCTCACCAAGTGTATTCATTAATAAAATTATTATTCAAGTCCTTCATTGGATTATTGCACTTCTATTTTATGTTGTTATATGTTTTTATTTGCTAGATCTATTGTGTTGCAGGGTTTTTCTTCATGTTTTATTACAAATTTGAAGCATATAAGCAACCATGTTTTGTTGTTAGGGTTATAATTAACCTATAACTTAAGTAAGGGATTTTGGCACACTTCTCCAAAAAATTTACACTGAAAAATGGTGAATCCACTAGTTATTTAACACTTTAGTCGCTAACAAATGATGACTCCACTAGTTTAGTAGTTCATAGCTTTGGTGACTGTTGTTTCAACTATTTTAAGTGGTTTTCAAGAATTTTTATTCCTCTCAATTTCTATTTTTATATTTCTTCTATTTTCTAGAAAATTCTTCATTTCTGTTGGGGCTTCACATCTTTCTGCAGGTCACAGGTACCAATCGAGAAGAATATGACATAGTCTGGGTCAGCACTTTTTGGCCCTTTTCTATTCCCAATGTAATTTTCATCCCAAAATCTGAATTGGGCACACTTTTCAGGTCAATCTTCGCACTCCGCAATTTTTCAGTTTTTCCATATTTTTCTCAGATTATTGTATCTATGCCAAGAAGGGTTTCTATCTTTCCTAAATCACATCTAGGCTTGTATCCACTTATTATTTTCTCATTGAGGAAGTAAAATCCCCCCTAGGGTTTATAGAACACCTCCATCATTTAGGAAGATAATTGTTGAGTTGAGGAGTCTAGTGTGCAACATTTTCAACCATAGTTTGTTTGTATTTTTCCATTATTTTGCAGTCATTTTAGACAGTTTTTTACAACATTTTATTCCCTTTAGAATATTATGTTTCATTTCCCCCTCAGGACCCCCTTGAGTATCCTTTATTTTGTATCTTCTTTCTAGTCTTTTTCCAACACTTTCACCTTTACATTTTGCCGGTTTTATGCTCCACATTCAACATATTTTTTCCTTTAGATCATATTCCCTTAGACATTAGATATTTTGGCCATTTGTTGTGTCTTTGAGTTGATTTTTTTCCCAAATTTTTCTTGTTGCTTAATTTCCTTCTGGGGTGGGGGTTTGTGTGTTTCAGTTTGATGCTCATTTTACTGTTCATTTTCAATACTATTTACAATTTATGCACTTTATTTTTAGCAACATTGGCATCATCAAAACATGTTGAATTAACACATACACTTGTCACATTTTTCACACACGAAAAACCTAAGAGAACATAATATTGTTTATCACCGCCAAGCTAAGATTTGAAACAATCCGCCTTAATAAATTAACTCACATAGATTAATCCCAGTTTGGCACTAGGGCCAAAACAATATTTTTTGTTAGGTGTAGGATCAGTGAGATAGGTTTCCAATAACACCTGTTGATCACTTACATTGATACATATAAATTTGACATATTAGGGAGCCTAAAATCCTTCACTATCCCATAGTACAAAACCAGAGCATGACAGAAACCCGATTCAGAGGGGGTTAGGATAGATCACGGTGTGAGAAATTATCCTCGTGTTTATCAAAATCGTGGTAGGGAATTATGTGCCATGGTTTATCACCAAGAATCTTAAGACTCGACCACCGCCATGGGACGATGGTAACCTTAATGGCCACTATTAGGAAATCACCCTATAGGACTGGTTGTGGGCAAGTAGTTGGTCTTGTACCCCACCTTTCTTGAGACAAATCTACTTGCAGGGATCATATTCCTTCAAGTAAGAAGTCTATTAGAAGGTCATCGAAAAAACTATAACTAAGACTTATTTGAGGATTAATATCACCTTTAGGCTAGAGGCTATTTTTTATTTTATAGGACATGTTTTCATGAATTAGAGTAGCATATCATTATAGTTAGTTTACACTTGGCACCATTGGACTATGTGTTTGCTTGTTGCTTGTTACTCTTTTCTCCTATCATCACCCTTTAAGCTCTTGATTAATCTATTTCTTGACACCATTGCACTCCCTAGGCATTTTCACAAAGACTTCATGGCCTTCACCCCTTAATTTCCTTTAGGACATCATCTTACTCATGCTTGTCGAGTTCAGACCCATCCTCCTAGTCCTCCATTAAGTCCCCATACTGACTCTAGTGCTTCTGATTCTTCCAATTCTTCCTTTGATTCTGCATCTTCCCAATCCCACACTTCCACCATGTCTGACACTAATGTGGGTGGTTGAAACCAAGGTCCTAACCAAGGTAATCCTACCGACATAACCTCTGTAGGTATTACCACTAATCCTCCTTTTCTTCCCTATATGGTTGGCTTGAGCCTCCATGATTTTAGCTAGCCTATCAATGATCCCCTTCTCCATGAAAAGATTTGGTCTCCCATGCTCACCAAAATCCTCTCAAACATTCCTAAGTTTGAAGGTAATCCTATAGAAGACCCTACAAATCATGTTCACTCTTTCTGCATGTGCTTTTCATCAAATTCCATTACCGATGGCTCCATTTGTCTTTGTATCTTCAAATGCACCCTAAATGGATCTATTTACAAATGGTATGTGGACCAAATGCATGCCTCTAATTCACCTTTGGGACTCTCACCAAATCTTTCCTTTAATATTTGCAGTTACCTCTTCGATACGAAATAGGTGCCAAACTATTAACCTCTTTTACTCAAAATTCTGCCACCTGCCTTTCTGACCATATACAAGAATGGCACAGAAGGAGGAGAATGTGTTGAGCCCTTGAGTTTTAAGAACATGTATATATTGATTGGTTTTTTAGAAACAAATTTTCCCCCATAGGTAGATATTTCATGTCTCACTTCCATTGGTCTCATGAAGAAGCTCTTCAGATATCCTTAAAATATGATTTGATATATTCCCAGCCAGGTTATGTTTATACTTTCCTCCCCAATCTTCCTCAGCCTGGTGTTTCATTGGGGGAATCTCATATCACTGATAGTATTTTTGGATCTCTTTCCCACCGTCAACCATCACCATATCTTCAACCTCCCATGAGTCATGGTCAACCCTAGGGGGGACCAGTTCCGCTTACACCTATCCCATTCCTAATCCTTTGTGTGTTCTCTTACCGAGGTACAAGAACATCATATACATTTCCCCATCCACATTTGTTGATGTCAGGTCCAACAGTTTCTCAATATTGTTATCAAAATTTTTTCACAAATACTTACTATCCTTATGAACCACCCAACGCTCCAGCCCCACCAACACCAGCATTTCAACCTTCCATGCCTCCACCTCCTCTGTCGCAATAAAAACACCTCTGTACAATAAAGTGTATGCTTAACATAGTACTACTGATCCCCCTAACTCTAATGGATGGAATCAGGGGAAGAGTAACTAGAACCAAAAACCTCAAGGTAACCAAGGCAATAAATGTCAACAACTTAATGCCCTAAGGGTGACTAGCCTAATCCCACAACCTAGAAACATGGTGGATAACCCAAGAAAAATAAGGATCTTAGAACCAATAAAAAGTGTGCTTGTTGTGGAGTTTTTTTCCATTATAATCATGAATTTCCCCTTTTACCTCAAATGCGTCAGGCGTGGGAAGCTCAAGAAACTGCCTCTAGAGGACCTAAGCCTATGGTTCCACCTCCTCCACCTCCCTCTTCATCACAACCGACTATGATTACCAATCCATTCCCTGATAAAGGATATGTGGCTACACAAACTGCCCACAATACTCCACCTCCTCAACCTTAACAACGTATAAATGGGAATTTCCATATTCTTATTATGAATTCCAAATAAATCAATCTCCAGACTTGGTCGTGCCAATAAGACAATCCTACTGGTAAGTCGACAACTGATTTCCAACCCAAAAGTTCCACTGAGTCCCTGTCATCACCTAATGATACCTTACATGTCCCTCAGCCTAAGGTAGACGTTCAACCAAATATCATGAAAGGTCCATTATGTCGAAATTATACTTCTTATAAAGCCACCCATACCTATAGTATAAAATATGACTTGGTGCAATCTCTTGTAGCCATGTCAAAGCTATAAGTCCTCTAAATGTGCCCCTCCAAAAGGAAAGATATATTATCTAATTTGGGCATTGCGGATCCATATGGAAATCATTTAATTTTCTTTGATATTGATAAAGCATAACTTCCCCACCTTCCTTCATCTATTTCCTTTCAAATAATAGTCTCCAGAAAAAACACCATTTTCATGTGGTGTATAGTAGACGAAGGTGCCTCCAGGTGTGTGACGATGACTAGTGTATGGAAGAAACTTGGTTCCATGACCTATCACCATCCACCATCACCCTTTTTTCATGGGATGGTCACCTCTTACAGCCTCTCGGTCTCTATGATAATTTCCCTATCACTATCGCTGGCAAGACGGTCATGATCGATATCAAAGTCATTGATTCCCCTTTAGATTATAACATGTTGTTGGGTAATAGTTACACATATTTCATGTTAGCTGTCACATATTTTTTCCTCTGCAAGATTTGTTTTCCCCATAATGGAAATATCATTAATATTGATCAACTTACTTACTATGACCCTCATTCGACAAAATCTCCTCAGAATACCATCTCATCGATTGTGGGCAACAATACTACCACCATTTTTACTTCTATTTCCCTTGGATTCTATGAATATTCCACACTAATTGGGGCTTAATATTCCCCTCCGCCTACTCCGTTTGAGCTTAACTCGTAAAGTGTTTTCATGCTTCAATCATCATGGGTTGCTAGCAAGCAGTCTGGTGTGTCTTCCTAGAAACCAACTCCTTCGCACCCCCCTACTCAAGAATCAACTTGTCCTTTAGGTATAATTCATCTAGACAAATTTCCTCTTACTGGTATCTCTCACGGTCCTTTCTAGCCAGGAGCCATTCCTCCAGTAATTTCACATACAGGAGAAGTTCCTCTAGGTAATTATCCCTCTAGTTAGATACCTTTATTATTTCCACCACCAAGAATTTTTTCCACTCCTATAATGGCCACATTCATTCTTCCTAACATCACTTTAGGGATACCAATTTGGTACATTTATCCTCTTGCAGACACTCGTCTCGACCAACTCAAACCTTATACAAATTTGACTTTGGTTCAACCCATTGTTACCTCCCCTTCCATTGCTTTAGTTCTAGAATAAACTTAACAAGAAGCCACTCTTGTTGTGAAAGCATCTGGTGAGGGAAAAAAGGAAAGTAAAAGGGAAAAAAATACAAGGAACCCCAAGAAACTCCCACTCCTCCTAAACCTCCAAATCCTTCTCCTCCATGTGCTTTGTGTGATGTTGTTAGGCATGCCACCAATAATTTTCCTAAGCTCCTTCATACTAATAATGTTTTCTTTGATACTTTTCCCGACCATAACATTCATGAGGTCCATGTTATCTTACCTTAGTTTGCCAAAAAGAACAAAACCTTATGCACGAATCACCCTTATGCTTTGTGTGATAAGTATGGACATTATTCCCATCATTATCCATGTATCAAAGATTTTGTGATACACTTCAAGTGCTTCACAAATTAGATGTCACTCATAGTGATTCCACTTCCCCTATATCTATGTTTTATAGCCCCAATGCTTCGCCAGGACATGAGGTTTCTCAACCCACCATCGTGATTCCCCTTCATGATATCAATACGATGAATATTTATACCCCTATTCTCTACCTAGCATCATCCATGGGGTCAATATATTTAGACTCTTTCAGAGTTTCCTATTGTGCTTGCTTCGAAACTACTTCAGAGTACACTTCAGTCTTAACACTGGGAGATATCACATATACTAGTCATCTATCCAACCATTTTGACGATCTGCCTGTGAACCTTGCCTCTCATGAATATGCCTTAGGTAGTTCCTCTTTATAATGTGGTCCCTCTTCCTCTTGTTCTCCCATTTTTCATTATGATGAAGAGATCATGAAATCCATGACCACTCCTTATTATCTTTGGGATAATATGCACCATCATGCATACTTCCTTCCACATCCAACCCATTATTAATATGCTTTGGATTCCAAATAATTCATCCATCATGAGGTTGATTGGTTCAAAAACCTCATTCATATACCAGATGCTTTTGAAATGCATGTTCCTTTTTATTTTTTTCATTTATGTAGCTTGCATCCCCCATCATCTCATTTGATGTATTATTGTGCCTTTCAAATAGATCCATCATCCACACCATATATTGGTTACACCGATGGTACGAGTCGCTTCTTCTATAATCTAGAATCGGCAACTTAGGAAGCCCTTTGCATTCATTAGTCCACTCCAATGACATTTGCATCGAATCTTCCACCAATAACTAGGCCCAATATGATGTAATGATAGGTTTTTTAGTTGATGTCCTTGATCATTTCATACTTCACCTCCATATTTTTCTTTAATGCTTTCTACTCGTCATGCAATTGAATGACGTTTATCATGTGCACAATCCTATCCTATTTAGAAAATATCTACGAGTTAATATTTTGGAACATGAATTTGAATCCATTTCATTCAATTATGTTCCTAGAGCATAAAATAATTATGTATATACCATTGCAAATAACATTCTATATTGGAATTTATCACATGAATATACAATAAGGCATCCATAAAATAAACAAATGGTGAACCACATCATCACAAAAAGATGCATCACCATATTATGTATCATAGGACCCATCATATAGTGTTTGGAGTCCACTACTCTAAATACATATGAAATTCCCATCACATGCTACATAAAAAAATGGGGGCACACATGCCCCTATGACTAACCACTATCCTCTAGTGGGTCTCGTGCAAGTGGGGGCATTCCCCGAGCTTGTAATTCTCAAACTGGTTGAGTGACCATTGTTATGCACCTCATGATAGCTTGCCACTAAGAGGGAAGACTATTACATGCATTTGTGTATTAATCTTCCAAATTGTTCCACCGATGCTCTGTCACCCCGGTCAGTAGAAAGTTTAACCTATGATAGAGATCCTCCAATAATGCATCACTATCTAGTCTTTACTATGATGTCGATCCAATTTATCTATAGCCCCACGTGTTGCAACTTGTCCCACATATCTTACTAGTTTAACTGGTGTTATTTATTAATTCCACAAGTTTGAAAATTGGTACCACATACCTATATTTTCTAAACTATACATGCAGCCAAAATATAAAAACTATCACTTACCATCTGGTCCCCATGCTCGTCCTAGTGGAAGTGGTAGATTAGGATCCCCCTGGAAGTTCATTCTGCAATATGGATATTCTTCTATTTAGAGTGGAATCTTATCCCAATGACTAAAGAACTCAGGTCAAAACACCCATATGATTCCATCCCATATAGCTCGTCGCAGTAACTTCCCCCAGTGGCACATCTTGGGCTCTTGCAGGTCCCCATCATGGATTTGTACATGGTGTACATGTGGTTAGATGATAGGGATCTTCTCAAAGAAGAATGAGCAAAAAAATGTCCAAAATTAATAGTTATCATTGACCCATTTCCTATATAGACCCAACTAACATTTCAACGATGTCAACAACATTTAGGCCCACCCATACTAGGTCCCTCCCAGTACACTCTCCACTAGAATCATCTGCCCTCTAGAAATGCAATGACTACCCAAGATGCACACCATTACCATGACTATAGCTTGTGTCTCAAGCCTCTCCAAGTCATGTATATGAATTATTGTTTCATTTACCCAAGTCCCAAGTGCACAATTATGGTCCACAAACTCTCCAATATTCCTCCTATGAGGAAGCACATGATGAATATCTCCCACCACCTCCAAGGATGGAAACCCTTTCAAAAAGTATATGTCCTGAATTGTAATCTTAATCCTATGTCCCTGTATCACAAACGTCCCATGGTTTGGGACCCAATAACTCTTAATATAGGATAAAAGTGGCTCATCCACCCTCATCAATGGGTTTTCCAAGAACTTGAGCAACCCATATCGCATCAGAGCCCCTCTAACAACATGATTCCCCTTAATCTTAGTGCGAAGAACATCAAATTCCCATTCTCTCCATACCTACTTTAACTCTACCATTCCTACCAAAAAACATCATATTTTGTTAGTTCAGAGTCATAAAATACATTTTCAGTCCTCAACTTTAGCTTCTAAGAAATCCCAATATTTTTCTTTCCTCAGGTCCTGGGCACATTTTTTCATCCAAAAATTATGCTAGGCACATTTTCAGTGCATTTTTTTGCACTCTAGGGCACATAAAAAGGCCCAATAGGTGTGTTGCAACCGTGATGAAGATAAAGGCTTCCCCCCAGTAAGGTGAGGCCCTAATTTGAAAATTCAATCCATGGAAAATGATCATTTTATCTGCTACGAGCTTGCCAAGATTTAGGGCCTTCTCCTCCTTTCCAAAATATCCAATAGATCACTATGAAAATCAATTGGATTTGGGTGCAAGAATCCATTTTATAGGGTAAATCCTAGTTTTTTTCATTGACCATTACCAACAAACTGTAGCTCGATTTGATGAACTGACAACACTGTTGGAAAGCTCTCACTAAGTTCTATAATGAGTATTTATTAATTTTTTGTATTTTGAAACTTCACCAGGAAGCCATTTTTTTCCGAGAGGTCTCACTTTGCCACTTGCCAAATTAAAATATCTTCATATGAGTCGCATGTACTCTGGTACCACTTTACCTTTGCACATGTTGATTTATGTGTTGATTTTCGTCGTGAGTAACCATTATTTACTCATGTTTATATGGTCCCCTTTGGGCATCCCCTGTGTGGCAGCATCATCGAGTCACCCTTGTTGAAAACATTAGATATGAGTCACTGTTGGACTCATGGAGTCCTTTTAGAGTACCATTGAGTCTTGTTACAGTGCATCATCCATTTTTGCATCAAATTCATCCCATATCACTTATATTTACCTTACAACTACACTAATATGTCTTTGAAAAGCCTCCATATGAGTAATTGACCATCCACTCTGGAATTGAGTCAGTTGTTGCCAGGCCAACCATGCTTATTATTCTCTAACAAGGGAAGTTGTCAGCCCACCACTCATATTATTCATCCATCATCCCTATTGTCATTTTATCAGTCACATTACTATATCCCTCGTGCCTTTGTAGAGGAATCATCATTTCCTCAACTCTGGCAGACCCTCTTCTGTCAACTTCAACACATTTATTATAGTAGCACGATTTAGAGGGTGATGTACCTTAGTTCCAACCGTCATCATTATTTGATGCTTCAAATCAAGCAAAGGGAATCCCCATTTCCCTTTTCCTTGGTCATTTCTCATGTGCCCGACTCCAGCTCATTATCACACGATTAAGAATCATACACTTGATTGCCTAGTGATCCAAAAAATTGTACCATAATTTACCGGGTGTTTGTGATATGTTCCATACCTCATGAGGAGGTGATCCTTCAGGCAGACCTGCACATGCCCAGATGCCAAGATATTATGATTCATTCTCAGATGCATTTCCATATATTTGACTGGCTCAGTTTATGCCATTTTCAACACCAACAACATGCATATCTCCTTCAGATGATTCATTCAAATCTTCTGAGTCATTTCATGTTGAGCAGGGATCCTTTGTTTGTGATATCCCCTCACCATGTTGGATTGAGTGGAATTATGTCTCATATACTCAGATCAACAAGTTTTATTTTATTCAATCTTGGACTCTGTTTTCCAGGAACATTATGTATATGGGATTCATTGTATCATTGTATCATTTTCCATCCCATTGATGACAACATATCATGTATCATGTAATTTTTTTGTCAGACCCGCATTTCTAGGAAAATCATTATTATTTTTACTCAATTATCTCAGCAGGTATTTTTATGCCTACCCCGCCTCATTTGAGATTATGTAATTACCAATAAAAGGAGACTTACATCAGCTAAGTAGGTCTCTGCCCCTTCATTATCATTCCTTCTTTGCCTTGCTTCAATTCTCTCTCTCTCTCTCTCTCTCTCTCTATCTCTCTCTCTCTCTCTCTCTCTCTCTCTCTCTCTCTCTCTCTCTATGACTCCCCTTTAGTTTCTAACGAAAGTGCAACCTACAACGTATTTTGGTCATATGATTTTCTCCAAGCACTCTTATGTTGGGGGGGAATTTATTATCACCCAAAAAAATGATCACCTAGCTATTTCTTAGTAGGTGGATCGAAATACACCATGTAGGATTAATTTTACCATGGGAAAACCCACTTTCACCATAGGAAATAATTTAGTAAATCATTTATATAAATTATTTTTCATTAAAATCCAATAACCCCATGAAAATAATTAAATAAATCACTATTTATTTATTATTGCTTATTTATTCCATATTTTCCTTTTGAGATAATTGTTAAATCATTATTTAATAATTATTTCAAATTCATATTTGACTTAATTCTCACAAAGTGATTAATAAATAAATTTTATTTGTTAATTACTTCAACCACTTTCTAAATAAATATATTTGACCATTTTGAATATCTTTTCCCTCTCAAAAAATATAATAAAGTATTCTCAACAACTATATTTTGATTTATTCAATAATATTTTATTATTTTCTAATTCCTAGTTTGGCTTAATATTTCATTATAAATAGAGGGTTTTCTATTAATTCTTCACCATGACCATTTTCATCGTCAACATTATTGTCTCATAGCATTTGAGCTCCCACTTGAGTTGAAGTCACCTTCCTTTTTTTTTCTATCCATTGCAAATTGAGAGAGAGAAATACATTTTTGAAGCATAAGGAAAAGAAAGGATCCATCCCATGGAAGAGGAACTACATAACCATGTTTTAATTTCTCCTCACAAGGTGTATTCATTAATAAAATTAATCAAGTCCCTCATTGTGCTATTTTACTTCTATTTTATTTTGTTATATGTTTCTATTTGCAATATCTATTACATTGCAGGGCTTTTATTCATGTTTTATTGCAGATCTGAAGAATAGAAGTAGCAATATTTTGTTGTTAGGGTTATAATTCACCTATAAATTAAGTAATTTATTTTGGTACACTTCTCCAAAAACTTTATACTAACACCTTCATAAATCTATTTGTAGTACAGGGATGCCTGAAACTATTTGATTCAATTTAGGTAATTATTTATAATGAATATGTCCATATATTCTATGCCATAACTCACTTGGATGGATTTCATCATGAACTAAGGCTTGAACTAGTTGACTCAAAAGCCTATACAATATTCATTCATGAAGCCAAATAACACTAGCATCACCTATACTAGATCCCTTGGACCATGTGAGTACTTTTCCATCCACAAAAAACTAATCTATCTCCTTTATCTTCTAAACAAGAAATACAGACAATACTCTTTTTCAAACTTGGTACATATATGACATTGTTGAGATGCATATTATTACCATATTATAGCTCTACGGATGCCTTTCCAACTCCTTTTATTGCATAGATGTGATTGTGTCGAAGCTCCACCCTTTGGGACAACCTATTTTTTATTATGGTAGAAATATTTTCATTCTCTCCAGTCATATGCCTTGATTCTCCACTATCTACCAACCACATATCATTAACATCTACAATAGAACCTGTTAGAGTAGAAATTAAAAGAAATATTTGTCACCTTTGGGCTTCTTTGGGTGTTCATATTCAACATCTTTCTTGAAATGACCATATTCAATAAATGACAATCCTTCTTGAAATGGCCATATTTATGACAACCATAGCATTGAATTCTTGACATGTCCTTCTTCTTTCGTGGTCCTTTTCCTTGAGATCCACCCTTCTTCTTTCCTCTATTTTTCTTCAAGCAAGATTCAAATGCTTGAGTAGTGGCTTCCTTCCTTTCTCTTGATATGATCCTTGATTCTTCTTGATCATAAGAGGTCCATAGTTTTTTTAATTTCAGAGCTTCTTTCCAGCTACTTATACCTATTGCAAATGCATCCCATGATCTAGGTATAATATTGAGGGTTGTAGTCACAAATTCAATTTCAAATTTAATTGATAACATGTGATCTCATATTTGTAAAATCCTTATGAATTATGAATCCATAGTGTAATCATCTGTGACCTTGTTTTTGCTTTGAAAAACACCCTCAAAATTTTTTTTACACTTGAATTTTGGAGCCTACTTGTGATCCTACGATATGTTGTTCCAATATTATTAGAATAGATTCATAGTTGGCTTATGATTCTAAATTTTGAAACCACTTGCTTATACATGCTTAGCCTTTGATGAATTCATAAGCATGCTCTTTGATAGAAACCATAAAAGTTAATTTGCACCTTAGAAAGTCAAGCATTGTGAAATCCTTGATGATGTTAGTCATCAATATTTTTCATTATTTGTAGATGACTATAAGATGGTTCTATTTTTTTGAAAAAAAAAGTCCTTGGATATTGTGAGTTTCAGAAATCTCACTGCCTTCATTATCCTTATAAATTTTTTTTCACTTTTCCTCAGTTGGTCTTCCCAAAGCCATCTTGTTTCTCCTAAAAGACTCATCATAGGCTTATACCTCTCATTTTTATCCTCCTTCCCTGCCTATGACCTCATTGCTCCATTTCCACCCTATCAATAGACTCCATCCTCCATCTAGGGTTTCCTAGTGATGACTCATTTCAATGTCCCTTTGGGAACAATAAGCTGTAACAATAATATGTTTTCACATGAATATCCCCAAGTTAAATTTGAGTCAAGATCAGGTCAAAGGACCCTCCCACTAGGTCATTAGGGTTTTTACATGTTTTGAGGTCATCATTGGATGTTTCAGGCACTAATTTTCCTTTGCTAGAATCTGGCTCAGATGTAATAGAATGTAAAGACATGGCTATTCAAGAAGGACCTAAAATATTTCCAAAGAATATTACCTCATAATTTCAAAGTCTGCAAATGAGAAAAATGGACAAAGTTTGGCACTTCTGCAAGAGTGTTGAAATTTTTGTCAAGAAAAGGTACTGGTAAGGTGGACTGTCTACTTCTAAATGAAAACCAATTACATCCAAGGAAAGGGAAACATTTAGTCTTGTAGATAATTAGGGTTTTGAACTTGATGGTCCAGTCAAGTGAAAAAATAGTGACCACTTGCAAAAATGACCTAGAGGAGGCACACAAAGCCAAACATGAAGAAATTCTATCAGAATAGATTGAAGAAATATGGAAAAGGTGAGGTGAACTGGATAGAAATTAATGAACTTGAAAGGGCTATAGAGAACTTAGAAGAAAACACTGATGATTGCTATAAAAGAGCTGCAGACACCTAGGGTTTTTAATAAATTGTTAGAGAAGGTAAAAATCTTGAGTTGAGTTTCATAGTGGAAATTACACGAGTTTGAAGATGTTGCTATGTGATTAAACCCTAAGTTGTCAAAAGCAACATATCATGCCTCAACAAGCAAAAGGAAATCCAATTCAATGTTTTCAATCACCTACAAAGAAAAAGTGTCAAAATGGTGTTAGTAAGAAAGGAAAAGGACTTTTAACCTTAGAAAGTGGGTTTTGATAATTAAATCAAATTCATCTTAACTATAAAAGCTCATTTTTCACTCCATATGAATCATTGTTTCCTTGAAAAGATTCAAGCCCTGAAATAGGAAAAGGAGAAAGAGAAACTTGAAATCCTTGTTGATGTATCCCTCCAAGCCTCCAAAACATGATCAACAAAGAAAAATCCAAATTTTGGCACTTGGTGCACATTTTGAAATTTTGACTGTTTGGCCAGCAGAAAAAAGGGCCAAACATGCAGCACCATTGGCGTTGTGCTCTTTTTTGGGGCACTCAATGGAAAAATGGCTTCAATATTCATGTTCATCATTCCACGGACATCGCCCACAGATAATTTGAGCTCATTTGGAGCAAAACTGATCCTCTAAAAGTGCCAAAAACCACCTAAAAACCACCTTTCTGCCCTATTTTCAGCACTGGCGCTGTGCCCTGAGAAGTCTAGGGGGAATGGATTTTTGAGAAGTAAAATTGACCTCAATGTGGAAACTAAAGGCATATTTGGAAACTAGAGAGGACAGGCTTTCCAATGAGCTATCATGGATCTCATTTGGAGACCGGGAAGGCCTCCAAATCTCATCTGCAAAAGAGGCAATTTTTCTAGATTTGGCATTGTGCCCTTGGCCTGGCGCTGCACCCTTGCCTGAAAGTCAAAAAAAGACACAAGGAGTTATGAAAAAGATACTTTTGAAGGCTTGAAGGACAAATATATACAAATTTAGCTTATAATTTATGTTAGAAGTTATTTTTGTAATGAATGAGGCTTTGATATTTTGCCTTGGGCCTTGCATGGTCTCAAAGGTCAAAATGCCTTAAATATGTAATAAATGACTTCTAAAACCCTAGCTAGCGTTTCCACCTCCTCATTTTGTAGTTAAATACTGCATGTAAGCTTCATTATTTTTGTTGGTTGTTTTATGGAGATGAATACATAGACTTGGATTTTTTGAGAAAATTAGCTTTGGAGCTTTGTGACTATTTTAGATTGCATGCCATGGAGCAAGCACTTTCATAGGATCCATGAAATTTGTTGAATGGTGATGTATTTCTAATCTCGTATTTTTTTCCTTATGTTTTTCATATTTTCCATCTTTTATCTTGGAGTAGAACAAAAATTTTAGGTTAATACATGTTTTTTAGAGGCACCTTATTTCTGTCTGCTCTCTATTGCTTAGATGTTTTCCTCTACTAGGTTTGCTTGGAGAAATTAGGAGTTCCCTACATCTCCATGTCCATATAGTTTGTTTCCTTGAGACTAAATCTGTAGATTATGGCTAAATAAGTTTATGGTTTTCCCTGTCCTTTGGTTTTGCTTGAAATGTTGTTCTCGAGGCTTTCTTTGAAGTGTACTAATTAGGTTTTAGGCTAAAGAAGTTTATGGTATGCCCTGTCATTTAGTCTATCTTGAAATGGTTAATTTGAAGGTCTTTATAGTTTGATTAAGGAATTTAGGAGTTCCCTTCTCTTTAATCATTACTTATGTGGTATCTTGAATGTTTCCTTTCTCTGAAGGTAGATAGCTAGAGAAGTTAGGAGTTCCATGCTCTCTAGGGTTTGATGGATAGTTGTTTAAAAGTTTACTTGATAGAGCTAGGTCAAAGAAGTTTATGGTGCACCATGTCCTTTGATTCTTTCTTGATGCATATTACTCTTATATAATCTTCTTGTTATGGTTTATGTTAAAGGATTCTTAACTGCCCTTTAAACCTACTACATTCACAACTTAATGTTCATTTCACACCCACTAAACCTATCTAGATCCATTTGGCTTTGTTAACTTTCCCTATGAAACACCTTTGACCTATTTTTTTACTTTTCAAGACCTTTTGAAGACTCCATATCCCAATGGTTTAAGTTTATATTACTCTATCTGTTCTTCTTGACAACTAACCCAACCAAATAAAACAAAACAAAAAACCCTATCAATTCAACTAGCCTAAAATCAGCATCCCAAAACAAACAAGTTACATATTTTACACAAATATAGAGAGAGTCCTCTCTGAGTCCAGGAAGGCTAGGTTTTAGGGCTCCAAAGTTGGTTTGATGTTACCCTTATTCAATTTGGTCTTTCCAATCTAACAAATTGAAGGGACCTAAAATAATGGCGACTCCACTGGGGACTGAGTAAGTAACAGCTTAACTATTCCTTCAAAACACAAAAATCCCCTGCAAAACTTAGATAAATCAAGTGTTAGCCAAGAATGATATTTGGTTGACTCACCATACTAGAAAAATGGTGACCATACTAGCGAACACTTATTTAAAAGCTTAGTGTTACATAAAGAAGTCAAGTAAACCCAAAAAACATCTTTAGATTGGTATTTAGTTGTTGATGGTGGACAACAAGTACATACTCAAAATAGTAATCATAATCCACCTAGTGACTCCACTAGTCTTCAGTAGCCCTGTTGACTCCACTGTTTCTCACAGATTCCCCTGGGAATGCAACAATCAATCCTAATAGTATAAAAAACCATCCACATACTGTGTGAATTCAATATTTTTATAGATTGGTTTTGTTTTCAAACTCTTATAAACTTTCAGCCTCTCTCTGTTGTGGGTCTAAAATCTGGCTTCACAAATAATTTTCACCAGATCCCATCCTGACCCAAACCCTCTTGCAGCAGTTGACAATCCTGAATGCATCCTTAGGAAGTCTCCTAGATCTAAAAATTCAATTGTTAGAAGACCTACCCATGAAGCAAGTTCCCTACCACAAAACCTTACAAACTTGTTGAATATCTGGTTGTTGATGGTGGAAAGAAAAGTTGAGATCTTCCACCTGGCGACTCCACAACTCTCAATAGACCTAAGGACTCCACTAGTAGAAGACTCTAGATTGGTTGAAAATATGCAGTGACCCTTTTTGATTAAAAAATATAGATTCAAGGATACAATGGATATATGCTCCAATGAATAGAGATCACATCCCTGGATTCCCACACAAAATTCCTTAGATAAATTGGGGTAGAAACCTGCCTGTTTTTTAAGATGAAAATTTTGAGGACCCCTTGTTACATCTCATTATATTTCTTATACATACATGGAGTTTAAATGTTGAATCGCATGAGGAATGCCTCATGAAAATGTTCATGGGGACATTAGAAGGTAAAGAAACGGAATGGTATGAAGGCCTAAACCCTGGTAGTTTGTTTTCTTTAAAGGATTTCCACAAGGTATTTTATGAGCATTATAAAGAAAATTTTCAATCTTATCATTAGCTGAAAATTTTTGTGATCAATCTGAAGATCTCTTAAAACACCTTGTAAACATTGATGAAGATTTGGGAAATTGGCATCCTAAGGATATATTAGAAGAAATTCATGCATTTTATACTCAAGTTAACCATCATGACAACCAAAAGGAGTTGGTTGAGGATGAAATCAATAAGTAAATAAAGAAAGATCCACAAGGTCTCCCTAAAGAGACAAGTGTTGATTCTTCATCTCTTTTGTGTAAGGCTCAAGAAAACATCCAACCTTATGATCAGTCACAAAAGTGATAGAAACATCACAGTTCTATCCAAGAAAAAAGGAAAATGCCTCCCCCTTTAACTAATGAATAAATCAATCAGATCCTAAAGATACAACCAACCTCTAAACTTTTATATAAAGAAGATATTTCTATTTGTTATACTGCCGACTTATCCACTGATGCAATTTCTCATGCAGAAAATATAGAACAGGTTAATATTGATGTTGTGCTACCTCCTCAAGAGGACCTATTACCAGAGAATGCCCGTAAAAAATTCCTGCAAGAAGAATCCATTCCACTCAGTCAAGGCATATCAGACATAATGGAGAACAACATAGCAGAACATTATGAGGCTCCCAAATTAGATTATCATGAAGAAGAGGTGGAGTTTATTTCTCAAAAGAATCCCAAGCTTAACAAAGTGGAGAAAAAAATAGTCCTGGATGCAAATTATTGTTTAAATTCTCAAGACCAGATATTATTCAAAGATCCTTTTGCTGGATTCTTAGAGACATCTAGAGAAGGAGTAAAATATGCTAAGAATAGTTTGTTGCAAAGTGGGAAGAATATTTTGAGTGTTTTTGTTCAAAATCAAGTAATATGGGAGTGTCCTTTTTGTCTTTTCAGCATACCTAAAAGGCTGAATGAAAATCAATCATGTGGCCACTTACTTGATTGGATGTGTTGGAAAAAAGAGTTCACCTAATGTAGATATCATATACAAGTTAGATTAAGGATAGATAGGTATGCAAATAAGCTCATCACTATGAGCATCCTTTTAGTTTTAGAAATTTTTTTGACAAAAACAGAGAAAGAGAAATAAAAGAAGAAAAGAGGGCGGATAAAAGAAGAGGTGAATCCCCATACCAAAAAAGAGTATTCGTGAAATTGTGCAAGTCTAAATGCCACTACTTTGAGAAAGAAATTCTTGTTCATTCATAAAGCCTAACCATGATTGAACATGTTTTAAATTTCTACTGATAAGTTAGAAAATGAATATTTTTCAAACTATTTAAACTTGGCTCATCAATAGACTAGGTTAGGAAAAGATGCTAGTTCCCAAAGTTCAAATCTGAACCAAAGAGAAAAGAGAGGGATGAATGAAAAATTCCAAATCACAACCTTCAGTTTTAAGTTTTACTTTTCTGCAAATAATATGCGTGCATCTTGTCTAAAATGGCACATCTCATGACAAACCAAACTGCTTAACCTTGATTTGGTCATGTTTTGAATTTAATGTTAGTATATTATAGAATGAAGATCTGTCAAACGTTTAACCTTGACAGATAGGTAGATTAGGTAGAGAATAAAAAAATCTCATTAGCCTAATCAGAGCCTTTGGATGTTATAAGGGTAGAGGTAGATAGATTTTATGCTTTCAAAAGAAAAATGATGTCAAGGGTTTGCCAGTCCAAGTGCACCCAAATGAAGAAAAAATGTTAGGAAAATTATGATGGGTAGGTAGAGTTGATATGGAAGAAAACATGTTTTTTTCAGATGTTAAAATATCATAGCTTCCAAGGAGCAGCAACAAGATCAACATTGCAAAATGAAGAAAATTAGTGAGCATTTACGACACCTCATCTGCAAAATCAGAGATCTGATATCTGAGGTTATTGACACCTCCTGAAAGGAGCTTCCCTCCCCAAGTGGAGCCACTATTTTTCATCTGTATTTTTCACTATTTGTAGATGACTATAATATGGTTCTAGTTTTCTCAAAGCAACATTCCTTGGATATTATGAGTTTCATAAATCTCGCTACCTTCATTATCCTTATAAAAAAAAATTCACTTTTCCTCAGTTGGTCTTCCCAAAGCCACCTTGTTTCTCCTAAAAGACTCATCATAGGCTTATAACTCTCATTTTCATCCTCCTTCCCTACCTGTGATCTCATTGCTCCATTTTCCCCCTATCAATAGACTCCATCCTCCATCTAGGGTTTCCTAGTGATGACTCATTTTAATTTCCCTTTTGGCAAAATAAGCTGTAACAATACTCTATTTTCACTTGAAGATCTCCAAGTTAAATTTGAGTCAAGATCAAGTCAAAGGACCCTCCCACTAGGTCATTAGGGGTTTTACATGTTTTGAGGTCATCATTGGATGTTTCAGGCACTGATTTTCCTTTGCTAGAAATTGTCTCAGATGTAATAGAATGTAAAGACATGGTTTTTCAAGAAGGACCTAAAATATTTCCAAAGAATATTACCTCATCAGTTCAAAGTTTGCAAATGAGAAAAATGGACAAAGTTTGGCACTTCTGCAGGAGTGTTGAAATTTGTGTCAACAGAAGGCACTGATAAGGTGGACTGTCTACTCCTTAATGAAAAACACTTACAGCCAAGGAAATGGAAACATTTAGTATTGTATATAATTAAGGTTTTGAACTTGATGGTCCAATCGAGTGCCAAAACAGTGACCACTTGCAGAAATGACCTGGAGGAGGCACACAAATCCAAACATGAAGAAAGTATATCATAATAGATTGAAGATAAATGGAAAAGGTGAGGTGAACTGGATAGAAATGAATGAACTTGAAAGGGCTATAGAGGACTTAGAAGACAACACTGATGATTTCTATAAAAGAGCTGCAGACACCTAGGGTTTTGAAGAAAGTATCATAGTAGGTAAAAAGCTTGAGTTGAGTTTCATAGTGGAAATTACACGAGTTTGAAGATGCTGCTATGTGATTAAAACCTAAGTTTTCAAAAGAAACATATCATGCCTCAACAAGAAAAAGGAAATCCAATTCAATGTTTTCAGTCACCTATAAAGAAAAAGTGTCAAAAGGGTGTTAGTAAGAGAGGAAAATGACTTTTAACCTTAGAAAGTGGGTTTTCATAATTAAATCAAATTCCTCTTAACTATAAAAGCTCATTTTTCACTCCATATGAATCATTGATGCCTTGCAAAGATTCAAGCCATAAAAGAGGCAAAGGAGAAGGAGAAACTTGTGTAATATCCCAAAAGAGGGAAAATCTACACCTTTGGGAATATCTTAAGATATTCCAAAGTGAAGCTACAACAATATGTAAAACACATCCTATGGAGAAAAAATGAATAAATTAGCACAAAAAAGGCCAGAAGAATCAAATATCCATCATTCATATTATAGCAGCATAAGATAAAAAAATCCATGAGGAAATAGTCACTCAACAAGGTGCTGCAAACCTCAAAGGAAATGCACATGAGAATATGAAGAATTCTGCTACATGAATAAATCCCTAGGCTATGAGTGCGCAATCCTTGAAGGAGAACTGTTGCAAAATGATAATGATACACAAATATATCAATATGAGCTCAAATAAAGTGGGGGAGAATGATCTCAACCCCTGAAAATACAATACATCAATCCTTAGAAGGATTGGCTACAATACATGTACAAAATGGGAAAATGAAATAATGTTGAAGTTGCTGGGTAGCAGTAGCAAATCATAAAAAAAATAGAAGGAGATGACTAAATATGATCTGAAATCTGAAATGGCCTCCTCCAGTGGATCACTAAAGTGAAAGACTGATCCTTCCACTCAAGATTTTCCCTCCAATCACTCTTGCAGTCCCCCACTGCAAATACACCATGAGAATAACGCAGTCCAAGAGTGATATTGCACTGTAGGTGAACTGTAAAATGTTGGCCTAATGCCAATATCTACAAATCTTCCCAAGAACACTCCTCAATGATCCCCCAATGACATAGAGATCCTCTCCTCTAAAAATCAATCTCCAGAGTGATTTTGTGGAACTCTCCCCAACAACACCCAACAACACAACCCAGCCACCAATGGAGACTGTGCTATATCTAAATGAAATTCTTTGGCCTCAAGCCAGGATATGGGGATAATGAGGGACAATCCCTCAAGAGGTATCTCGAGAAGGAGAGGAAATCCTAAACAGGAATTCCCTCAGCAACTCTTGCTAAACACCAAGAAGATGCTCCAAGTCTAAACAAACATGGAAATATATAATTCATAACATGAGAAACAATGGTTGCCTTGCCCTCCTCTTATAAAATTTTGAGCTCCCTCTCCATGGGCCCCACTCATTAGGGTTTTCCTTCTCAAGGAATATTCCCTCCTCTTTCTCTGCGCTGTCCCACAATGTGCTTTCTACCTCATGATACTGCGTTGTTTGACTTGATCAAACTTGACCTAGTTACCCTACAAAAGCCCCTTTTCACACATGGAGGTGTGAAATCAAGCTCCAAAAGTGATTCCCCTTCATGCTGATAGGATTTTTGTTCCCTATAAATAAAATGAATGGGTCTCCTACCCATTTTATTCACTTCCTAAGTGAAAATGTAAAAATTAATATTCCACAAAATTTTGGAATATTACAGTCCTCCCCTCCCAAATGTTGTTAGTCCTCAAGAAACTGCAAGGATAGGAATTAAGAGCACCCTCTTCTCCTCTACAGCAACCTCATAAGATGAAATCATCCAAGGATCAAGGTGTTGCATCATCAATATATCTCCAAGTTTCCCATCCAAAGTGTGCAAGCCATCTTTTGGGAAGCATCCCAAATAGCTAACGATGTGTGACAATGAAACATCCATGGAAGCAAAAATGGGATATTTTAAGGTCCTCTTGAAGCATGAGGGCTGATGTAGATTTGGACTCATCATCCCCCTTTCAATCTCTCCCCCCCAAGCTATCAACCAAGCAAAATGAGCCACCCTCCAGAATGGTAACTCATGCAAATCATCCTCCACTTGAAGCTCCAGAAAAGTAGGTGGGCTGAAATTTTGGACATTGTAGACATAACAGTCTACCCGACACTACTTTCCTCTCCACTTAGTACAAGTGTAAAGGATTTTTTGATCTTGGGCTGCTATCATGTTTCCCTCAATTGGAAAGAAGGAAGCTAGACCTCCAAAGGTCCCTCTCCCAGCGTTGTGCATCAAGCTGGCCCAAACCATCCCATACATGATGGATAAGAAACCATCATCATATGGCACTCCATCCATCTCATGGTCCTCCTCATAAAGAGACAGATATTTTGCTGTAGAGGCCATGTCTCTTCCCATGCTCCTATTAGAGCATGTAATGCAGAAAGTGTGGGGATGCTCCTCCCCCAACAACACACCCACTCCATGTGTTCCTCCTCCAATCATGCCCCTCATATAGGCAAGAATAATATTAGAAAATAGGATCATGATCAACATCATAATGAGAGAAATACTGAAGGTTCTATGTAGTGCTAGAAGGTACCAACAGTCTCCCAATTGGTCACAACATAGTCTTCCCCACTGCAGCTTCATACAATGGTATGGCAAGTTGTCTCTTGACAAATGGCTTGTTGTATAAGTCATCACACCCACTAGTGAATAGTAGATGGCTGAATATGTAAACTAATCACACAAGAAGAAACCATATACTTTACCCGGATCATACAGTAGATAGCCATCTCCATCATAATAGCTAGCCAAAAATAGACCATGGAGCCTAAAGAAAATCTTGCCCCTTTGTAAAGAAATGCACTACAATGAAAAGGTAAGAGCATGCAAATATTTTATTGAACAATCAATAAATGCATCAATAGAATTCTTACCATGTAATGAAGACAAGATGGTGACAAGATCCATAGATGAATCCTCCATAGTGGCATGACATACCCATATGAAGAGTAATGAACCACATGCTACATGAAAATCCTCCTTCTCATGCCTGGGTATTGTTGAGTCCCGAATTTGCATCTTTTCCATACACTTTTCCATACCTTTTTCACTCACCTAAACCTCCAAAATTGTCAATATCATGTGCAAAAAAGGGTATCTAACATGGTTTTTAATTATGTTTTTTGTGTTTTCTATTTGATCTAGATTTTGTTCATACACTGCTGAAACTTGCCACTTTCCGTGTACCGCCGCAACTTTCCAGCCTATTTTGTGGAACTATATACTAGCGGTGTGTCTACAAGGGAAACGACATGGGCAAAGCTAGGAATGACGTGGACATGGTTCGTGTCCTACCGGGTTCAAGCAAACTCGTCCAAAGAAGCCACCAGCTGTGCCGTCCACGTGGAAGTCAACTATGGAGTTTCATGTCGGCCGGGATTGTTGCGGGCACATAAACATCCATACGGCCGTTTCTAAGCTTGCGGAGGTTAAATCGAGGTATCTCAGTGCAGCTCGGAGCGATCTGGCATCCACCTTCCGTAGATCTACACTTTCCAACACGGCCATACTCCTTATATCCGTGGACGTAGTGGTCTACGTGCTCTCTCGTCATCATGAACTTTAGGAGACGTCATAGCTTTGTTGTTATATATAGAGCGTTTGCATACGCACATAAAGTTAGTTGTTAGTTGTGAGTTGTTAGTTGATAGTTGATGTTCGTGAATAAACTCGTTATCCGTTAGTTTGCTTTGTAGTGATTACGTCGCCCTTGAGCCGTAACACTACCATTCCGTAATGAACTGCTTGTTAATATGAGAAGACTCGTTTTTCAACTTAATTCGTGTTTGAGGATCGTTACCAAAGCCGTGTAGAGGGCCTCGCTCGGCCTAAGGTTTTCTGTATTAGTGTACATTTCTATTTCATTTCTTTTTTAAAAGTCATTGTATCATAATCCATCCATATGTTCATACTTTGTAGTTGTTTCATTTCTCGTTTATACATTTCCATAATTTCCATTTCATTTATGTCTTACATGTTTTATGATTGTTAATCACTCGATCAGCTTTTCGTAAGGTGTTTTTGTAGACAAAATTTCGGCATTTTTATAGCATTTTGACTAATGACATGAAACTAACATTGTTCTCGTCGCTAGTTTGCTTTTCATAGCTTTTGTTTAACTTCTCGCCTTGCTTTTTACATTTCGGGCTTTTGCTTATCTCGATTCAAATAGTTAAATTTAGATATATTGCTTCTGCCATAGCGTCTTCTGGGCCATCGAAAGCCACAGCTTGGACCGATGGTGAGGGACCGCATTATGAAATGTGTAGTTTAGTATTATTTTCTTTTCTCTCGCAAACTTAGATATTGTCGCTTCATAGCGTCTTCTGGCTGTTCTCCGAAAGCCACAAAACTGGATCGATGGTGAGGGATCGCATTATGAAATGTGTAGTTTAGTATTAGTTTTTTCTTCGCAAATTTAGATATATTAAATCATATATGACATCTTCTGGGCCAGCCCCGAAAGCCACACTGGATCGATGGCGAGGGATTGAATCATGAGTGTATGGTTTAGTACAGTTTACTTTCGCAAATTAAATATCGCTTACACAAGTTGTTTATGATTACTTCCGAAAGTCATAGCCGGTCTAATGATGAAGGGTCGTAAAATGAATTGATGGACCGATTTAGATTTATTTTGTTGCAATTTTGAATTTACTTAAGCATAGTTTCTTTTGTGTTTAGTTGGCGCAAGAATAGTTTGGTTTTCATGTTCACTAGTTTACCGTTTTGATTTATTAGATTAGCAAGACCTTTCTCATTTCAAAGTTAGCACACTTTTCTCTTTTCAAGTTCGTCATTGTAATTTTCAATTTGCTTTTAAAGTTTCAAGTTGGTAAATCATTATAGGGGATATCACTTCCTTGAACAAATATAACCAAACTTGTTTTCATTTTAGAATTTCCATTTCACCTTAGAAAAACCAAAAACGACAAAAAGTTAAGAAATAGGTTATCTTGCACATATAGTGCGCCGTACTTCATCACTTACGATTCCTGGGATTGACAAATTAAATGCAGCAATTTAGGACACACTAAATTGACCAAACATTTTGGCGCCGTTGCCGGGAAGTGTAACTAGGTAGCCAATTTCTTAAAAAAAAAAAAACATAAAATCATAAAAGAAGGGAAAACTTGATAACTTCTGAATTATGCTCTCCTCTGCACCTAGTGTGATCCGAGGATCGTAAAAGAGAGTTATTGGTTTAGTAATTTCTTAAGTATGCTCTCTTCTTGCACCTAGTGTGATCCGGAAGACCGAAAGAGAATTATTAGCCCAACTTTTTAAAAAAAAATAAAAAAATGACATGCATAGAGCAAGAGATTCTAGGGGAAGGTTTATAGCTAAAGCCAAGAGTTCGATTTTCACAACTCCATCTTCTTCAAGGCATAGACTAGATTCACCACCATCTACCCCTAGCCTTAAGATTCTTGGAAGTCAAGGAACAAATTGGAATTAGAGGATTCTCCTATACCACCTACTAAAACCCACTTAGAAAACAAAGAGACTTTCTCTCATCCTTCCTTGGTAGAAGAACTAGAGGACTATAAGGACTCTAAAGAAACTATCACAAGAGAAGTTAATAAATAGAGGTGGAGGTAGAAGAGGAGGAGATAATGGAGATAACAATGGTGAAGGAAATGATGGTAGAAATAGGGACAATTTGCTTGGATTCCCTATATCGATGAGGAAACTCATGCAACAATGAAAAAAATATCTCACCATCTCGTTCTCCCTAACTTTTATGGATTGCGAAGGGAAGATCCCGAAACATTTCCGTTTGAGTTTGAAGTAGTGTGCCGAACTTATGACTATATGGAAGATTCTCAAAAACTCAAACGTTTCCTTCAACATTGAAGTGGATCCGCTTTGAAATGGTTCATGGGATTAGCCACTCAATCTATCAAAGATTCTGAATGATATGAAACAAACATTTTTGGATAGATACTTGGACTATTGTATGCCCACCAATCACAAGGATGAGGTATTCAAAATGATGCAAAAAGAAGATGAAAATTTGGAAGACTTAATTGAAAGATTTCAATACAACTTGAAAAGAGCAAAGATGAGCAACTTAGATAATGAAACCTTGAAAGCCCTCCTATTAAAAGCCAATAGAGATGAATGGATAGACATTTTAAACATGATGGGGAAAGGAGACATTTCTCAACTTCCATTTCGTGATATAAATGTGAACTATGTATCCATCTCTCAAGGGGAAAATCTAAAACTCGGGAAAAGGGCCTAGGATTCTTCTCTTATTAGGGCTAACAACCAAGAATCGGGATCGCAAGTAGGGTAGAGATTGGTAATATGCTTGATGAGTTCAAAACTCGATATCTTAGGGAGCCTTAGTGAACAACTAGACACCCTTAAAATCCAAAACAAGCAAGCAGTAGCGTGTCGTATGCTTTACCCATCTTTTTGTCCAAAATGTAGAAAGAAACATGCTTTAAGGGAATGTCCCTTGATGCAAAAAAGTTGTAGAAACATGTATGATTTGCTCGTAAAATCATGAGATCAAGGATTGTCCTTCAATCCCCGGACTCAAAGTCGTTTTCCAAGAAGATCCAAATTCAAATAGAATCTCTCTCGTTTTGTCGCAAGGAGACCCTAAGTGTGGACAACAATATCAAGGGTTTTATAACCCTATGAATCTTCAAAACCCCCACCAAATTGGACTCCTTGGCAACAATCTTGGCCCCAATATCAAAATTCATATCACTCATGGGTACAAGGGATGCAAAATCCTTATGGGAGATTTGCTCAATTCTATCAATATCCTCCATCTTTTCAAAATCAACAAGCCTCCACAATTTCCAAGCCAAAATCCACAACTTTCATTGCCATTTCCACAACAACAACCTTCTCAACAAAATACAAATCCTCAACTCATGCTCCCATACCAACAAGACAAATCAACTTCAAAATTTCAAATGCATTGCCAAATCCTAACAATAAGAATCCTCAAACTACTTATATGGTAGAAGGACAACAATTTCCTACCTATATGATTGTTCCTCTCAACGATGTACAACTCGTATCCGGTAGAGTCTTAGAAAACTCTATAGATACTCAAGAGCAAGATACCTCTCAAGAGGACTCTCTTTCCAAGTCCATAAGGGTTCGAGGAAGAATCTCTTCAAAATTCAAAATTCAAAAAGAAAAAGAAAAGCTAACATCCACAACTCCTATAGTTGAGCAACCCGTATCTTCATCTACACCTCCTTTTCCGGAAAGACTACAAATTGATAAGGGGGTGGAAAAACAAATCTTGTTGCCTAACTATGAATTTCTAGATGAATTAAAGAATGTTTGTATCAAGATTCCATTTCTACAAGCCATTCGAGAAATTCCTATTCTAGCAAAAACCATAAAGGAGTTGAGTTTCAAAAGACCAGGAAGGAAGCTAAAAGACACAAGAAGAATCCACCCTGCAGGGAAAGATCACATTATGATGGGAAAAATTACCATGTTAAGTATGTAGATCCGTAAAGTCCAATTGTCAAGACACATATAAATGGGATAGAAATTCCAAACACATTGATTGACTTAGGGGCCGCTATCAACATTATGAGTAGATGTACTATGGAACAGGGCTTAAAACTTCCTAACCTTCTTTTACACCTAATTTATTGCAACTGCGTATCGATCGGTTATTAAAACCGTATGGTGTATTAGAAGATATTTCACTTCCTTAGATTCTTGGGAATATCCGTAGACTTTATGATTTTGACTCCCAAAGTAATCTAGGAGGACATCCAATTATCTTAGGAAGACCTCGTCGGCCAAGCACTCGATGCTTTTATTAGTTGTAGATCCGGAGACATGTACATTTCAAATGGTAATTCGACAAAGAAATTCAATTTGTATCCTCCAAAGAAGAGCAATCGCTTAAATAGGAGACAATGAATGGGTCGATGATGAGAACATCATACAACCCGTCTTTACCATTTCGAAATTAGTGAGGATAGTCAAATTCCTCGAACACATTAGAAAATTTTGAGATAACTTCGTAATATGACCCCACACAATTTCGAAGTGGAATCGACATAGAATATTTATCATCAAGACAAATGTCTCTTTACTCTATGGAAGAGTTTGGTAATTCTGCCATTGAGATTTTTCCCGTAAAAGACATTGAATATCAACAAACATCCTGAGAAATCACAACAAGAAGAACTAACCAGAATCTTGCAAAAAACATTCTACCGCATTTTGCATGGGAGTATACATGAAGGGTATTGATCTCAAGACTTGCATCCATCATATCTATATTGAGGAAAACAAGAGACCAATCAGACAACCCTCAAAGAAGGATGAACGAAATCTTAGGGAGATAGTGAAAGAAGAGCTCCAAAAAACTTCTCAATGTAAACTTCATTTATCCAATTTCGTATAGCCGATGTAGTTTCTCCTTTGGTTATAGTACCTAAAAAGAATGGTAAATGGAGAGTATGCATTACCATAGGAATTGAACAAAGCAACTTTGAAGGATCACTTTCCTTTGTTTTTATTGATCGTGTATTAGATACATTAGCAGTAAAAAGTACTTTTCATTTTTGGATGGTTTTAGTGGCTATAATCAAATTCAGCACCCGAAGACCAAGATAAGACCACATTTACTTGTCCATGGGGAACTTTTGCCTACCGAGTGCTTCCTTTTAAGTTATGTAATGCACCAAATAAATATTCCAAAGAGCAAGATTAGGAATTTTTTTCTCGATCTAATCCATGATTGTGTAGAGGTTTATATGGATGATTTTACAAGCTTATGGTAATTCATTTGAAGAGGCATTAGAAAATTTGGAAAAGTTCTCATAATATGTAAAGAAACAAACTCATTAAGCCATGAAAAATGCTTTATGATGTTTACCGAAGGGATTGTTTTAGGACATCATATTTCGTGAGATGGGATTAAGGTTGATAGATCAAAGTTGAAGTCATTCCAAGTTGCCTATTCCAAATTGTCAAAGAGATGTTAGAAGTTTTCTTAGGATTTACTAGTTATTATAGAAGATTTATAGAAAACTTCACTAAAATAGCATCTCCACTCTTCAAGTTGCTTACAAAAGACCGTGAATTTAAATGGGATCCCGATTGTCAATCAAACCTTGAAACTTTGGAAAACAAGAATATCCGAAGCACCTATCCCGAGAGGACCAAATTGGAAACTTCCTTTCCATATTTCTACAGATAAGTCAGACACAAACCTCTTGGAGCCGTGTTGGGTCAAAAAGATTTAATTCCTTATGCCATTTATTACACCCGCAAAAATTTGACTCTACGTAGTTGAACTATACCGTGACCGAAAAGAGTTCTTAGCCGTTGTTCATGCAATTAATAAGTTTAGACATTACATAATAGGCTATGAAACTTTTATTCATAATTTACTCATTCTCGGTAATTAGATATTTAATGAACAAACCCGTTACTAATGGCAGAGTGACAAGATGGATTTTACTTTTGCAAGAATTCAATATTACCGTGTTGGATAGGGACGGGGACACCGTACCGCGTAGCCGATTTCTTGTCTAGGATTCGAATACTAAAGAAGATTCTCCCTGTAGAAGATGTTTCCCGATGAATATTTGCTCTGCAGAACTATTAAGACCCCTTGGTATGCGTATATTGCTAACTATTTGGTTACGTGGAAACTACCTTCACATTTATTTCCAAGAGAAAACGAAAGATTATTCGTGAGAGTTCAAGATATTCATGGATTTCTAACGAATTGTTTAAAACAGGCGTCGCATCTTGTGATCGTAAGATGTGTCGTGGAAGATGAAATGCTCGATATTCTTAAGGCATGTCATGATGAACCATGCGGCGTACACTTTGCGGACAAAAGGACGGCCTATAAAATCCTTTCCTTGGGATATTGGCCTTCTCTTCAAAGATGCAAAACAATATGTCAAAAGGTGTGATAGCCGCTAAAGAGTAGGGAAACCTACCCTTTCAAATGAAATGCCATTGCAAACACAGTACTCATTGGAACCTTTGAAAAAATGGGCTTTAGATTTCTACTGGACCTATTAATCCACCATCTAAGCAAAGAAGTATATATTGGTTTGCACCGATTATGTTACTAAATGGGTAGAAGCTAAAGCATTAGTATCTCAAGCATCGAAATCCATTGTTCATTTTCTTTATGAGGATATTTTACTCGCTTTGGTGTTCCAAGAGAAATTGTAACAGATCGTGTGAGCCAATTCACATCAAATTTGGTGGAGAAGTCAAGGAAGAATACAAAATCAAGCAATTTAATATCTACTCCTTACCATCCACAAGAAAAATGGTCAAGTGGAGTCCACAAACAAAGTTCTTGAAAGTATCATCACCAAAACTCGTTCATCTACATAGAAGAGATTAAAGGCAGCGTGCCTTAAGCCTTGTGGGCCTACAACTACATGGAGGAATACAACAGACATTCTCCCAATGAACTTGTTTATGGGAAAGAAGTCTTGCTCCCCATTGAGTTCCAAGTCAAGACCTTCAAGATAGCAAGCTCAGTTTGGGGGATGGACTTATCGTAAGCCCAAAAGCATGTAATGGAGCAAACTTGAATGAGCTAGATGAGACTCGTACAAGAAGCAATTCTAAGAACCGATCTAGTTCAATATCAAAGAACTAAATGGCATGAAAAATATATCAAAGAGAAGAAGTTTCAAGAAGGAGATTGGGAATTATTATTTGACTCCAAGTTTAAATATTTTCAAGGGGAAATTTCGTACTCATCGCTTGGGCCATATGAGATTGACAAGATCTTTAGCAATGGAGTCGTAAGAATCAAGACCATCGATGAGTTTTCAAACTCCTCTTATTGTGAATGGCCATAGATTGAAAGTTTATCATAAGCCACTCTCAAAGAGGATTTTGTCAAGTTGTTTCAAGAAAGTTCGCAATCAAAGCCGGTACAAAAGAATTCTTCTTCTCCACTGCACTTAGCTTTTGTTTTTCAAGTTAAAAAAAAGAAAAAAAAAGAAAAAAAAATGGTATAAGCCCGAAAACCAATCATTGATTGGAGCAATTTATACGTAAAATATGGGGTGAAAATCGTGGACACCTCGACACTCTATATTTTCCAAAACAAAAACTGCTCTTCATTTCATTTCATTTCACCACCCACCCATTTCATTCCACTTCATTTCCATTTCATTTCACTTCACTCCACTTCATTTCATCCATTCCATCAATAAAAATCTTTTATGACCATTTCCACCGTCATCTCTGTCATTTGTTCATTTCTATTCAACCAAGTAATAGCCGTGTTAGTTTCCGTTGTACCGACACCGTTTCCGCAAAATCGACCTGGGCTCTGTACTCGGCTGCATTCCGTGCCTACTACTCGTTTTCAAAGAGAATGTACGCCTCGCCTGTTATTTCCATAATTATGAAATAAAATGCAGGAGAGAGGATCAATGGAACATTCAAGACACTAATGAAGATCAACTTCGCCGGAATAACAAGGGAAAAAGCAAGGATTCCAAAGGTATGAATAAATTTTATTTCAAATAGTATTGAAAAACACATTTTTATATAATTTTAAACTATGAGCTCTACCCATAACGCGCAATGATTATATTGACAGCCCCGTAACCTTCCACGATCTCCATGTTATCCTCTTGCATTTATTCACAAACGGTTTCATCATTGAAATTCCGATTCTCACTCATGTTCAAATATCCCACCGTAGATAATGAGACGTATTTGAGTTGACAAAGGACTCTTACAAGCCGCATAACTTCATAATCATCGATTGAAACGTGTTCATATTTATTACACAAACCCACCAAAATTCAAAACGCGCCGAATGCATTATACTTTGTTAACCTCTTTGTCGTGTCTCCGTCGTGTTTACAAAACCCCCCCCGCTCTACTCATTCCTCACTCCCCGTTTCACTCCATTTCGTTCCTTTTGCTCATTCACACTCCCGTATATCTACCTGGGCTACCTTACTCCATTCCGTTTATGGTGTTCATTTCCATTTTATGATAACATCCCCACAGACGTGCTCGATCCCGTGTATTCCATCGTTCCATTTCCACTTAAACCCTCACGCGCAGGCAAACTTGTGAAGCACAAGTAGAAGTGAATGGGAAAAATTATTATGGGCGTAGCCTAAGGACCGAAGTTTATAGAGGGATATCCGCAAGCAAAAGAGATGTTGAGGAAAGCTAAATGGCCGCGTCTTTATTCGTAAATTGTGGGTTACCACAGAGAAGTTACAAAATCAAGCCAGTAAGATCATTTGATGGCCCTGCTGCTGGAGACCTCAAGTTTTTGGTCAATGAAGCATAAATAGCAATAGCCACAAGAGTTTCTTCAAGAAGGAGAACGTTGGTTCAAAAATAAAAGTATCAAAGATGAGGCATGGAGAACAATTACGAAATCAAGGTATGGATATCATCGTTTTTAAAAGAGGAACTTCGTGCATGCAATAAAAGATGAATGGGCCACTTTACTACTAATTGTTCGTAAATTTATTACATGTGAGGGCCGTTTTGGTCTATGTACATGTACCATACTAGGCTATCGATGAATTTTCTTGAAAACCAAACTCTCAATCTCCCTTATTTTCTATTCAATAGCTTAAAGAAAATGGCCGTGACTCGTTCAAAAACACTTGGGAGATGTAGAGCCTCATCTTTATCACCACTACTTTATAAAAATTCCGATTGAAAAGGAGCTAAAGGAAAGAAAAGATACATGGGAACAATTCCTAGTTAGAAACTTCTTTGAAGAACCTCGTGAAATTCCCGAAGGTAGTTCAATTAGAAGGAGTAGAAGAAAGAGAATGAATGTTGAAACCCAAATTGCTCCTACACAGAAATTCCCGCAATGGAGCACATATCAAAAGAAGTAGAAGGAAAAGAACAATAGATGAAATCCAAAATACTTCTACTACTACTATGAAAAATCGATAGGGAAGAGAGATTGGTAAAAAGGAAGAAGAAGGAAATTAAAGCTAAGAAGCCAATAATACCAAAAGGGAAAGAAATTATTGAGGTCATTCATAAAACTCCTTCTTCTCGAAGAAGAAGATCACCAAATACTATCTCGAAAGATTAGTTTCTTCTTCAAAAACGGTCATCTATATCCAAGAAGGCAGTAGATGAAAACAAGAACAAAGGGTAGTGAACCACAAGATGAGGAGAAGCAAGAAGTTTAAGGGAAAATTGGAGAAAACACAAATTAAGGGTCCTCATTTCATTGATTTGGGTGAGGAGACATCTCATCAGCCTCCAACCGACCATAGTCCATTTCAAATACGCAGTGAACCCGACTCCTTTCACTCCCAATCGTACAATGAGCATACTCCATCTTATTCTCAAAGAAATATTGATGTAAGCCTCCTCATTCGCATTTTGAACATAATTCTCTCATAAAGATTTTGGGGACAAAATTTCAATGAAAAAGACACCGGAAGTAGATCCCAAGCAAAGTAGGAGGTATATGACTATATAGAATCCCCCGAAAAGGCGTACCACAGTCCAAGTACCTCTTCCATTCAGCCTCATACATTAAAAGGATGATTTAGTTCGCTCATTAAAACAGAAATTTTTTGAGCCGGAGCTTTTAAATCGGCACATCAAAAATGAAAATGAAACACCGAAAGAGCAAGGCAAACCGGACAAGATCATCCATGATAATACTATGTTACATTTGGGTATTTGGCAAAAGAAGAATAAGAAATTAAAAGGGGAAATGCCAAAAATTGAGTAGAGCACTTGTGAATATCAAATTTAGGTGCTAATGAAGAAACCTTAATGATGGCGTATCAAAGAAGAAGAGAAGGGGGTTGGATGTGTCAGTCAAGTATCAAGGCACATGAATCGAACAAAGAGTATCAAAATTTTGGTTGCATGAGGACATGCAACACCTTCACAACCTGGGGTATGTTGAGTCCCGAATTTTCATCTTTTCCATACACTTTTCCATACCTTTTTCACTCACCTAAACCTCCAAAATTGTCAATATCATGTGCAAAAGGGTATCTAACATGGTTTTTAATTATGATTTTGTGTTTTCTATTTGATCTAGATTTTGTTCATACACTGCGTAAACTCACACTTTCCGCAACAAGCCGTAACTTTCCGTGTACTATTTGTGGAACTATATGCTGTGTGTCTACAAGGGAAACGAGCCACATGTAAGTGCTAGGAATGACGTGGACATGGTTCGTGTCCCATCGGTTCAAGAAAACTCGTCCAAAGAAGCTACCGTCAAAGCCGTCCACGTGGAAGTCAACTATGGAGTTTCATGTCGGCTTCTGGACTCGTTTCGTGGCACATAAACATCCATACGGCCGTTTCTAAGCTTGCGGAGGTTAAATCGACATCCGTGCGTAGCCTCCGGAGTTGAATTCAAGCATCCACCTTCCGTAGATTCACTTTCCAACACGGCCATACTCCTATATCCGTGGACGTAGTGGTCTACGTGCTCTCCGTCATCATGAACCTTTAGAGACGCTTGCGCTTGTTGTTATATATAGAGCGTTTGCATACGCACATTAAGTTAGTCATATTGTGAGTTGCTAGTCGATAGTTGATGTTCGTGAATAAACTCGTTATCCGTTAGTTTGCTTTGTAGTGATTACGCCGCCCTTGAGCCGTAACACTACCATTCTCGTAATGAATCGCTTGTTAATATGAGAAGACTCTCCGTTTTTCAACTTAATTCGTGTTTGAGGATCGTTACCAAAGTCATGGTAGAGGCCCGCTTCTACCTAAGGTTTTGTGGTATTATGTACATTTCTCATTTCATTTCTTTTAAAAGTCATTGTATCATAATCCATCCATATGTTCATACTTTGTAGTTGTTTCATTTCTCGTTTATACATTTCCATAATTTCCATTTCATTTCGTCTTACATGTTTTATGATCGTTAATCACCGATCAAGCCAGGCAGGTGTTTTAGGTAGATGTACCGGCATTTTTATAGAATTTTGACTAATGACATGAAACTAACATTGTTCTCGTCGCTAGTTTTCTTTTCATAGCTTTTGTTTAACTTCAGCCTTGCTTTGTACATTTCAGTTTTGCTTATCTCGATTCCGCAGTTAAATTTAGATATATTACCGCTCATAGCGTCTTCGCTGTCGCGAAAGCCACAGCTTGACCGATGGTGAGGACCGCATTATGAAATGTGTAGTTTAGTATTAGTTTCTTTTCTCCGCAAACTTATATATATTAAGCCGCTCATAGCGTCTTCGCCTGCCTCCGAAAGCCATAGCCGGACCGATGGTGAGGGATCGCATTATGAAATGTGAAGTATATTAGTTTTTTTCGCAAATTTAGATATATTAAATCATATATGACATCTTCATAACAGCCCGAAAGCCACACTGGACCGATGGCGAGGGATTGAATCATGAGTGTATGGTTTAGTATTAGTTTACTTTCTGCAAATTAAATATCGCTTACACAAGTTGTTTATGATTACTTCCGAAAGTCATAGTCAGTCTAATGATGAAGGGGTCGTAAATGAATTGATGAATTCGATTTAGATTTATTTTGTTGCAATTTTGAATTTCCTTAAGCATAGTTTCTTTTGTGTTTAGTTGGCAGCAAGAATAGTTTGGTTTTCATGTTCACTAGTTTACCGTTTTGATTTATTAGATTAGCAAAGACTCTTTCATTTCAAAGCAAAGACACTTTACTTTCTTTCAAGTCTTGTCATTGTAATTTTCAATTTGCTTTTAAAGTTTCAAGTCGTGGGTAAATCATTATAGGGGATATCACTTCCTTGAACAAATATAACCAAACTTGTTTTCATTTTAGAATTTCCATTTCACCTTAGAAAAACCAAAAACGACAAAAAGTTAAGAAATAGGTTATCTTGCACATATAGTGCGCCGCACTTCATCAGCTTACGATTCCCGGATTGACAAATTAAATGTAGAAATTTAGGACACACTAAATTGACCAAATAGGTATCCAAGTCAAGGAGAACATACCACCATAATCAATGAGTTCATCCACCACTCTACCAATCTCACCTCCTCCATGCCCATCAGGTGCATCAAATATGAAGTGATCTTGGGAACACTCCATCAACAAGGTCATGTTCCACAGTGACAATGCTATTGGCATATGAAAATAGGCTCCTGCCAACTCATAAATCCATTCTCTAACATTCCCAATGTAAAAGGCTCCTCCCATAATGTTTCCATGTCCTCCCATTGCAACATCATGCAAAATATGAGAGCAACTCTGCCCTTGCTCTCTCTCAATCCTCCAAAGAAAAAATGTTTTTGCTGCTCCGACATACATCCATCACCTAACTCATGTGGTGAAAACATAATGATTATTTCATCATAATGCATCCACACTCCTTTTTTCCCCGTGATGCAAGTGCTTTGCCAAGTTCTCTCCTCCATCATACCCTTAGAAGAAGGATATGTCTCATGGTGGCCAAACTCTCTCAAGAGTAGCCAACACAGTTTTTCCTCCTGCTGCCCAGTATCATAGAGTTAAAAGTAACTCTCCAGCTTCTTGCTCTCTATCCACATCCATTTTTCCACCGATGAATGCCTTCTATCCTCCTCCATCTTGGTATTCCTCCAAAAGAGATTACCATCCTCCCATATCATATTTTCCTCCTTGCATTCCATGGGATGTTGAAATGAAACTCCTTGGAGACCTCCTAGAGAAGATATCTCACTGATGATCATCTTGAACCCATAAGGATCCAAAGGGGCTAAGAGCAAAGCCTCCTTTCTGCTACTTATTGATAGCACTGTAACCCTCCTCCAGAGTGTTTTGGTTATCTCATGTCTCAACTTCCGGATGAACATTTAGTTCTGCATGAATTTATTTGGAGCAAGGTTCACTCCATCCCCCAATAACTCACACTTCAACCTCAAGGGTTGTATGTAACTCATCAGAGATGCATGAGGTTGATGGTTCAAATCTCCCTTGAACCCTCCAAGTTTGCACAGCACAGTGAAATCCTGCTGCTCTATCTCAGCAGTACTATTTGATCCTGGGCCATACGCAAAAAAATCTCAAAACCCTTCCATAATTTTTTCTGAAATGTTAAGACATGGAAATTTATGCATACCTTTATGATCCTTTGGAACACCTTGTATGGCTGCAAGAGTCCCTTTCATCAATGTGTTGGCTAATCCAACTGCTGGTGTGGGTGGCTACTCTCCCAAGGTTATGATAGCGCTGGTACTTGTCCCCTCCCATGATGGTGTGGGCTCTGACCTTCCTTAATCAAAGGTTTTGATTAGCTCTTGAGTGAATTCAAAAATAGAAGTCACTCTTGTGTGGTTCAAGTGATTGCACCACCAAGCATTGGCTTCACCCTCCAGGTGCAGCATTGCAACTTCTGCTACCTCTCTCTCTTCCACTGGATGGAGTAGGAATAATTCCTCAAGACTTATTTCCCAATATCTTGATGTAGTTGACCCATAAAATTTAGACAATAGGAATATATTGCCTATGATCTCTCCTTTGCTGCAAGGTCTTTTCTCTTCTCTCAGTTGAATAAACTGAGGAAAATCTAGGGTCTTTTTGAAAACCCTAGGTTGGCACTTGTATTCTACCAAATATCCACTCAGGATTTCATGCTCTAAATGATATCCTTACTCTTCACTTCCTCTACAAGAACAGGAAGTGCATGCATCTTCTTCTGCTTCTTGAAACCCTTTAGAGGTATCACTGCAATTCTCTCCTCCTTAAAACCCTCTTGGAGTTTCAATGCATTTCTCTTCTTCTTTCTTCTTAGATCTGAAAATGGATGAGAGTAAGCTCATCCTCTCCATCATTTTTATCTCTGCTTTTCCTCTTTGCTCCTCTGATAGCTTGATCTCACAGGCTGTGCCAAAGATCATGCTTTGATACCATTGTAATATCCCAAAAGAGGGAAAATCTATACATTTGGGAATATCTTAAGATATTCCAAAGTGAAGCTACAACAATATGTAAAACACCTCCTATGGAGCAGCAATGAATACATTAGCACACAAAATGCCGAAATTATCAATTAGCCATCATCTCATATTATAGAAGCATAATATAAAAAAATCCATGAGGAAATAGTCCCTCAACAAGGTGTTGCAAATCTCAAGGGAAATGTACATGAGAATATGAAGAATTCTGCTACATGAATAAAGCCCTAGGCTATGACTACACAATCCTTGAAGGATAACAGCTGCAAAATGATAATGATACAGAAATATATCAATATGAGCTCAAATAAATTGGGGGAGAATGATCTCAACCGCTGAAAATACAATACATCAATCCTTAGAAGGATTGGCTACAATACATGTACAAAATGGGAAAATGCAATAATGCCAGAGTTGCTGGGTAGTAGCGGCAACTCATAAAAAAAATAGACGGAGATGGCTTAATATGATCTACAATTTGAAATAGCCTCCTCCAATGGATCACTAAAGTGAAAGGCTGATCCTTCCACTCAATATTTTCCCTCCAATCAATCTTGCAGTACCCCACTGCAAATACACCATGAGAATAACGCAGTCCAAGAGTGATACTGCACTGTAGGTGAATTGGAAAACGTTGGCCTGATGCCAAGATCTACAAATCTTCCCAAGAAAACTCCTCAATGATCCCTCAATGAAATAGAGATCCTCTCCTCTAAAAATCAATCTCCGGAGTGATGTTGTGGAACTCTCCCTCGCAACACAACCCAGCCACCAATGGAGACTACACTGTAGCTAAATGAAATGCTTTGGCCTCAAGCCTGGATATGGGGATAATGAAGTACAATCCCTCAAGAGGTATCTCGATAAGGAGAGGAAATCCTAAACAGGAATTCCCTCAGAAACTCTTGCTAAATAACAAGAAGATGCTCCAAGTCTAAATAGACATGGAAATCTATAATTCATAACATGAGAAACAATGGTTTCCTTGCCCTCCTCTTATACAATTGTGATCTCCCTCTCCATGGGCCCCACTCATTAGGGTTTTCCTTCTCAAGGAATCTTCCCTCCTCTTTCTCTGCATTGTCCCACAATGTGCTTTCCACCTCATGCTACTGCGTTGTTTGACTTGGTCAAACCTGACCTAGTCACCCTACAAAAGCCGCTTTTCACACATGGAGGTGTGAAATAAGCTCCAAAAGTGATTTCCCTTCATGCTGATAGGATTTTTATTCCCTATAGATAAAATTAATGGGTCTCCTACCCATTTTATTCACCTCCTAAGTGAAAATGTCAAAAATTAATATTCCATAAAATTTTGGAATATTAAAACTTGAGATCCTTGCTGATGTATCCCTCCAAGCCTCTCAAACATGATCAACAAAGAAAAAACCAAATTTTGGCACTTGGTGCATATTTTGAAATTTTGACTATTTGGCCAACAGAAAAAAGAGCCAAAAGCGTAGCGCCACTGGCGTTGCGCTCCTTTTTGGAGAAATTAATGGAAAAATGGCTTACATATTCATGTTCATCATGCCAAGGAAATCACCCACAAAACATTTCAGCTCATTTGGAGAAAAATTGATCCTCCAAAAGTGCCAAAAAACACCTAAAAATCACCTTTCTGCCCTATTTTCAGCACTAGCGCTGCGCCCTAAGCAGTATTGGGAGAATGGAAATTTGAGCGAGAAAATGGACACCAATATGGAAAATAAAGGCATATTTGGAAACTAGACAGGACAATATTTCCAATGAGCTATCATGGAGCTCATTTGGACACTAGGATAGCCTCCAAATATCCACTGTGAAAGAGGCAATGTTTCTAGATTTGGCACTGTGCCCTTGCACCTTGGCATTTCTCCCTTGCCTGAAAGTCAACAAAAGAGACAAGGAGTTATTAAAAATATATTTTTGAAGGCTTTAAGGACAAATATTTACAAATTTAGCTTAGAATTTATGTTAGAAGTTATTTTTGTAATGAATGAGGCTCTGATATTTTGCCTTGCACCTTGCATGGTCTCAAAGGTCAAAATGCCTTAAATATGTAATAAATGACTTCTAAAACCCTATCTAGGGTTTCCACCTCCTCATTTGGTAGTTAAATACTGCATGTAAGATTCATTATTTTTTTTGGTTGTTTTATGGAGATGAATACATAGACTTGGAGTTTTTGAGCAAATTGGATTTAGAGCTTTGTGACTGTTTTGGATTGGATGCCATGGAGCAAGAACTTTCATAGGATCCCTGAACTTTGTTGAATGGTGATGTGTTTCTAATATCTTATTTTCTTCCTTATGTTTCGCATATTGTTCATATTTTATCTTGCAGTAGAACATAAAATTTAGGTTAATACATGTTGTTTAGAGGCGCCTTAACTCTGTCTGCTTTCTATTGCTTAAATTTTTTCCTCTACTAGGTTTTCTTGGAGAAATTAGGAGTTCCCTTCATCTCCATGTCCATCTAGTTTGTTTCCTTGAGAATAAATCAGTATATTATGGATAAATGAGTTTATGGTTTGCCTTGTCCTTTGGTTTTTCTTGAAATGTTGTTCTCAAGGCTTTCTTTGAAGTGTACTAATTAGGGTTTAGGCTAAAGAAGTTTATGGTATGCCCTGTTCTTTAGTATATGTTGAAATGGTTACTTTGAAGGTCTTTACAGTTTGATTAAGGATTTTAAGAGTTCCCTTCTATTTAATCATTACTTATGTGCTATCTTGAATGTTTTCTTTCTTTTAAGGTAGATAGCTAGAGAAGTTAGGAGTTCCCTGCTCTCTAGGGTTTGCTAGATAGTTGTTTAAAATTTTACTTGATAGAGCTAGGTCAAAGAATTTTATGGTGCGCCCTGTCCTTTGATTCTTTCTTGATGCATAGTACTCTTATAGATAATTCTTGTTATGGTTTATGTTAAAGGATTCTTAACTTCCCTTTAAACCTACTACATTCACAACTTAATGCTCATTTCACACTCACTAAACCTATTTAGATCCATTTGGCTTTGTTAACTTGCCCTATGAAACACCCTTGAGCTATTGTTGTAATTTTAAAGACCTTTTGCAGAATCCATAGCCCAATGGTTTAATTTTCTCTTACTCTATCTGTTCTTGTTGACAACTAACCCAACCAAACAAAACAAAACAAACAAACCCTATCAATTCAACTAGCGTAAAATCAACATCATTAAACAAACAAGTTACATATTTTACAAAATTTTAGAGAGAGACCTCTCTGAGTCTAGGAATGGCTAGGTCCTAGGTATCCAAAGTTGGTTTGATGTTACCCTTATTTGATTTGGTCTTTCCAATCTGACAAATTACAGGGACCTAACAGATAATAATCCTTGCACAGATCCTTATGATAGTGACTGCACAATGCCTAAGTATAGTGATTACACAGTTTCTTGTGGATGATGACTATGAAATCCTAAAAGATAGTGTTTTCAAAGTCTTTGGTGATATTTATTGCATAGTTCATAAATATAGTGACTATGTAATCCATGAAGAAAGTCAATGTGCAAGTTTAGTTAACTGTCTCCCTCACTCTTAGTTGCAAGTTTTCCATTGTTCCAATGAGTTTTCTCAACTGTAACTTTTGCATGCTCTTACTTTAACAAGTATAACACCCTCATCCCAAATCTACCCAAGTAATCATCCAACCAAGGTAAAAATGTGACGAGAGGATACTATGATTATATTCAACCTCCTAGGTGACCTTAAGGAAATGGAACCGACGGAAACACATCATACAAACCTTCCACATCCACAAAAATACTCCCAAGGACCATCCCAACCACTCTGGTAACTATCCCTTGGGTACCACTGAGGTTTTAGGCATTCAAACACCTGGATGCTCCCACAACATATGCAAGCATGATTCTAAGAAATTTTTCCCACAAACCTGTGTGAGAATTCCTGGGTTTTGAGCCACTTTTTCAGGCTTAGAGACCAAGTTAGTATCCAAAATTCAATAACAATCTCAAACATGAAAAATAACTGCAAAATAATGGTGCAAGAGGAAATACTGGAATAAGGACTTGACTGGACCCCTACTAGCCATGAAAGGAATTTTGTCAAACATGTAATCTACAAGTTTAAATAACATATCCGAGCATAGGGGTCTCATAATTATTTGATAATCACTAAGAAGAATTGTTTCATTACATCATTAGCTGTAGTATCATCTATTAGGTCATAGATACATTGTGTATTCATTTAGAAATAAAAAAATGAGAAGAGTCATAAACCATCACTGTCATAATGCATACTCATAACCAACAAAATAACAACAGAAACATCAGGGATACTTCAGTCATAGGTTCCACATATAAACTAGTACATTTACACATTAAATTCCAAGAAAATTAACTTCTCATTAATGAATGAAAAAACCGATGGGGATGGTGTTAGCCCCCCTATAAATTTTTGACAAGCAAATAGGGGGCTAAATCATTGTTGAGTCTTCAAGGAATGCTTTTCCTCTGAAAACACAGTCTCCTTGAAGCCTCCATGTGTCTTTTATCCTTTGATAAATTCCCCTCTGCTGATTCCTACTATAAAGCCTCTCTGTTGACGAAGAAATGCCCAAAGGCCCCCTTTTCCCTCTTATTTCATTCCCCTAAGCCTTTGTTTTCTATTCCCTTTGTCTCCCATTCTATTCCCCTTCTTGCCTCTCAAATCCCCCCAAGTTCCCCTTTAAATTCTACCCTTACCCCTTTGATGGCAATTTTCCTCCCTTATTCCTCTATCGTTACCCCTCGCCAACCTTCAAATCCCATTTAAATGGGCTAAAAACCCACTTTCCGACCTTGTTATAGGCCTAAGCCCCTTTACCGCAAGCCTTAACCACTTCCCCACATGAGCCCGTGCGCTGGGACCAAGTGCTTAAGTCCCCGGCGCTTATCGCAATTGGAAGCCGGGCGGGAGCGAAAACCCTGTGTAATATTGAAAATAGCCGATGCGATTGTTTTATTACAATATGTCCCGCGACGTGTTTTGTGCCGTCGATCTATCATGAGATATGACAGCGGAGCACTAATCGCAGCCCCTGCTCATTCGCAATCGCAAACCTTTCGCTCCGACCTCCGATTGATCGCAAGTCCTTCTGTCTCCCCCCCGATTAAATCTCCGTCATCCATCTCCTCACAGATCCTACGGCCCAGCACTAATCACTTCATTCCCTTTGCGCCTCCTATTTCTCCCTCCGATGGATTGTGAGACGTTGATCTGGCCTTCAGATCTAACGGTCAGCGCTTAATCGCAAGCCTTCTACCCCGACCCCCGATCGCAGTCGCCACTCCTTCCCTCTGTCTTCCGATTCAATCCCGTCTGTCCATTCAACCCGCGATCCGATGGTCATCACTCAATCGCAAATTCCACCCGATCGCAATCGCAAGTCACATTGGCGTCGCCCCGATCGAAATCTTTCGATTTGATCTTGGCCGTCCATCCCCTTTCTGATCCAATGGCTCAGCGCTGATCGCATCATCGCCCGTCGCCCCTCTTCATTTCCCACCGATTGAATGGGAACCGTTGATCTGTGTCCCAGATCCAACGGCCAGTGCCTAATCGCGCTCGACCTTTGATCGCAATCGCAATCCCTCCCCGACGTCTTCCGATTTGATCTCATCCGTCCGTCTGACCAACAATCGGACGGCCTGGCGCTAATCGCATCCCCTTCCTCCATCGCAATCGGAACTTTTGAACTGTGTCACCCCTGGTCCTCTCCGATTGCGATCGCCCGATTTCATCATGACCGTCCGTTTACTCCCAGATCTGACGGTCTAGATCTAATCGCCCTCCACCGTGACCGGGTCCCACATTCACGCCTCCGTGTGTTGTTTTTTCGCGTTTCCCTGTGTAATTCGCCCAAACGCTAAACTTTGGGTTTTACACTGTGCGTTCATTTCTCTGCTTCTCTCCACCTCCACAGCATTTCTCCACCACTGCCTGGTTTATAATATGTTTATTTTACAGCGCAGACAACACAGAGATGGCCATTTCAGCCGGCCAGCGAAGCAGCAGAAACAGGATTTAAAGGGGTGTTGAGTCTCAAAAATGTTCTCCATATTCATACATATTTCCATTATGTCATAACCATTTAGCTCTTATTTCATAACCATTTGACCTAAAACCCTACATCAAGTAACCATTTTCATAAATATATGGGTTAGGATCCTTGTTTTCCAAAGTTATTTATTTTATGTATTTTAAGTTAATTTATGATTAGAAACTAGAAAATTAACATAGTTTCATATATCTATATGTGTTATGAGTTTTGTGACATGTGTAGGTCAAAAGGAGACTTCTAGAAGACCCTTATGTGGCACTCTAAAGCCAAATTCGAATTTGGTTGGAGAAGATTATGGGATCAAGAGGATATGTGTCTCACTTCCTTGATGTATTGAAACTCTAAGAGGATATGTGTCTCATTCCTCAAGTTGTGTTGAAACTCTAGAAAGACATGTGTCTTATCATTTCCTATTTTGATTGTAACTCTAGAGATGGAGGGAGAGATTCATGGACTCCCATTAATGAGATGACTCCTCATATTTTGTATAAATAAGAGAAGCTTTCTCCTATCATAGGTAATGAGGAAGTAATGAAAAAGTAGTAGAGAAGTCTTTTGTAACAAAGTTCAAGATGGAATGGGATGTAGATTTGTGAGTTCTTTTTAATAGAGAAATTCAGTTCTTTGATGATGTTTTGATTACAAATTTAAAGAGCTGAAGGACTTCACCAAATTGGTAGCAGAGGGCCCCTGCTATCTAAGGAGGCTTCTACATGTTTTCTAGATAAGTTGCTTTCAATTTTGTTTTGTCATATTTCCTTACTTAGATTTCTTTCTGAAATCATAGCTTGTAGCATAATTTTTAGCTTTTAGATTACAGTAGGCAGCCCGGGCATTTGCATATCTTTTGACTAATGACATGGAATCAATATTGTTCTGCTGCTAATTTATTTTTCTTAGTTTTTTTTTGTTTAATTCCAGTACTGCTTTGTTTATTTCAGTCTTTCACATTTGTTTCAGTAGTTAGATTTATATATATTAAATTGCTCATGTCATTTTCAGTTACCTCCGAAAGCCACATCTGGACTGATGGTGAGGGATTGAAGTATGAGTGTGTAGTTTGATATTAGTTTACTTTCTGCAAGTTAGATATATTAAATTGCTCATGTCATTTTCAGTTACCTCCGAAAGCCACAGCTGGACTGATGGTGAGGGATTGAAGTATAAGTGTGTAGTTTGATATTAGTTTACTTTCTGCAAGTTAGATATATTAAATTGCTCATGTCATTTTCAGTTACCTCCGAAAGCCACAGCTGGACTGATGGTGAGGGATTAAAGTATGAGTGTGTAGTTTGATATTAGTTTACTTTCTGCAAGTTAGATATATTAAATTGCTCATGTCATTTTCAGTTACCTCCGAAAGCCACAGCTGGACTGATGGTGAGGGATTGAAGTATGAGTGTGTAATTTGATATTAGTTTCTTTTTCTGCAAATTAGATATCAGATTGCTCAAGTTGTTTATGGTTACCTCCGAAAGCCATAGCTGGACTAATGGCGAGGGATCAGAATATAAGTTGATGTAATTTGATTTAGATTTACTTTGTTGCAATTCTTCGATTTCTTTAAGCATAGTTTCTTTTGAGTTTAGACAGCAGCAAGGATAGTTTTGTTTTCATGCTCAATAGTTCACTGTTTGATTTATTAGGCTAGCAGCACATTTTCATTTCCTTTCAAGTTTTGTCATTGCATGTTTCAAATTCCTTTTTAAGTTTGAAGTTGGTAAATCATTATAAAGGACATCATTGCCTTGAACATTCATAACCATACTTGTCTTTTAGAATTTCATAAAAATCCAAGAACGAAAAAAAGTAAGAGATAGGTTATCTTGCACATATAGTGAGCCACACTTCGTCAGCTTACGAATCCCTGGTTGATAATTTATGTTAGCAATTTAGGACACACTAAATTGACCAAACAAGGGGGTTAATGACTATTTCTGATATAATAAACGTTAACCCCGCATTCAAAGGATCAAGACATAGTTCGAAGACCAAGAACACACTGTAAAATTCTTATCTGTGTTAAATATCAGCAGAGCGCGTTTACTCCAGAAGTACACCTTCCTACAGCGATCTCCATGCCTCCTCAAGCCCTAAAAAGATTAATTGCACTGTCTGAAACCCATTTAAGACATTTAGGCAGCAATTAGGAAGTATGGAGCGACCTGCAGACCTTCCACCCAGTTCGTTCATTTCAAAAGGCAGCACAGAGTTCCAGACCACCATAAGGACTTAAAGAACATATCAGAGGTCAATTTCCGGCCTGACAGAGCCTCCAAACAGTCAACAGAGTACGCACAGTGCCATTAAGCAGAGTGGGCGTGAAAACTTCCACCATCCTGTCTTAATGAGATTTATTTAATTTCTCATCTACTTCTACTCCCCTCTTCTCATATAAAATCCCTGAGAACGAATTGTAAAGGTTGTTGTTCAGTTGTTGGGCATCTGTTGTTAGAGGGATTCATTTGACTGTTAGAACAGTCTTGGGAGGGAGTAGCAGAGTAGTATTGTGTAATAGGCTGGGAGGAAAGTATGGATTGTATCAGCCATTGAGCTCAAATGTACATTACTGGTTTTGCATTATTAATCAAAGCACATTTCACAGGATCCTGGTCTATTGCTATTGGTGATGTTTTTCTAACTCTGTCTATTACATTTTCATACTGTTTCATGTTCTTCTGGTAGGCAACAGAAGTATAACATAGGATTCACCCTTGTTAGGTGCCCTATGTTTCCTGCTCTCCCTACCTTTAATGTTTTCTGCTTTGTGTGCTGCCTAAGAGTGAATTCACGTGGTTTAACCAGTGCAGCGGATGTTATTGCCTGCTGGCTGATGTATGAACTTGGGGGTTTGCTTCTTGGATGCTTCTTTGTTAGATTTATCTCTGTTCTTTCCCTTGGAGTTGCTAAAGCAGACCTGGAGTTAAATGACCTCTGGTCTGATCTATAAGCAACCCCTTTGTCTCTTTGAGAGCTGCCTTAGAGTATGTCCAAGCAGGTCTGGAGTTAAATGACCTCTGACCTGATCTATAGATAGAAATTTGGTTGTCTTTCCTTCTTCCACTTTCCCTCCTTAATGTTCCATTCCATCATCTTCCTAAAAGATCCTTTAGTGTAGATGACTTGCCCTTTGAAAGCCTTGGCTAGTGGATGCAAGTAATTTCCTTTCATGACTCCATAGCCCAATGGATGGCACTGTCTAGGCCTATCCTCTTTGCTGAAATGTCCTGCTACCTTGTTCCTTTTCTCCCATTTCTTTCTCAGTCCATGATCTCGTGACCAACCCAGCAACCCTTCAACCAAACCATTTAAAACCCCTTGTGCTTCATAACTAGCCTAACATCTCATTTTGAGCTTCAAAGATACATCATTCTTTGCTCTGTTTGGAGAGATCCCTCTCCGGGTCCAGGAGGGCTAGATCCTAGGGCCCGAAAGTGGTTTTGATGTTGTCTCATCTTTTGGTCTTGCCAATCTGGCCAAAACATGGGAACCCCAACATAATGGCGACTCCACTGGGGACGAATCTGAGAGTCAAGAACTGCTGATAGTTGGTATATTTCCCATTGTCGTCACCAAAATAATGGCGACTCCACTGGGGAGAGACCACTTTTCCTTTAGATTAGCATCTGATTGCTGATGGTGGACAGCAACCGGCTTCAAACAGTCAAATTCATCCACCTAGCGACTCCACACTCCCTATGATCCAAAGACCTAATGACTCCACTAGTGAAGGACTATGAACTGGTTGAGAAGAGACAGTAGCATTCTTTGCAAAAGCATGAATCCAAACATGGACAGGGATGCAAAGTATAATGCTTTGTATAATAAAGTATGCAGAATACCAGAAATGTTTGGTAAAGTGCTGGAGACATACGCGGCTAATATGAACGCAAATGATGATTATTTAGAACAACCCATGTCATCTTCAGAACAAGAACAAACTCAAGATCTAGAAGATGAGCAGGACCTATATGATGCTCAAGAATCCATAGAAGATGAAGAGGAAAGTGATCAGGAACTGCCTGATTGCTTACCTACACCTTTTGTTATGCTGACCAGAGAACATCAGGACCTATTAGCAAAGGCTGATAGGGAAAGCTGCCTCGAAGAAGCAGGCGACCATATAGAAGAGGCAGAATCTGATGCGGAAGAAGAGGCTCAAGAGGAAATCCCGCCTCCCAGTCAGCTAGTGCAAGAAGGAGAGGATTGATGTTCTTTTGTCCATGATGTGAGGGAAACCCCTCTTTTGACAGAAGAAGAGATTGACCGGATATTGAACCAGCAGTCCACCCCAGACATCTTCTATAGAACACACACTACTGCTTAGTCATTATTTGAGTTTGATGATTCAGATCCAGAAGACTCCTCTATGGATCAGGACGAAGAAAGACCTGCTGTACACTCAGAATGGTGGACTTGGTCGGGCCCGCCTATTTATGACACTGATGGCGAGAGCCACGAAAGTATAATAGCAGATGAAGATTCATTGAATCTTCATTCTGCTTTACCTCAGATCATCAGTGAGATTGGTAGCCAGCAGTCTTTTCTTTCAGAAGATGAGGAGGAGAGCAAAGAAGAGGTTCTCAAGCAGAATGAGAGCAAGGAGCTTGCTCTTGAAAAAGAGGAAGCAAAGGAATACACCCCTGCTCGAGAACACATGGATCTCTTCACAGAGCTCAGCACACCAGAGCAGAATACATCAGAGTTCCAAGAGGACAACACTGCCATATACGATGAGTCCTCCAGTTCAGAAGATGAAGGAGACACTCTACTCCAATAGAGTCTCATTCTTGATCCAGTGGAAGAAGAAGAGATCCTGGTCGAAGCCAGCCTGCCAGATACTCATAGCCTGGTATCATTTCATGATCCTTATGCACATTTCCTACATACATTTGAAGAAGGATCAAAGGTCTTATTGAGCAGCATGTTACAGACACAAGGAATTTTTTTCAAACTTGCTATTTTTGAACAAAAAGAGAGGGAGTTGCCCTGCCTATCCAGCATGCTCAAGGAGTTGAGCAAGAAGGACCAGCCATGGGATCACTTGATGGACTGGTTACATTGTAAGACAATGTTTATAAGCTAGATTGTAAATTTTCCAGTTAGAGTAGGGTAGGTAGGAAAAGGCTCAATAAAGCTCAGTCTATGAGCAAGTAGATTAGTTGTTTCAGTTTCTGTCCTAGAATGTAGAGAAGAAACCTGTTGGACAGTTTAATCCCAGCAGGTAGTAGTGTAGGTAGAGAAACATATGAGACCAATAGTCTAATCTGGTCTCATGGAGTAATAAGGGTAGAAGTAGAATAGGTTTATTTTTTCCTGTTTGTAAATATTAATGGTGTAAAAGGGTCTGCAAGTCCAAATGCACCCAGAAGAAAAAATGTTAGGACTATAGTGTGGGTAGGTAGTTGTTTGGAAGTGTTTCTGCTGATATGTTGTTGTCATAGCTTGTGGCAATAGATCAAAGAAAGAGATGGATGGTTCAAGTAGCAGGCACCTGGCCTACACCAAGAGATCAATTTCTGAATTCTTGACTCCTTCAAGAAGAAGCCATCCCCATGTGGACCCACTGTTAGCCCCCCTATAAATTTTATTGATAAATAGAGCTAAATCGCTGTTAATTCAAGGAATGCTTTTCTCACGAAAACCAGTCTCCTTGAAGCCTCCATGTGTCTTTTATCCTTTGATAAATTCCCCTCTGCTGATTCCTACTATAAAGCCTCTCTGTTGACGAAGAAATGCCCAAAGGCCCCCTTTTCCCTCTTATTTCATTCCCCTAAGCCTTTGTTTTCTATTCCCTTTGTCTCCCCTTCTATTCCCCTTCTTGCCTCTCAAATCCCCCCAAGTTCCCCTTTAAATTCTACCCTTACCCCTTTGATGGCAATTTTCCTCCCTTATTCCTCTATCGTTACCCCTCCCCAACCTTCAAATCCCATTTAAATGGGCTAAAAACCCACTTTCTGACCTTGTTATAGGCCTAAGCCCCTTTACCGCAAGCCTTAACCACTTCCCCACATGAGCCCGTGCGCTGGGACCAAGTGCTTAAGTCCCTAGCGCTTATCGCAATCGGAAGCCGGGCGGGAGCGAAAACCCTGTGTAATATTGAAAATAGCCAATGCGATTGTTTTATTACAATAAGTCCCGCGACGCGTTTTGTGCCATCGATCTATCATGAGATCTGATGGCGGAGCACTAATCGCAGCCCCCGCTCAATCACAATCGCAAACCTTTCGCTCCGACCTCCGATTGATTGCAAGTCCTTCTGTCTCCCCCCCGATTAAATCTCCGCCGTCCATCTCCTCGCAGATCCTACGGCCCAGCGCTAATCGCTTCATTCCCTTCGTGCCTCCTGTTTCTCCCTCCGATGGATTGTGAGCCGTTGATCTGGCCTTCAGATCTAACGGTAAGTGCTTAATCGCAAGCCTTCTACCCCGACCCCCGATCTCAGTCGCAACTCCTTCCCTCTGTCTTCCGATTCAATCCCGTCCGTCCATTCAACCCGCGATTCGACGGTCATCGCTCAATCGTAAATTCCCCCCGATCGCAATCGCAAGTCACATTGGCGCCGCCCCGATTGAAATCTTCCAATTTGATCCTGGTCGTCCATCCCCTTTCTGATCCAACGGCTCAGTGATGATCGCATCATCGCCCGTCGCCCCTCTTCATTTCCCGCCGATTGAATGGGAACCGTTGATCTATGTCCCAGATCCAACGGCCAGCGCCTAATCACGCTCGACCTCCGATCACAATCGCAAGCCCTCCCCGACGTCTTCCGATTTGATCCCATCCGTCCGTCTGACCAATGATCGGACAGCCTGGCGCTAATCCCATCCCCTTCCTCCATCGCAATCGGAACTTTTGAATTGTGTCACCCCTGGTTCTCTCCGATTGCGATCGCCCGATTTCATCATGACCGTCCATTTCCTCCCAGATCTGACGGTCTAGATCTAATCGCCCTCCACCGTGACCGGGTCCCACATTCACGCCTCTGTGTGTTGTTTTTTCGCGTTTCCCTGTGTAATTCGCCCAAACGCTAAACTTTGGGTTTTACATTGTGCGTTCATTTCTCCGCTTCTCTCCACCTCCACAACATTTCTCCACCACTGCCCGGTTTATAATATGTTTATTTTACAGTGCAGACAACACAGAGATGGCCATTTGAGCCGGCCAGCGAAGCAGCAGAAACAGGATTTAAAGGGGATTAATGACTATTGCTGATATAATAAACGTTAACCCCGCATTCAAAGGATCAAGGCACAGTTCGAAGACCAAGAACACACTGTAAAAGTCTTATCTGTGTTAAATATCAGCAGAGTGCGTTTACTCCAGAAGTACACCTTCCTACAGCGATCTCCATGCCTCCTCGAGCCCTGAAAAGATTAATTGCACTGTCTGAAACCCATTTAAGACAGTCAGGCAGCAGTTAGGAAGTATGGAGCGACCTGCAGACCTTCCACCCAGTTCGTTCATTTCAGAAGGCAGCACAGAGTTCCAGACCACCATAAGGACTTAAAGAACATATCAGAGGTCAATTTCCGGCCTGACAGAGCCTCCAAATAGTCTACAGAGTACGCACAGCGCCATTAAGCAGAGTGGGCGTGAACACTTCCACCATCCTGTCTTAATGAGATTTATATAATTTCTCATCTACTTCTACTCCCCTCTTCTCATATAAAATCCCTGAGAACGAATTGTAAAGGTTGTTGTTCAGTTTTTGGGCATCTGTTGTTAGAGGGATTCATTTGACTGTTAGAACAGTCTTGGGAGGGAGTAGCAGAGTAGTATTGTGTAATAGGTTGGGAGGAAAGTCTGGATTGTATCAGCCATTGAGCTCAAAGGTACATGACTATTTTTGCATTATTAATCAAAGCACATTTCACAGGATCCTAGTCTATTGCTATTGGTGATGTTTTTCTAACTCTGTCTATTACATTTTCATACTGTTTCATGTTCTTCTGGTAGGCAACAGAAGTATAACATAGGATTCACCCTTGTTAGGTGCCATATGTTTCCTGCTCTCCCTACCTTTAATGTTTTCTGCTTTGTGTGCTGTCTAAGAGTGAATTCATGTGGTTTAACCAGTGCAGCGGATGTTATTACCTGCTGGCTGATGTATGAACTTGGGGGTTTTCTTCTTGGATGCTTCTTTGTTAGATTTATCTCTGTTTTTCCCTTGGAATTGCTAAAAGCAGACCTGGAGTTAAATGACCTCTGGTCCGATCTATAAGCTGCCCCTTTGTCCACCTTTGAGAGTTACCTTTGAGTATGTCCAAGCAGGTCTGGAGTTGAATGACCTTTGACCTGATCTATAGACAGAAATTTGGTTGTCTTTCCTTCTTCCACTTTCCCTCCTTAATGTTCCATCCCATCATCTATCTAAAAAGATCCTTTAGTATTAGATGACTTGCCCTTTGGAAGCCTTGGCTAGTTGTTGCATGTAATTCTCCTTTCATGACTCCATGGCCCAATGGATGGCACTTTCTTGACCTTTACTCCTTGCTGAAACAGCCTGCTACTTTGTTCCTTTCCTTCCATTTCTTTCCCATTCCATAATCCCCTAACCAACCCAGCAACCCTTCAACCAAATCATTTTAAAACCCCCCTCTATGCTTCATAGCTAGCCTAACATCTCAATTTGAGCTGTCAAAGATAAATCATTCTTTGTTTTATTGGAGAGATCCCTCTCTGGGTCCAGGAGGGCTAGATCCTAGGGCCCAAAAGTGGTTCTAATGTTGTCTCATCTTTTGGTCTTGCCAATCTGGCCACAACATATGGGAACCCCAACAAATTGCAGCGGCTTTACGAGGATGCATTCAATCCCAGGCATTTCCTCGTAGGACCAGGCGAACACATCTCTGAATTCTTTAAAAAGATCAGTATAGACTTGAATCTCATCAGGAGAACAAGTCACTCCCACGTGTATGTTCTCAACGATCCCCGGTTTAACGGAGATGTTGATCGGGATGGTTTGAGTGATATTACTCAGGTTTCCTTCCGAAAGAACCTCATGCGTCAAAATGGGCGTTTGGAGAGGAGGAGTAGGAACCTGAGATGCATAACGCTCTAGACAATCTGACATTGCCCCCAGGCAGGGCATAAAGGAGGAACGATGATGTCCACCGTTCCAAGGCAGCTCCTCAAGAGACATTGTTTCAATAATGGCTTTATCGGAAGGAAAAGTCTCTTTGAGAGGATCTGACGAGTCGGCCTCGCCAAGCCAAGGGGATTGAGAATAGATGTTGAGAGCCATGCTCGAAGGAGCATGCTGAGGAGGGGGAGGATCAGATGCAGCAACAATTTCACAGTAGCTAATCTCTACTGGAGTCAAGGGCATTGATTCTTCAAACTCAAGCACCTGCTCAGGCGTAGGGATGAGCCAGGGGTCATCAGACCTGGAGATCATGTTAACTTGAGCGGTGTGCGGTGGTGGTGCGGGAAAAATACCCATGAGGACGGGGTCCTTGAAGAGATCGGGTCCTACACTGTCAGGGGGATTTGGGATTTGATCCACGTATGGAACGTTGTTCTCGGAGGTGGAGGTGAAGAAGGACAACTGATCCACCGTAACGATTTTTCCTTCGTGAGGGAACTTAAGAAGTCGAAAAACGGTGGATGGCACGCATAGTATGGCATGAGTCCAGCTGCGTCCGAGAAGTATATTGTAGTTAAGCTTGGCGTCAACCACTTCTACTTCTACGTTGACTGTCTTCCCCTGTAAAGTGATCGCTAAACTCTCGAGAACACCCAGGGGTTTGGATTCTCGACCATCGAATGCCTCTAGGGCATTGGGAGATGATGAAAGGGCCGGAGAGCCAATGGCCTTCCAGCAAGCGGACGACATGACACAGGTAGAGGCACCTTCATCCACAACGGCCCTATGGATGTTAAGACCGTTGATCCCGACTTGAATAACAAGAGCGATCTGATGTGGAAGTCGGGGGGTGAAATTCTCTAAGTCGAAGGTGAGAAGACTTGAATCGGCGGGATCAATGCCACCGATTGCAGACAACAAAGCCTTCCATTGCGAAGGACAACTTTGAAGAACTTCTAGTGCAGACATAGCAGAAGGCGCCTATGCCAAATCCTCAACAATACTGTAGTGTTGAGTGGCACGGGCATTCAAATTGTAAGAAGATCTTCGTAAAACACCTTTAGAAGGTGGCTTCACAATAGGTTCAGGGGTAGGCTTCTCAATTTCCAACGAACTGAAGACAGATGGGGGAGGTGGTCCATCCACAACTACCTTCCCAGGTGCCTGCCACAATTTTTTGTAATCCTTCGAACGTGTGGCAATAGAGATAGGTGCAGCACCATTCATCATAAAAACTTGGGACCCAAATGGTGCAGATGGCGAAGGCTGTTCAACCATCTGGGTCTGCTGAGACGGGAATGGTTCTTTAAGAATACCGGAGTCCCTTTAGAGCCTTTGAGAAGTTGACTAACTTCAGATCGTCGTGGACAATCCTTGGTATAATGGTCTCCTTCACAAATGAGGCAGGGGTACTTCGGTTTACGTTGAGAACCATCCTCAGTACGAGGTTTGGATTCTGGCTTTGGGGCGTCGGATTTGGATTTACCTTTGCCCTTCCTTTTCCCTTTGGAGGCTTTCTCCGTAGGATTGGCCTGAACGGCGTTAACCTCTGCAGTTTTGCCAGAATCGGTAGGGGCGGGAGGAGCAGAATTATTGGATGAGTTGGACTTCTGCTTCCCATTCGAGGATTTCTTCGAATTCTGAGATACGGAGCCAATAACACCATCCACTGCTGGGGTAGGTGGGGCTTTAGAGGTTCCAGACCATGGAGCATCAGGCAAGATATCATACAGCGTGCTGGATTGTGAGTATACCAGATCCAGATATTGAGCACGTGCGATGGCTTGTTCTTCAGTCACACACGCTCCCATAGCAATATCTTGGGCGATTTTGTTAACAAAGGAGGTGGTGAACCAATGAGTTAGTATCTGATCAGGTATATGAAACTTGATCAGCCTACGACGACGTCGCCACTCATGAATGTGATCAGAAATGTGGGTGGCTTTGTCCTTCTTCAAAGAAGTCAGGAGATGTGTCCCGGCTTCGTAACGAACCGGTAACTGAAAATGAGTAAGAAAAGCCATGGCTAAGGTATTGAAATCTTGAAAGATGACATAGGGTAATTCAATATACCACTTAGCTGCAGCGCCAGTCAAAGTGCGCTGGAAGAGGCAAAGACGAACTGAATCATCCACCCAAGAATTAGACGAACACCAAAGATGGTAGGTCATCACATGAGCTTGGGGGTCCTCCCCAGCTTTACCCTCAAACTTGGGGCAATCGCCGGGCACCTTGGTAGGAACTGGAGGCCAATAAGGATTATGCAGTATTGGATCATTCGTTAATTTTGAAACATCCGGTAACTCCAAGGTAGCCAGGAACGACAATGGCGGATTAGATGACATACCTGGCCCTGGGTAAGGACCAGTACCTATACTCCACGCCGGTTGGGAATATCCTTGCCCCCATGGGTTCTGTCCAGCAGGATTCTGACTGTAGGGGGTGTAGGTGTTATAACCAGCTTGATTCGGCTGCTGGTAACCAGCGTACAGGGGGTTGATAACCAGAGTATGGACCCTAATTAGGAGTCGGCCCCGTGTAAGCAGTATTTGGATTTGGCTGCTGAGTATAGGTATAACTGGGTTGTTGAGGACGATAGTTAGACCCTTGGGGCTGGCTATAATTCGGATGATATTGACCATGAGAATAGTAGCCGCCCTGAGGTTGAGTGGGATGCTGGTAGGTGGGACCCTGCTGAGCCTAGTAATTAGGGTGCAATGGTTGATTTGGCTGTGGCATCGAATAAGTCGGCTGTTGTGCAGGGTTAATAGGATGGACAGGTTGCCCGGGTTGAGCAGGCTGACCTGGGTGAGGGGGCTGCCCTGGATTAACAGGTTGACCCGGATGAACAGGTTGAGCCGGTTGCGCAGGTTGACCTGGCTGTTGAGAAGCACCAGGTTGTACTGGATGAACCGGTTGGCCTGGAGGCGGAACACCGAGTTGTGCCGGATAGACCGGTTGGCCTGGTGGAGGAATGGAGCCAGGTGGTGGCTGGTAACCGGGTTGACCTGCAGCAGGACCATAAGATGGTCCTAGCTGGTGTGCAACGTTTGGATTAACAAGATACTGAGGTTGCATGGGTTGAGAAGGCTGGATTTGCCCCCCAAGACCATATACCGGCCCCGGTTGGTACCCCGGCTGAGGCTGCACAGGTTGACCTGAAGGGTTGTAATACTGTCCTTGCGGACCGTACAATGGCCCTTGCTGGCCCGCAGGATAGCCTTGCACGGGTTGCTCCTGTGGGTCATAAAGATAGCCAGGTTGGCTTGAAGGTTGACCTTGGAAAGGTTGCCCTTGCGGGTTATAAGCCTGGTTATAAGGTAAACCTTGAGCATGGAGGTGAGCCTCAGGAGCGGGTAGACGTAAAATGTCCCCGTGCTCATCATACTGACCTGGAAAAGCATACACGGGTGTACCATCCTGTGCATAGTGCGAAAAATAAGAACGGTTGGGATCTTGGGAGGATGGTCCAACCTCGGGGTTCGGTTGTTGTAGGGACAACCGATACTCCTCTGGAGAGATGTTCTCCAGCATAGCAGTCGCTAAATAAACGTCTTCAGGAGGCGGCATAGCCCTCGCGGAGGGTGCCGTAACAGCGGGTGCAGAGGCGACCACATAGACAGTGGGCCAAGCGGGTACAGAAGTGACGGGTGTCTGAGGAGACATCCCAAATGAAGGAGCAACCGGCCTCGTAGAAGGAGCTGACACTCCCATAGAGGCTGCGGCGGAAATGATCTGACCCAAAGATCTATACCCTGCTGGAAATGAGAGACCGGATGATGGCATGATCGCTGGTTCAGAGTTGTCTCCTGGAAATAATCTTCGTGGGAAGAGCTGATAGTCTTCACTAGACGTTGGGATTTCCTCACTAGAATCACTCATGTTTGAGCCTGCCGCTAGATCTTGTAATAGGCGGCGAGGACTAGGAGGAAAAACAACAGCTATAAAAGGCGAACCCGATGTAAGAGAAAGGAACTCTGCCCCTACTCTTAATTCAGACCAAGGGTTGGAAAAGGGCCAATTGAACTCAACTGGTCCCCTAAAGGGTTTCTCAGAAAGAACCGGTCCCCCGTCAGGAAACTCAAAAACAATGGGCTGCTGTGGTTCAGCAGAGGATTGGGAAACCTCTGATGAATCGTCCGTATAAGGACTACCAGTAGACGAAACCGAGGGTTCTGCCACTGTGGTAGTAACGACAAGAGAAAAAGATCAAACACACACACGGGCTGAAAAAGAGTCAAGACACACAATCAAACGGTCAACAAGCAGAGTCTAACAAGGCGTGTGATCGTGGGTGATTAATTTTTTACCACATTGAAAAATAAGAAACTTCACCGTTTCATGTTTTAAGAGTCGAGAAACGGTCGAAAAGGTGACTCTATCTCTTTCAGATTTGACACAAGCGTGAAAGGACAAGCGCTTGGTGATCCTTTCAAATTTAGGGAGTCAGATAGGATCAAAATGACTACTCGGGAATACTAGGCAAAGGGTGTACCAAATAACCGTGAACTTCAATATACACCTTGGTTTCAAAATGAAAGAGAAATCAACCAAGGACTTTCCGTACATGCAGGCAATCTCCCCGAACGTTGTGTCCGGTGTATCACGGGTATAGGGCGGCAGACTCAGCTTCCTAAGGATAAAGGATTGAAACCTAGTGGGGTCTCTCTTTATATACGCAACGGTACGGGGAGCGTAAGTCCGTACTAGCGCTGTCTAAAGCCAAGAGGCGAACGACAGCTACTAGGTTTTAAGACGCCGGAACACGTCTCTAGCCTAGACCTCTAAATGTGTTTCGTTAGATTTCAATGTTGCCTTAGTGTAAATTGAGTAAATTTTAAAGTTTATCTTCAATTACGTTTCAGTTTTCAGGCCCTAGCGAATGTAATGTCTCAAAATCTCTTAAATGCAATCTATATGCCACAGTATATCATTTCATTCGATGAAAGCTACTTATGAGAGAGTTGAGAGCTTTTCACACAACAACGAAATGAATAGAAAACAACCAATGATGTCTCTAATGCAGCTAATGAAAACTAAAAAGCTTTTCGTTCAAAGTTACCAATCACTACTAACACCGAAAAGATCTAATTCTCATTAACTAATGAAAAGAAAAAGAGATTTTTTTTGTATTTTCAATATTTCAGAGCAAAGTGCGCTAAAAAATGAAAACTAATGCAAAGGCAATTCGAGAAACGATGACAAGAGAGAAAAACCAAGCAAATTCCACTCAATGGCAATCATAATCAGACCTCAAATCGACCAAAAGTCCCTCAAAGCGAAAGAATCCCAAAGACTCAAAATGAGCCGTGTAATCTAGGCCCAAGACGAGACGAAGCGAAATTCAAATGAAGAAGGAAACAATCACTCAAACAACGCAATGAGACAACAGAAAACCACCAAATAAATGCAAAGAAGCAATCATAAGGTTGAATGAACTGAAAGAGACCAAAAACTCTTAAGGAAGGCTCGACACACAACAACACCTAGATGACCTAGGGCTAAAATGCAAAATCGATGGAAATGGGCGAATAGCCAAAGGATGAAGGTAACAGCCAGTCAATATAGGCTCCAAAACACTCAAACAATGGAAAAATCAAGACCAAACACACAGATCAGGCTCAAGAAGCTCAGAACTGAGCAAACCCTAGTAGCTCACAAGATTGGCGCGACTGTGAGGCTGAAACTAGCGCCAGAGACGAATTGGCGCAGGTAATACACAAGCAACATGCGCCAATGGGCGCGACTGTGAAGCTGAAAAGTGCGCCAGTCGAGTTTCCCAGTCAAAAATAAAAAATAAGCAATCCAACAAGCAGACCAGTGAATGATCAAGCTATCAAAGACCCAAATCCACAAAAGGAACCAGCCCAAAAGAGCTGATCAAGCAAGGAGAATCAAGAATCAACCAAAAAGGCAAGACAATGCTCCAAGGGTTGAGTTTACAAACTAAACCAGAGATTGACTGAAGCGGCTTTGATCTACTTCGCAATTGCAGAGCAAAAGCATTTCGAAGGCTATCTGGCCAACTTCAGGCTCCGTCTATAGCTCATAAAATGAACGACAACAAGCCAATGAATCCCCAGTGGAGTCGCCAATTTGTTGTGGAGGTAAATCCCCTCTGTGGACAGAGGCGATCCCGACTAGCCCAGACCAGGTCTAGCAACAATCAATCATGCTATAGTGCAGGTTCCTAATTGCAAATAAACCAACTAGTGACGAAGGCTTACCTGGAATCCAATGCAGTCGTTGTAAAAGAGGTGGCGCTCCCGTTCCTCAGCTCTGGCAGATCACGATCCCCACGATGGGGCACCTGCACATGCGAGAAAAAAAACAAACGCAAGCATAAAATCCAATAGATGCAACTATATGTCAGTCATAAAGGACATAACTCATCATCGTAAATAACAACAAGAGTGGAACCATAACCAATAGTCGTTCATTAATAATCAATCAAAGGAAAATTACAACCATAGTTCTGACGCTGAATTCTCCTTTGGGGGGGTCACCAGTAGAATACGTATCGAAAATCCTGTCAAGGATGGGAAAAACCTCTCTCTTCAGCTCTTGACGATAGTCTCCTTGCTTGAAATTGGCCTTAAGGGAATTATGGAGGCTCTTGCAGCATAAGGCTCTTGGAAATTTGGGAACTTGAAGACTAGCTTGCAATGGAGATGAGCAAGCTTTTATAGATGGAGGAAGGGGATTTGGGATCCCTATAATCATGGGATTGGCCCTATCATCAAGGAAGCTTCCATGAGAGGTGGCAAACCACTTCCTCTCTATGGAAATCCGTAGCCAAACCTCCAAACTCAAGATAGATATCAGTTCCTGGATCAGTTAGGACGAAACTTCCGCCATTTATTTTTAAAAAACACCTCTTAAATTGGCTGGTGCGAGTGCGACTCTGGGACAGAGCGCCAATTGGCGCGGCCTCTTTGAAGTATTTTCCCCATTGGCGCGGGTAATGAACTGCCTGCTCGCGCCAATGCTAAAAGGGCCATTTTTAGGGTTTTTCACAAGGAGATGTCTTCAGGGAAATGAAAGCTCTTGTTCAGAGGGATGTCATGAAAGTGGTTTCAAGCCATGTCACTGCTCACAGGTCACAAAATGAGCCCTCCAATTTGCGGGACGGGGACTGGTAGCGGTGACAGAATTGTTATTAATAACGATGAATTCTTTTGGTGAAGAAATTTCTGCCGGCTTTGACTTTAAATGTAACAGAAATTTAATCTCTTAACCAGAGGTTTCCTGGATCTTAATTCTGTGAATTTTCTGCCTTGGGACTACTATGAAATATTATACAAAACAACAGTGGAAGTGAGCAGTATTCCAATTGTAATGTTCTCTTATAATTAAATTTCCCAAGGGAGGACAAAGTAGCCTATCCAACCCCATAGGCTATAGTCAATTATAAAGGGGGAAGTTAAAACTTAAAAAAAAAAAAAATTAAACCTTAAAACATACCTACCTATCCATGAATCATAAGTTCATAACTTACCCAGCGAAAGCGTAGACTTACCACAAGCATCCATCCTCAAATTGCTATGGATGAGCCAAAGCCTCAAGATGAGAGTGATTCCTACTTGGAGAGCATGCTAAGTGAAGATCTAAGTGATGTTGATGACATGGATGTTGATGATATGGCTTGAGGAAGCCATTGCTCACTATTAGGCTTTAGCTATTTTTATTTTAGTATATCAAAATTTCCTAGTTCATGTTTACAATTTGCCATTTGGAGATGCCTTGAGGCAAATTTTGAATTTAGTATGACAATGGACATATATTTTGAAATTTTGAATCATGATTCTAATTTCTTATAAGTTATTAATATGTAAACTGAGCTCCAATTTGCACTTGATATCATATATGAATCATGATATTATCAAACTAGAAATTTTGAAATTTCAATGACAAATGTCACATGTGAATGTTGAAACTTGAATGTTGAATGATGTGCATGTTTAAATCCTTAAAGTTTAAAGTTTATAAATTATTAGTAATTTACAAATTACTATATTAGTGTCATTAAATTTATAATTTATAAATTATAATTTAGAAAATATAGTATTATATATGATATATAAATTATAATATATATTAATATAAAAATACCCAAACGAACCCACGCACCCTATTTCAAAAAATTCCGTCCCCGTCCCCGTCCCCGAACCCACATTTCTTGGCAACATAGTTTCAAACATTAAATATCAACAAAATCGTTCAAAGGATATTGAAAGGAAAAAGGTGATGGAAGATAGAAAGTGCCTTACTTAAATGCTCTAAGGATTTTTCAATAGTTGCTCCAAAAGCTTCACTTCAAGGCCCTTCAAGATCGTCTCCAACAATGCTATACCATAAACTTCAACAATGTTGCTCCAAAAATGTCCTCAAGGTCTTCACAACAAGTTTACTAGAAGTTGCTCCAACAATATATTCAATAAGGTCTTCATTTTCAACTCGTCTCTTGTTTGGGTGCCTTAATGTGCAATGACATGTTTCCAGGACTGAATTCAATGCAAGGAATATTTGAAACTCTAACTCTGTCTTCCGGTGTCTTATTAGAAATTATTTCAGTTTTCATTTTGTGTTTTCAAGTTAGATATTGTTTTCAAGTTTTTAAATTTATAATTTTATTGCAATGTGGCAGACTGATCAGGGCAGTACAGGAACAACCCGGATACGGGATGATCGCGGAAAGAGGCTAGCGGAAGAACATGTAAAGTGCCAGCATTGCTCTATCTTCAGGTATTTTAGTTATTTACATAATTGAAATAATATTAATTTTGTTCAAATATGCAGACAACTAGCCATGGTACGCCTGATGATTCCCTCTTTGAGGAAGAGCTTTCTTCATCCCTATCTCTAGTGTTCTTGTTGCGAAAAAAGGCACGAAATGCAAGGTCGGAATTTAATACTTTGATAGACGCGCCTCAAACACCTGAAACAGAAGAGAAGATAAAACAACTTATGAGCCAGCTAGAAAGATATCGGGTAATAATAAAAATTCAAAAGGATATTTTTTGTTATGCAGATGAATTGTGATAGTTTGATTTTTAATTTTTACATTGAATACACTAACAAAAATTTCTTTTGTATGTAGCTTTTTACGGCACTTGCTAAACCCCCGGTGTTGGTGGTAGTGGGACACAAGGGCAAGAGATTGCCCAACAACCCTCTCGTACACCTTCTACTCCTTTAGGTGTCAGCCAAGAAACACACCCTGCCCAAGCAGACACCCAGCCAACCGCTGAACGTGTTGGCAGTGATGAGGCTGATATGGCCAACTACATTATTGCGTTTCCTGGAGCTACATGTGTCAGCTCCACAGGGACCATTAATGGCACATTGTTGGTGAACGATGAGGGTGTCCCTATAAAGCATGTACAACTCCCAGGTAAATTTTAATATTTTAACTATTTCATGTACTTTATCTAAAACATATTTATCGTGATTTTTATTTTTAAATTAATGATAATATCTTCTTTTTCTTTTGGTTTTATTATGTGTAGGAAACAATGAGTTCTACAGGATTCTGGAGAGCCATGCGTTGGTAATTTTTGGCCCAACCATACGTACAGGGTGGAATTCCCAGAATTCCAACCTGAAAAAATAACTTCTAGATTATCTAGAAGCCCTTTTTGGGGTCGGCACATTTGACAGAACAACGATGGCTCGGGTAGCCGACAAATATTTGAAATATACCAGGGACACCTATAGGACGCAATTTAAATTTAACCCTAGATACGAGCATCCTCTCACAGTTCCAGAGAGTGAGTGGAGAGCACTCATCCATGACGGAAAAGAGAAAAGGGCAAAGAAAGAAGGAAAAATGCCAACTGGACCCGCAAAGTAAATTACAACTTTAATTCAATAGCTTTAATTTTCTCTATGTCTAAAATAAAAGTGTGCTACGTCATATCTGACTTCAATCTTTTGATGCTAGGTTTCCTGACACCTCAAAGGCAACCAAAGCTAGGATTGAAAAAAAGGGCCATCACAAGCTAGGCCAGGGCGGCTACTTGAAATTAGCCGCAAAAATTGTAATTAAGTAGCTAAACATCTTATAATTAATTGTATCGCCTTCCAACGTTTTTGTAATCCTATCAAATATGATTAAAAATACACAGACATATGTAATGTGGGGTGATGACTTCGGAACAGAAACAACAGAGGAAGATAAAAATATCGCTTTCCATTTCGGCTATCAAGCCGTAGTTGAACGTCGCATAAGCTTGGGGCAGGTCCCAAGATCCAGAATGCCTGATAAGGTAAAACATTAACCTTTAAATATGTTTGTTTTCATCCATAAATTTAATGTCTAACAACTTTGTTTAAATCAGGGGAGCAACACTACCGACGAGGCAAATAACCCAGTTTTAGAGCCAGATGTAGATGCTCCTCACGTGCAACCTGATCATTGTAGTGGGGACCAGGCCGACAATGCTACTATCAGTGAGGGCCGTGACGGTAATTAATTTCCACTTATAATTTTTTCTAATTATACCTTGATGGTTGTCCTTATAACGTTTTTTGTTTAAATGACAGAGAATGTTTCCCTTGAGGATCTTACCACTAGAGAGGAAGACATGGCAACAGTCCCAACGGCGACAATTGGTGCACCAGGTAAATAATCTCATTGCAATTTTTTTTATTAATATTACCGAACTAGTTCAATGATATTTAAAAACTGACAATTAAAATTTAATATTATCTGTTTTTGTAGGCGATGCCCCGTCACTGGATGAGACCAGACATTGTGACTACGCAACTAGGTCAGCAGTGCGGGTCGAAAGGCACGAAACAGGAGCAGAGCATGATGATATTGATGATGTAATTAGGAGCTTTAGAAATAGGAAGAAGAAAAAGAAATTTTGATAATGTAAAATATTGTATTATTATAATACAAACGTTACCATACTTGGAACGTTTTTTGCGTTATATAAAAAACTCATTTATCATACTATTTTTATGTCAAGCATTAATTGCAATGTTTCCTTGCGTACTTTTTGTTGAATTTTTTTTTTAATAGTTATTGAATATTTTTTTTTATGCTCATGAAAGTAAAAAATGAAATATAGATTGGGTATTGGGGAATTGAGAGTGATGTGAGGGGGGCGGGGGGGGGGATGCGCCATAAGAGCTTCCACCTTCACGTGGTTGGCCCTGTTTAGTAGAGAATAATTTATTGGAGCAATTTAATCTTGGAGCAAACCTCCCTCGATCCAGTGTAGCAACAAAAAAGTCACTGTTGACTTAGTTGCTACTCTTTCAAATCGTGGGAGGCTTGTTCCAAGTTCATGCGACTCCAATAAATTGTTCTTGAAACGAAGAGGAGATTATTCATGTATGTTTTGAAATTTTCAACATATGTTCTAACATTATCATAAGAATGCATCTTAGAGTAAAAAATACTACATCAATTACTTGTATTTATTGTATAGATAATGATGGATTTTGATTGACTTGGCAGTGCAGGTACAAATCCTCTTGCATCATGAGCAATACAACTTGTCAACCGGGGTCATGTCCAGGATATTTTTGCTTGTGCGCTTGACCAAGTTCGTAATGTCACATTTTGTAAGTTCCTTTACAGTTCATAATTCAATATTAAGCTTGTTCATGATTATTATCTAGGTTTTTTGTATGTGTTTTTTCATCTATTTGATTGTAAGCAACTCTGCATGTTTCTTGTTGTTCACTATGATTTCTCCCATTACCACTCCCAGGATGAATCTGACTTTATTGTTACATAGGTTACTTTATTGTTACTATGATTTCTTCATTTACGATTTCATAGGTTACATCATGTAAAGTTGTCAATCTCAAGTTGGTGATGAGCTTTAGTTCTCCAGATTTGGGGCTTTTCTGATATTTTCTCCCTCATGTCATTCCTACATCACCTCGTTGTTTGAGCATGCCAATTGTCTACCACTTGTACCAATTGGCACATGTCAATCTCTGAGTGGTGCCACATTTCACCTATTTTCAGCCCACTTGACCACCTGAAAAACTCAAATCCACACACCATGTGTCTTTATCACGGAGTGTCACATGTCCTAGATATTTAGGCTGATAGGCCTTCTGTTATGATAGAGATCAATTTTTTTTTCGTCAACACTTCTTATCTAGGCACGACACCTGTTACTTGTTTAATCTGACGGTCACAGTCTCTCGGGTTACCTTCTAGGTTTTACATACCACTGGTTTCTGGTATATTTCCATGGAATCGATCTGAAAATACCAGCAAAAATCCACACACCTGCAACCGTCGACAGGCCTACCATTTTAGTAGATGCATTTCTGCAACTGCCAATACACTTGTCATTTTAGTTGGTGCACTTCGGCAGTTGCCAATACACCTGCCGTTTCATTCTCCTGGACTCTGTGTATGCATATTTTTCATATAATTTTATCACGAAGTTGGCTGCAGTGCTTTGAAATGCCTTTGAATATTTTTGCAGGTTAGAAGACATTTCATGCCAGAGCTATTGAATAGACTTGATGAGATAGTTGTATTTGATCCTCTTTCTCGTGATGAGCTCAAAAAAATTGCTAGACTACATATGAAAGATGTAGTGATTCATCTTGCAGAGAGAGGTGTTGCTTTAGGGGTTACAGATGCTGCTCTGGATCTTGTTCTTCAGGAAGCCTATGATCCTGTAAGTAATCACTTTGTTTTTCTTTCTTTCTTATTCAGAGTCTATCTTGCCAGGGGATGTGCCCATTATGGTTTGTTATGAGACTGTTGTCAATTTCATCACCGTCCCTCATAATATGTTTGATTGTGTTTATAAATAATAAACAATTATTACACCAAACAATAAAAAATTAACTGTACTATGAGTAATATGATATCTTGAAATAATTATCATTATAATTTCATAACCTCTGCTCTCACTTGGTGGTTTCTATATCACTAAGTGTGTCTTCTTTAAAATTATAGTTACAACAGACAATGAACAATCAATTGCACTGTGAGTGATATCTTGTAATAATTATTATTATAATTTGCTAACCTCTACTCTCACTAGGTGTCTATATCACTAGGTGTATCTATTTTAAAATTATAGTTTCAATGGTAGATAAATTGTTATCTTAAAATTATAGCTTTGATGGTGATACCTTGTGATTGATAATGCAGTTTGAAGTAGCTTTGGCTTTGACTAATATAGTCTCAGGAACTTCTGAGAATACAAAGGTTGTGATTGATTACAGGGCACTGCCCATATTTGTGGAACTTCTTACCTCTGGGAATGATAATGTTTGAGAACAGGTAGCACGTTTATTTTAGAGGTATAAAATTATTCTTCCCAACTATCTTTATATGTCTGTAATTTTGGAATTTGATTTTAAGAACTAGTACCCAACTTTGAGTTCAACTGGTGTTCGTGTAAGGCTATTTGGGCTTTGGGAAATATTTCTGGAGACTCTGCAACATTTACGGATCTTGCCCTCAGTCATGGAGCTCTGAGGCAGGTGCTTGCCCAGTTGAATGATACTGCTAGAATTTCAATGATAAGAAATCCTACATGGGCTTTGTCAAATTTTTGCCGTGACATAAACCCCAACCACTATTCGAACAGGTAAGCAGAATAAATTTTCTGCCTCTTCTTCTTAGTTTGCAGATACTGTGGATTTTTTTTATAGATCTTGGTGCTTGGTAGATTTGGACGTAATATTGACCTAAGCGCTTGTTCATTACAATGACTCTGTCATCAAGTTTTAGAAAATGCTCAAAAATTTGGGTTTCACGAGGGGATTACCCTTGCTTGCAATTATCGATTATCAATCACATTAAAAAAAAGTCTTTCGTAGCATTGCTAAGCTCTTTGTAGGTGAATTTCCGAGGCAATTTCACAATATCTGAACTAAATTTGTCTATCATTTTCAATACTCTGCGCTTGTAATAGAACCAGACAAACAATCTATTGGCCAATGCAACAACAACAACACCTCATGTTGCAATGCCTGCAATTCACCCTCTCTGCACGCATGAATGACTATGGCACCCTCTTTTTTGAACAGGTACTGGAGCTGAAGGTACTAGTTTCCATTAGGATCGTTGAATTCAACATCCAAAATAGTATCAAATTCCACTGCAATAGTATTCCCCGACGAGGGAAACAGTTCATTGAGACCTATTGGACTCATCACCCCCAAATAGCCTCCAGGGCTACCCAGAGTGTGATCATCTTTGTTGCTAAGTATATTTTTATTTTTTCAGTGAGAGTTTATGGTTTCTCTAACATAGCTTCAGAAATCCAATTTAGTGCCTGCTTGAATATCATCACATAATACTCATGTTTTGGATTGATGAGCATGTTCTGAATGGTTGGTTGATTCATAAGAACCACCCATATAGTCATCTTGAGATATTTCAGAAGTTTTCTCGGGTTTCCTTTTTCACCATTTCTAGTGGGTGGGATGGTGTAGGGTGATCCATCAATACTGATGCTCTTGTAGTAGGGAATTTGTTTTTGGGGATATAAAGGAGCATTTGATGTAGATATCCCATTGGATGCATTCATAGATGGGCATGAGAGGTCAAGAATTTAAATTAAAAATATGCAACCTCTAGCATGGCAACTTGAAGGCCGCGAGAGACACTGGTTAAAGATTGTTTTGTGCTGGCCTTAATATAGTCGTGATTTCTTTCTATTATCTTAATGCAAATATATAGTCCGGTCTCATTAAAATGAGAATTGTGGTTGTATTTCTCTTTGGTTGTTTCTCTCTTAATGCTCCAGAAGTTGCCAAAAGTTGCGATAGTTGTTTAGTTTGCCTGTTACAACTTAAAAGTGGTTTTTAGCAATGGGAATCATGTTTTTTAAGGTTCATACTAATATGAAGATCTTGTAATTCTATATTTAGGATAAGAGAAGATGGACTCTGCTTTGGGCAGCATGAAAACAATTGCCACATCTACCTCATTGGGTAACAATGGAAAGGGGACGAAGTTGGCTGCAATGTTTGATAATTATGGCAGACAATTGTCTTCTCTTTCATTTTTTTCACCCATTTCCTTTAACCGCTCAAGCAGAAGAGGGACTCTGAGATTACGCGACAGATAGAAGGTATTTAATACAAGAGCTATGGAAAAGGAGTTGTACTTCAACAAGGATGGCTCAGTGACAAAAAAATTGTAGGTCAGAGAAAAAATTATGTTTAAAGGAAGGTCACCTGCACGTGAAACTTCACTGCGGTGGATATTTCCTTGTCCACTTATATTCAATTTTAATGTGTTATTTTAATTTTTCATGGAGGGTTGTTTTGGCATATGGTCTGGCATTCAATTTCACACTTACTGAAAGCATTATCAATTTGTCTTGCAGGCAGTGTGAACAAACTTGCTGATCTTGTTGGAGTCACCCTTGGGGCGAAGGGAAAAATGTTGTCTTGGAGAGCAAGCATGGTTCTTCGAAAATAGTTAATGATGGTGTGACAGTAGCTAAGGAGGTAATTTGTAGATGTGTGCTCTGGTTTTATTTTTAACGTTGTATTAGTTACCCCTCTTAAATGTCTTAGATTTGGTAGGCATAATTTGTTAAATGTCTTAGATTTAGTAGGCATAATTTGAAAACTCAAAGGTGAAAGGAAACATATTTGTTACCCAATGGTCTACTTGGCCTATGGACTAGCCACATTAGAGTAATGCATAAATCTTTTCACAACAATAAAAGGAAAGGGTTATGGCTGAGTCAAATTTTATTGTTATTGACAGTGTAATGAAATGTATCTCAATGCTATGGTTTTGGCCTTTTTATTGGTTGAATTAGAGGACCTAGTTGAAAATATTAGGGCCAAGTTGGTAAGGCAAGCTGCGGCAAAGACAAATGATTTAGCTGGGGATGGAACCACAACATTTTTTGTTCTTGCACATGTTGGAATATTGAAAAATTCCAGAACAATGAATGGAGAATAAATCTCCCTTCCTCTAACACAGAGAAAATAAAAATTTCTTTGACAGGAGACAAAGTTTCAATACTTTGAAAACAAACTTCTATTCCCTTCAATAACTCAAAAAAAAAACTATTACACTTCTTCCTCACTGAGAGGGATTACAAAATTATGACTGCTACAAAACGCGGTGCATAAAACCAACTCACTGTCTGTTCAAAACAAACATACTCTGTCTCTAAAACACTCTGTTGTGTTTTTCACTTTCGCACTGCTGTGCATACACACTTAAAAAGTTACACTCAGTCTTTCACTTTTTACACACTACTATGTAATAAAAAATTTACCTACTGTCTATAAAAAAACTACCAAGCCTTTTTGTCCTTTTTATTTTTATATGCCGTAACATATAAAACATATTATAATAAACCCTCTTTTTAAAATAATAAAATTAAAACTAAATTCTATGGCCCACCTTTCATTTCTCATATGATATATATATAACATATGTTTAAAACTTATGTATATATTAAAGCATACATAAAATTAAACTATCAAAACATTAAATAACCCTTTCCGTCGGACTTCAAAAGTATGAATAGATTGAATTTCAAACCAAATTAGCGTTCCAAAATGGGATGCTGACGTCTGCCTAATTTGTAACACGAATTCTCAATCCAATGTGCCTTATAAAAAATTCGGGTCCAGTTTTCAGGTTTTCAGATTCCCTTCAATTTTATGCGATCCAATATTAATGCTCCATGTGTCCTCCTTTTGAATTTACAAAAATGGGGGGTAAATTTCTGGTTGGTGAATTGCGTTAATGCTGGTTGTTGTGTTTAAATACAATCCTGTACAGAAATATGGCTGCGGCTGTCTACAAAAAAAACTTGCAGGAATTTTAAATGCTGAATTAAATTTCTGGATGGCATGCAAGCAACCTCCAAAAAAAAATGTTGCTGCTGCATCCGTCCTTCTGCTGCAGCAGTTGAAGTTAAAATTCAACAGCACGGGGTTTAATAAGTGAGGGTGTAAAGGTAACTTTTTGTCGATAGTACTGGATTAAGATCATCTATTCATTTTTGTAGGGTCTTATGGTGTTTGGTTTTCTAGTTTTGGGTTGGGCTTATTGAGTCTAAGATAGTTTTTGAGTGAAAAAATTGCTATCAGGTATTAAAAATTTTTGGTTCTTTTGTCAAAATTTATGAGATTGTTAGGAAATACAAAAATGACAATGGTTGTATCTTAAATTTGTGGAAAATAATTTGAAATGAAACCTTTTTGTTTAGGTTGTTGCAGCAGGTGCAAACCCCGTTCAAATTACTAGGGGCATTGACAAGACAATAAAGGCCCTTGTTTCAGAACTCAAAATTTTGTCAAAGGAGGTAAACGCTTTCCTTTTGAGTGGGCTGGTTTTCCTTTTTGCTGATGGTTTGGTGTATCTAATTGAATTAGTTGCCTAAGGTATTTTTGGTTGCAAACTCCTTTTCATTTTTCATACAATATTGGCCTTGTGGAATACATTTGATTGTGTGGTCTTGTTAGATCTACAACATTTGTAGTTGTTTAGTCTTATGGTCGAGGTGCACTTTTATTATGGAAATAGTTGATGCAATATTGTCATTTAATCCTTACTGTAGGGTAGCATGTTGAGAAGTTTCTTGTGAAACATTTGGTATTCAAAATGAAAATTGATCCTATAAAACATCATGCACTTGACTTCAAAATTCATATTCAAAGTGTGCCAGACAATTCTTGCAAAATTTCAAATATTTATGTTGTTTTAAACCATTATTTTTTTCATGTATTGGATGATGAAAATGAGAAAAAGACTTTGGTATGAAACCAACTGGTGAATAATTTCCAGCAAAACAACCACTTCCAAGACATGATTTAGAAGTAGAACGTATGTACTTATGAAGCATAGAAAGATATCCTTGATGCATTGTCAATGTTTGGCTAGGGTTATTTTTGGAGAAAATAACTCCTTATTCCTAGAATAGTGATCTTCAATACAAGTAAATGCCAGAGAAGAGAGATCATCGTGTGACATAAACCTATTAACAAAAGTGAACAGGGAATGATTATTAATTATGGAATACTAAGTTGTCAGTGATTTTGACTATTTGTCTTTAACATGTAAAAATGTTAAATTCCAAACTTACATCATCATGGTTTGGCATCATGAGCTTGACTAATTGTTCACCATGCTCATAATTTCATTGTTGTCTTCATATCTATAAACAACGTTTCAAATAATAACAAAAAAGTTCTATAAGAAAAATCCAGACCTCCATGCTGCTGCTCCTTGTGTGACAAAGTCAAAATTTCATTACACAATCTGACACATAAGAATCTCCTATATCCCGGCGGTATGTATCCAAATTCTTATAATAGTGTCTTCAAGACTTATGTTGACATTGCCAATGAAATATTTAAGCAATGAAATATGGAGCCTTCTTCATTGTTGTATATGTAACAGTCTTTTATTAATATAAATATTGATGGTTTTGTCTTTCTGAAAATGAAATGTAAAAATAATTTATTGTGGTCAATTGAAAAGTTTTTTTTTTAAAGCTTTTCATTATGGAAGGGTGACATAGATATATGCCCTTCTAATTGAAATTCGGACCTGCCCTTCAAATTTGATCACTGTGTGGGACCTTAGCAAACAATAAAACTATTCCTCCACGCGTTATATAAAACATATAACAAAACCTTTGTCAAAACTTCAAACGAACCCTTTAGCCGTGGGTATTTCATCACGAATTGATAATTTTACCATGTACCTTCTTCTAGAGGAATATTCTTCCACTTGATTAGGTACTTCATAATGGTTTTATGTCAAAGAGATACATAATGTTTATCTACAACTTTTTGTGGTTCAAGAATCAACTTTCATTCTTCATCTAATTTTGGAAGTTCTATTTACATTGGCATATTTTTTCCCAAAACCTTTTTTAGGCAAGATACATGAAAAAACTTATGAATGCAAGAAGAAGGAAAATATAACTTCTATACCACTTGTGCAATCATATGAATAATTATTTAGGGCCATAACATTTTTGAGCTAATTCTTTATTCTTCTTTTTCTTGAATGAAGATTGCTTATAATGCTATAATCTAAAAAATACCCAATTACCATCCTCAAATTATATTTCACTTCAATGTTGTTCCCCTTGTTGTTTTATCATGTTTCATGTCATTTGACGGTTTTCCATAATAATTTTCAAATTTTCTTTAGTATTTTCCATATGTGACTCTGTTTCCTATACTTTGGACTTATCTTGCAAAAAGTATGAGATACTAGGAGTTGGATATCCATAAAGGGCCTTAAATGGGGAAATTTTAGTAGATGTATGATAGGTAGTATCATATTACCATTCTTCCTTGACAAACCCACTTCAGCCATTAAGATTGATTTTCTAAAGAGTAACATTGTAGATAACCTTAAAAACATTTGTTAACTATTTTTTTTGACCATTTGATTGTGTTTGATATGTAGAACTCATGGCAGCTAGTGTTTCTCCACTCATATTAAATAATTATTTCCAAAAGTTTCTTGTTACTATTACTTTAGGAAAACCATGAAGACTATGAATTTCTTTCACGTACACTTCTGCCACTTGGCATGTCCTTTATGTACTTTGAGCTGTACCAAAAAAATCTACAAAATTTGTCTACATAAATTACCACAAAAATGTAATACTTACCTTTATATTTCAGTAACCCTGTAATAAAGTCTATTGATATATATTCTAGTCTTTGAATATGTATGTGGAATGGTTGAAGTAACCCTAGAGATTTTACTATATCTCTTTTATTTATTATGCAAACCTGACCTTCTCTTACAAAATTTTGAATATCTTTCTTCATTCCTTCCAAAAATATATTTTTTGATCCTTTGAGATGTTTTAAGGAACCCTGCGTCCTACCATTAGAGAGACATGGGACTCCCTTAATATTTGTTTATTCAAATATGCTTGCATGCATAAAAATATTCTACATTTGCACCAAATTATATCTCTCTTTCACTCCCAATGCTCCATAGAGTTCATCCCATCCTTTATAAATTTTATTTTTTGTTTAGTACTATTGTCATTTTTCCATTATGGCAAGCTTCTTCTAGCCACCTAGGAATAGAAAATTTAATTGGATATAAATTTGAGGCCTCTTCTATTTTAGAAAGAGCATCATGTACTAAATTTTCCTTACCCTTTTTGCAAATTATCTCAAAATTAAAACTTTTCATTTTTTCTCCTCATTTTTGTTAATCTTCCAATGAAATCCATAGCTTCAAAAAATACTTTATGCTATCATGGTATATCTTGACTTTAAAGTACCTCCCAGTGATATACTATCCCCATTTTTATTGCATGTAATATTGCTTCCATTTATTTTTCATACGTAGATTTCACCAAATATTTTCTTTGAATTCCTTGATTTTAAAAGCCAATGATATCCCTTATTGTGTTAATGTTACATAAATTCCTTGTCCTAGTGCCTCACACTCTACTATGAATGTTTTACCAAAAGTAGGTGCAACCGATGTTGGTGTAGAAGACATGGCATCCATTAAAAGAGAGAATGCCAAAGTAGTCTCATCATTCCATATAAATGATATTTTCTTCAAGATATATGTGAGTGGACCTGAAATGCATGCATAATTCTCAACAAATGATCAATAATATCATGTAAGTCTAAAAAATCTTCTAAGAACCTTGATTTTCTTAGGAATAGGTCATTTTGTAATAGCTTGCATCTTTTGATCAGGCTCCAACTTCACTCC
>CM076580.1:1368685349-1368858609 GCA_034641835.2 Pinus albicaulis
ATGGAATAGCAAAGCAAATAAAGGATTGAACAACAATTCTGAAATAGAACAGCAAGTCTAAAATGGAACAGCAATTGAATAACTAAGTCCCGCAGGTTGTAACCAAACTTAATCTATTAACTCAAATGCATTCTTTGCAATCAAATAACATTCTTTCACTCTAAAAGCAATTCACACAAATCACACTAATGGAACAGCAATAACTATTAATGAATTATGGAACAGTACTGATAAATCAGAAACGCGCACAACACGAACGTTTAGTATAACAGCTCTGTAACAAAACAGTAAGAACATGCAATTAACTCTTGAAAGGATTAATAACTTGATGCGGAGTCAACACACGATTCTATCTGTAAAAAACCTCAATGATTCAATCTTTAACAAAGCATGTAATATGAACTTATAAAGCATATCAAATTACCAAATAACAATGATAAACAAACCACACAAAAGTCAAGTCGTAATGGTACAGAAGCAAGTGTCCTTCGGGGCCGGGCCCTTAGCCTCCAAGGATACACCGCTTTAAGTTAATCCAGACGCAGAGATGAAATAATCACCAAGCTTTTATTAATGCATCGGTCAAAAATACATTGAACCAGTTCTCAACGAGACTCAATAATCAAAGTTGATGTTTTACAGAAAATTACATAAAAGCGTATCCTATCTATCAAGCTAACAGTGTTGTCCCTTTATATAAAGGTGATGGCGGAGATGTCCAAGTAACATGATAAATAAAGCAGCGATCCCTCAGGATCGAAGATCCTGAGGGATTCGCCAAACTGTTAATTCTTCATCCTTTCCTTTCTTTGGCGCCGAGCTGGTGTCTTCTCCTTCTTTTCCGAGCCGATTTGCTGTAATCTATTTAGCCTTGTTTGCATTCGGTTCTCGTTCAGAGGGACAGCAGTTATCTCGACTTTGTCCTTTCCTTTGGAACGGAAATTCCTCGTTTTCTCCTTTTCCTGTACAGAAAATAACCATTATCAGTGGCTAAGTCTTGCATATCAATTCTCACATGTTTTGTTATGGTTCCTTATTACTTTCCAAATTCATGATACAAAAAGGTTCACAAATTCTATTAAAAAGCCACTGAAATAGTCATCAAAAGCATACCTGCAAAAATGCTAAGGATGGCCCTTTGAAATGTGGCAGGAGCATTACATAGGCCAAAAGGTAGAACTCGATAGGCAAATGTTCCCCAGGGACAAGTAAAGGTAGTTTTATCCTGGTCTTCAGGGGCAATCTGAATCTGATTGTATCCACTAAAGCCATCCAGGAAAGAAAAGAACTTCTTCCCTGCTAAAGTATCCAATACTTGATCTATGAAAGGAAGAGGAAAATGATCTTTTTTTGTTGCCTTGTTTAGTTCCCCCAAGAACTCCTCATTTCGTTCTTCTTTGGTATGTTTGGTAACAACACAAGGGAAAAAATCTATCAATACCGTAATAGGTGATAAAACTCATCTAAAAGCTTCGAAGTTCGCTTACGACATCTTTAATAAATAAGTCTCTTGGTGCCTATGTTACAGTTCTGCATCCCTTTCACAAATGTACATAATCGTAACGGCCCTTTCATATCATATAAACCCATTCAAATGCTTTATATTTTGTTGAAAATGTAGTAATGAGTTTATTTTCATTATGTGAGATTAGCATTGATGTTTAAAGTTTTCCCCGGTGCAATTTCCACAGTTTTACTATTTGCAACAGAAGTAACAAGTATCGTTTGGTCATGAATATCTTTCAGGGGATCTTCTTCCAATTCATTATCAAATGCTGCTTCTATCATGTGACACTGTATGCGAGGTTCAGTTTGAGTAATGAAATTATTAATGGCATCATCTTCTGTTTGATCTTTGAAATCGAGTGCCTCTTGTATAGTTAATGGAGATCTGATGTTATCAGTCAGGTATGATACAGGGTGTTTATTAGTTTTAATCATTGTGACACTTGGCTGCGCTGGAGGATATAGAACCACCCTTGCCATTCCCGTCCTCCGGTTATGGTCATACTTTCCCCCGCCGACGCCCGAATGTAGGCACTCACATGGTGCTTGCCTACCTAAAATTAGCGATGTCCATCAAGTCGGGTTTTTGGACTAATTATCGTGAAATCGGTTGCACGAGCCACCAACCTACAAAGAGACCATGACATCATGTAGAGGAATTTCCCTGCGCAACCACGCACTACCAAAACCACATCTAACAGAGGGAGGTGGGTTTAATGATGTAATGCCAGCTTTTTGACAAGTGGTAATAAGCAACACACTGGCAGCCCCCCAGATCAACGAAGGCATTAGACAATGGTCCCGACCATAAATTTGAATAAATAGGACAGTTCTTGTTTTGCTTTACAAGCTTTTCCGTACAATAGGTCGATAAGGTACCGACTACTTGGACTCTTGGATTATTTGTTACATTCCTCCTTGGTTTCTTTATGCACAATTCTTTTATAGTTTTGGCGTATATGGGAATGTCTTGAATGGCTTGGAGGAATGGAACTTTTATGTACAGATTTTGTAATTCTCCCAGAATGTCAAAGTCAGGATATTGTATGGATCGAGGTATGGCTAATCGTTCTGGGACGGAGGAGAGGAGACGTGCTTGCTTGATTATGAGTTTGTTGCTTACTTACATCCTCCCCGTTGTGGACCGATGTTCTCTGCAATTGATCTTCCAAATGAACCCATCGTTTTATCTCCCTCAGTTTCAATTATACGTCCAGATCTTAACTGAAGGTCATTGCACTCCCTCAGGTCGGGTCCTATTTCCAGTGATTCTATGATTTGGATAGATTGGAACGGTCTGTTATTTGGATTGGGATCGGGTTGGGCTGGGAGTTGCGGCCTCAGGTTAGACTGGGGATTTTTTTGTAAGGCTGGCAGAGTAGGTTGAGGGAGCGAAATAGTTCCAGCTGGGTGGTACATCGGTCTTTTCCAGCTTGTCTGCCAGGGTGAACTTTTTGAAGTAGGGGGAGTCCATTGTGAAGGATATGGGCCATTTTGCCAATATGGTGGAGTGTAAGGGAAATTCGGCCAACCAGATTGGCTTGTTTGATTCGGCCATGGATTTGAAGAAGGAAACTATTGTGGTGACCAGTTTGAAAATGGGGGTTGAGATTGATTTTGCCACATACCATATTGTTGAGCATTATACTGTGGGGTTTGAAAAAAAGAGGTTGAGTCCGGAAACATACCAGATTGTCTCGGCTGCCACTGACGACGCTGGTTGATCGAATTCACCCCATTCTGGTTCTTCTTCTGCTTCCTTACATACCGCTTTCAATCCAGGAAGTGAGGGGCAGCTCTCTGTAAGGTGATCTTTTGCACAGATGGCGCATGTTTGGACTTTATCCAGTGGACACTCCTTGTGGCTATGTTTTTTTCCCCCCTCGCATCGGATCGTAAGATCACAATCGTTCGCTCAAATCGTTCGTTTAGGCCTCGTACAATATCAAGTTGTGTAGTAATCCAAACCATAATATCGCTTTTAAAATTTTCTAATAAATTTCCAATTTCGTACTTGTTACTCCTTCCTCTGTCGATACTGTTATTTCTGCAAACCGATCATATTCGCTTTCGTTCACTTCTTGTGTCGCTTCCGAACACCCCGACACAAGTCAAGGATGTCGCAAAATTCTCTTGATAAATATCCTCAGTTTTACACAAGTTTAGCTATTTTAACCATTGTTCCTTCTCAATGCCCTCATTAATGCGCTTGTTAACACATTATCAAAGAAAGGTAGCGAAGGCATATGAGGATCTTTGTAAATTATACCGAAAACGTTCTTTCCACATACCTCCTAATGTTTCATTTGGTCTGGCTGTCATTTGAAATATTTCGTCTTTTAATTCTCTAGACCTACAATAATCCTGATATTTCTTAAGAAGGATTCTTTCATTTGATCCCAATTGTTGATAACCCCGCCACCTAGCCCCATAAACCATCTTAAAGCAGCCCCTTTCAATGTAGAGGGAAATAATTTCAATTTTTGGGGATCGGTGGTGTAATCGTACCCCCTACATAACACATCGAATTCGAATACGAATGCATCCGGATCTTCTGATGTGAGTCCGTGAAATGTAGGGATATGCTGAAGAGGGATAGCTTTCATGGGTGCATTTGCTGCAGAATCCACTATAGGATATTGTCTTTGCAGAGGTTGAGGTATTTGGTCAAGCTGAGCGTTTAATGCTCGGAGCCATGGGACTTCCAATATATGCCAAAAAGAACTCCTTCGGGATATCTAGGAGGTATTCTAGCGACAGGGAACAATGACAGTGATATTTTTAATAGCGCTTTCTGCTTTCCTTTATCCGGAATAATGTGAATACCAGTGTCCGAGGAGATTGAGTTCCTTCACCAATGATTTTCGCAGCACTCCCCTTATCTGGGCTATCTAATGGCTGATTCGTTTCATTAGGGGATTTTGGTTCCTTGGTTTCCCCTGTTTCTCCTTCTCCCTCACAAAAGTTGCTAGAGTTCCCTTCCTGCAATCCCCGAGCAGAATTTTCAATTTTCTTTGAAAGTCTCGTTTCTTCGCCTTGACTATGCACCTCAAATGTTGTTACCGATGGTGATCTCCGTGGCCCTAAGGGGAACTAGTAGGCGGCTTAGAAATGTTTTTCTTTGGAGGCCTACCTATCCTACCGATGGTTGAGATTCACGTTTTTATAGATTTCGTTCTATGAAGGTCGTTCGGCCAAGGGTCACCGGCCCCTTAGATTTTTCAAAGCCTGATGGGGTTTGACATTCTTTTTCAGTCTTTTTCCGTTTAGTCGGTGCACTAAAAAAAAATGAACTACCAACTTCTATTCAAACAAAGCAAAAAAAAAAACAAATCTGTTAGGAAAGTGGACAGTGGAGCAGGGCTTTTACATGCTCCGCACGTAGGTTCTTACCTTCCGTTTTTAGGATCCAACTCCTCCCTGGCAGGCTCGTACACTACTCTGAAAAATACAAATGGCTACACTCTTTCCCCGGCAACGGCGCCAAAATGTAGAGCTATAAAAAAGGGTCTTTCACCCCACTACCTCACATTAATATGTCAATCCGGGAGCGTTTTTGTTATTACAAAGAGGACTCAATCCGAGGCTATCATTTGTCGCAGTAATGCTAGTAGCACAAAGTTGCTTAAGAAAATACAAATATAAACGGACAAGCTTGCCGATAACTAAATTACTTCGTTAGACAACTACACACTCAGAAAACCTTAATAGTTTATCACCAAGGGTTCCCAGTGATAACCTCATCCCTTAGAAACTCGATGGAAAAGTGAAACTAGAGCATAGACCATGAGCTCCTCGAGCTAGACAAAGGATCAAAGGTAAATTGCTTACCACAAATTTCGTATCATCTTCTCACACCAAACCAACAACCGTAAGTGAAATGAAAATGAAGAAAGCGAATAAAGGATTAAACCACAATTCTGAAATGGAACAACAATTCTAAAATGGAACAGCAATTGAATACTAAGTCCCGCGGGTTATAACCAAACTCAATCTATACACTCTTTGCAATCAAAGAACATTCTGTCACTCTAAAGGCGAATCACACAAATCATATTAATGGAACAACAATAACGATTAATGAATTATGGAACAATACTGATTCATTAGAAACGCACACAACACAAACGTTAATATAACAGCTCTGTAACATAACAGTAAGGATATGCGATTAACTCTTGAAAGGATTAATAACGTAATGCGGAGTTAACACACAAGTCTAGCTGTAAAAACTTCAATGATTCAATCTTGAACATAGCATGTAATATGAACTTGTAAAGCATATCAAATAATCAAATAACAGTGATAAACAAACCACACAGAAGCGAAGCTGTAATGGTACAGAAGCAAGTGTCCTTCGGGGCCGGGCCCTTAGCCTCCAAGGATACACCGCTTGAAGTTAATCCAACAGCAGAGATGAAATGATCACCAAACTTTCATTAATGCATCAAAAATATATTGAACCAGCTTCTCAAATCTAAACTTAATAACTGGAAGTCAGATAAGCTAGCAAATTACATAAAAGCGTATTCTTCATCTCTATATCTATCTATCTATATTAAGCTAACAGTGCTGTCTCTTTATATAAAAACGATGGCGGAGATGTCCAAGTGACAAGGTAAATAAAGCAGCGATCCCTCAGGATCGAAGATCCTGAGGGATTCGCCAAACTGTTTAACTCTTCATCCTATCTTTTCTTTTGCGCTGAGATGGTGCCTTCTCCTTCTTTTCCGAGCCGATTTGCTTTGATCTGTTTATCTTTGTTTGCGTTCGGTTCTCGTCCAGAGGGACAACAGTTATCTCAACTTTGTCTTTCCCTTTGGAACGACAATCCCTTGTTTTCTCCTTTTCCTGTATAGAAAATAACCATTATCAGTGGCTAAGTCTTGTATATCGATTCTCACATGTTTTGTTATGGTTACTTATTAATTCCCAAATTCATGACACAAAAAGTTTCACAAATTCTATCAAAAAGCCACTGAAATAATAATCAAAAGCATACCTTTTTAGTACCTGCGAAACAGCTTTCCGGGTCTTGCTAATTTCTACTGGAGGTTCGTGTTGGGATTCTCTCATATCACTTGGCCCTTGAGACAAGTCACCAAGGGAGGAGCGAGAGAAAAAAAAATTTGGTCGGAACCTCAACAGAAGGCGTTCACAGAATTGAAAAATCGCCTCTGTTCTGCCCCAGTGCTCACTTTACCAGACTTGCAACAACCATTTGAGATCGAGACAGATGCCTCTGACTATGCTATTGGGGCAGTTCTTACTCAACAGGGACATCCAGTGGCATTTCACAGTGAGACATTTTCTGACACAGTTCGCAAGTACCCCACATATGACAAAGAAATGTACTCCATTGTGCAAGCTTGTCGACAATGGAAGCATTACATTTTGGGGAAGGAAACAATCATCCACACAGACCACAGGCCCCTGCAGTTCATACAGACACAAGGGAAGTTGCAGAATGATCGCCATCATAAGTGGTCCACATATCTGCAACAGTTTCATTTGAACATCAAGTACAAGAAGGGTAGCACCAATAATGTTGCAGACTGCCTCAGCCGACCACCGATCGTGGCGCTCACCATCGTGCTCAACTCTTGTGGGCACGAGACTTCTGATTGGCCGCTTCTCTATGAGAGTGACCCAGAATTCGGCCACACTTACAAGGCACTCTTGGGGGGTATGCAAGTTCCAAATTTTCACCTCCAAGATGCAATTTTATGTCACATGGGACACCTTTGTGTTCCTTCAAGCGAGTGTGCCAAGATGATATGGGAAGCACACTACAGTCGAGTCGCTGGGCATTTCGGGGTCGAGAAAACAGTAGCAATACTGCAGAAGTATTTCTATTGGCCGAACCTTCGAAAGGATGTTGAGAAGCACATCAGATCCTGCACTGCTTGTGCCATTGCCAAACCGACCATCAAGAAGCAAGGCCTATATACTCCACTACCTACCCCTAGTCGACCGTGGGAATCCATCTCCATGGATTACATGTCGGGCCCGCCTTCTACTAAGAATGGAAATGACTGTGTTTTCGTGGTCGTTGACAGATTCTCGAAGATGGCCATCATGGCGGCCTGTAAGAAGAATATCACAGCAGAAGCCACTGCTAAACTCTTCTTTGAACGAGTGTTGGTGCACTTTGGGATCCCACAGTCTATCATATCAGATCGAGATAGCAGGTTCCTCAGCACATTTTGGTCCAGCCTCTGGTCAATGTTGGACACAAAGCTCACCAAGTCCACAGCCTTCCATCCCCAAACAGATGGCCAGACAGAGGTCGTCAACAGAATGATTGTACACATTCTGCGCATGTACAATTCAAAGCATCCACGCACATGGGACGAGAGCCTCCCTTATGTACAACATAGTTATAATTGGGCTCTCCACAGTTCAATCAGCCATAGCCCCTTTCAGGTGGGCTTGGGATTCCAGCCACTATGCCCCATTGACGTAGCCATGCCATTTGCAGCTGCTCAGGCCAATTCAGCTCATGTCTAGTCTGAAGTTGACAAAGCCAGTAGCTTCATCGAGCGCATTCAACACATCCGCCAACAGGTTCATGATATATTGGACAGAGCCAATGCCAAGTACAAGCAACGCCATGATCAACACCGGGTGCCACACAACTTCCAGGTGGGTGACAAAGTATGGCTACATTTGCAGAAGGAGTGCCTCACTGGACCCCACCGTAAGCTTCGCTCGCTCCGATACGGGTCATACACCATCACCAAGGCTATAGGGAACAATGCATTTGAGCTCAGTATTCCACCATTCCTTGGTCTACACCCAGTCTTCAATGTGGATCGCCTTCGTCCTTACTTCCCACCTCTACTGTACACCTCGGACATTGCAGAACAACTCACGCCAACTGAGTTAAATCCAGACTGCATGGAACAGGCCACCAGAGATTGCATCATGGACATGCAAATCAAGAACACTTGCCAGCAGAAGATCCAACTATATCGGGTTGTCAAAGCTGGCCAACTCCTGCACCAAGGAAAGTGGTTCACCAGGGACCAAGTTCAGCAGAAATTTCCTCATCTCATGGAGGAACTTAACACAATGGGGACCATTTCTTCCTAACGGGGGAGGAATGATCCAGGTGGATATTGGTGGTCACCCGCCTATTCCACTTGGGGCTCCACCATTGTCTATTTCAGTTTTTCAGTTTCAGCACGTTTACTATTTTTAGCAGTTTTTCGGGTCCTAAACTTCCAGAGCCGTTTTGAGGCCCTAAATGACATTTTTTGGGAAAACAGAGAGAAACATGGGTCCATGGACCGATGTTGCTCGTTCCAAATTTGTATTCCTCGGATATATCTTTCTAACGAGGTATGGTACGTGTCAAACGGAGATCGCATGCCAAAGTTACGCCCCTGGGAAGTTGAAACACCAATTTACCCAAACGAGGCCCATAGTTTTGGCGCTTCATCTCCTAGGGTTAGGGTTTTGGCTGTTTAGGATTTCCCATTGTTTCTAAATGATAAATAGGCCCTCGAGCCTCATTGTAACTGAGTTCAGAGTCCTGTAGCCGCCACATCTCTTCTCAGAGATAGCTACCAGCGCCCTAGCTAGTTTTATTTCCATTCTGTCTTTAAGCAAATTTCAATTCTTTGATATTAATTAAATGAAGTGTTATTTCCGCTGCATCTCTATATTTATGTTTATATGTTTATTCTATTGCATTCCTGCATAAATCCGGATCAGTTAGCCAGGGTAAAGTTCTTCAGATGGCCGAAAAGAGCACAGGACTGAACTCTGTGAGCTTTTGAAATGTTTACTGGGCATAAAAGTTGGTCAGAAGGATGTGAACAGAGGAAAGAAGGAAAGAAAAAATCTGGAAACTTGGTGTTAAACTCCATAGCAGAGTTGCTAATTCTGCTATAGGGTAAAATTCTTGGGTTGTTGGTTCTCGAATATCCCTCTCAGGGCTTTCCGGTGTCTGAGGCAGACAGTAAGATTAGCTGTATAGTTCACAAAGAAGATACATACATGTTCATATCAACTTAAAAAACTTGATGGAATAGGATGGAAGATTACCTCTTTAATGATCTTGAAGTCTCTTGGAGAGTGCTAAGCAGCGAAGCAGGGATCCTCCTTCACCAACTCCAAATCTCGACCCTGTGATCAATCAAAGCACCCATGTAATCTCTACCGCAACATAAATTTCCTATCAATTAAGTTAATATATGATAAACATTTAAACTATGCACATCTAAGCCATTCATCTCATGCTATATAAGTAATTGAAGAACAATAACAATATCAACGCATAGAATGAACAAAACAGATACAGTTCTATCGATTTATAAAAAGGAGGATTACAACCGTCGGTTGTACCAAGCCCTCCTCAGCCTTCCAATCTCTCTATCTCTCAATGTTGTGATGTCTTGATCAAAAAATTCTCAATGAACCTCTTTGATTTTTTACCTTCACACTACAACAATAATGCTCTGCTTCACATGTATTCAAAAACTTTGACAATATTTCGACCTTGAACCAAAAGCCTATAGCTCCATTTTATAGGAGATGGAGAGAGCAATCATTGCCTTTCTCCTTCCACTAGTTATAAATATAAAAAACCAAGATTTTTCCTCTACTTCCCATGCTTTTTCCTTCCTTGAGAGTTCATTTGTTTTTGGCAAGGCCCAATAAGACACTAGTGCTTTGCAATTTCTATTTTGTACTGACTCTCTTATGAGAAAAAGTTGGAATTTCAAATCATTCTCCATGGGTTTTTCCTGTTTCAAACTCAAAACATGGGTAATGCTTCCCTCTAGTCTAAACAAAGCATTTCCCTAGCCACTAACATGACCTTTTCATTGATCAGGTGCATTATAACACTCTCTTGCTGTTATAGGGGTGCGTTACCTTGGTAGAAGTAGGTTTAGTTTAGGTCTCTATATTCCTTCCATATTTATCTTCTCCTTTGAGCTGATGAGGAGGTTATTTGACCTGTAATATTAGGTCACACTTTTTGGGCCAAAAACTGTGACCTGAACCTCTAGGGCATAGAAAACAGGCCTAAACCTATGACCTCTGCAGAAATCAGGTCAGAAACTGCGACCTGGACTTTTTACGGGAGTTATTCTGAAATTTTTCTGGGTTTGTCTGGGCCTTTTTTCAGGGTTTTCTGACCTCTTCCTCTCCCCATTTTTGACCTATAATTGTTCCTTTTTTCTCAACAAAGTGGGAACCTAGCCCCTTAGGGATTCAATACCCTCCACCTTTTGTGGAAGACTTTTAGCTACTCCAGGTTGTCTGAAATTTGAGTGTGTTCAACCTTTGTTCAGATCTGATCCCTTACCTTCAGATCCACTTCAGATTGGCTATTTATCCATCCAAATCACCTCCTTTTAGTTTTTTTTTGGTTTTCCTTTAGGGTTCCCTCTGCGTCCCTCCAGGTTATAGCCTTTCGCCACCTCATTTATATCAATGTTTCCTCTAATTTTTTATTGTTTTTTCTGCAACTATTACCAGCAGATTTGACCTTTATATCCCTGTCCCTCTAGACCTTATATCTATTGGCTATTTTGGTGTGTGTTGACTAGATTTTTTGCCCACCTACAGACTACTTGTTGAGAGGCCCGCCTCCTTGGGTTTAGATTATTGCATTATTAGTTGTTTATTTTATGTTATTTCAGTTTCATATACTATTATATGCAGGTTTATTTACAATTCTATAGCACACTTTTTCTTGTTCTCTACAAATGTTTGGGTTTAAAAATTAAAATTTACACACTTTACACACACACCCTAAGTGAAGAAGAGCTTGGTTAACACTGCCAAGAAAATACTTTAACATTGAAATCAATTGATCCTGCACCTCTCTGCCCTTGTTTCGAAATTGTAATCAGTTGATCCTGCACCTCTTCACCCTTGTTGGTCTCTCTTCCCTTTGTGTTGTGTTTGTGCCTTCACCATTGCACCACCAAGACATTTAGCCCGGAGACTTCTTGGACTTCATCCTCATTTTTCGGTAGGAAGACTTACTCCTCCACACAGGATTCGAGTTAGTCCTCCATCGGGTCCACACTCCAACTCCTCTTCTGGTTCACTGGGTTCCCCTTCTAGTTCCGCCCCCGGGTCTCCCCCTATCACCTTCACCATGTCTGGTTCAGGACCTAATGTTGGTGGTAGCCCCGACCCTAATGCTGGGAATACTACTAGTGGGACCGCAATAGGAACTACCCTGACTGCTCCTTTTCTCCCCTATATGGCAAGCATCAGTCTTCCCGATTTTAACCAGTTGATCAATGACCCTATACACCATGATGCTAGTTGGCCTGCTATGCCAAACAAGCTCCCTTCTGACATCCCCAAGTTCGAAGGCCTTTTTGGAGAAGATCCTACAAATCATGTTCGATATTTCCACATGTGGTGTTCGTCTAACTCCATTACCGATGACTCTGTCCATCTTCGGTTGTTCCAATGTATGCTTACTGGCGAAGCTTCTAAGTGGTATGTTGATCAGGCCTCATCCTCTCATACCACCTTTTCCTCTCTTGCCTGGGATTTTATATCTTATTTCCAGCTTCCCCTTCGTTATGACACTGGTACTGAAATTTTTACTTCTTTCTGTCAATCTTCTGCGACCTGCCTATCCGATCATGTCCAGGAGTGGCGGAGAAGAAAGAGCCTATTTCAATCCCCTACCTTCAAAGATTGGTTCCTTAGATCTCTCTTGCCTGCTATAGGAAAATATGTCACATCGCATTTCCCTCAAACTGAAGAAACCGCTCTCCAAATTACATTAAAATATGACCTGATCTACACTTAGTCGGGTTATGTTTCTACCATTCTACCTGATCTTCCTAGACCTGGTGGTGTCAACGCACTAGGGGCATCTCATGCTACTGATGGTATCATTGGAGCTCTCTCTCATCCATACACTCAACCTCCCATGGGCTATGGTTTTCCTTACGGAGGGGTCAACAACTCCTACACTTTTCCCCGTCCCGGTAGCATGTATCTAGGATATGGAATGCCTCCTCCTTTTTCCCAACCTCCTATTTACCACAATGTTATCCAACCTCCTTATTATCTGTATCCACAGCCTGGTGCTCTAGCTCCTCTAGCATTAGCACCTCCCCCTTACTTGCCTTCTCAACCCCTGCAACGGCAGCCACCGCCCCCTCAGGGGCAGGTGTATGCATAGCAGGGTGTGACTAATCCTCCTCCTTCCAAAAAGAAGAGGAAAGGCACTCAAAATCAATCTGACTCCAGTACTTGTGGACCTAATCTGCAGAATAATGCACCTAATACTGCTAACGAGCAACAGGGCACTCAGTCCAAGTAGGACAAGCCTGTTCGCACAAACAAGCCTTGTTCTTGTTGTGGTGTTTATGGTCATTACATGCATGATTATCCTCTTTTACTAGAGATTAAGCAGATGTGGGAGTATCAAGAAACATTGCGAGGACAACAAGCCTCCCCTTCCGTCCCTCCCAATGCTGCACCTAGTCAGCCAGTTGTGTTTACGAATCCTTTCCCTCAGCAAGGATTTGTGGCTACCCAACCACCTGAAGGTCAGGTGGCCACTCAACCTCCTCCATATGGTACCTCCAATTACCATATTCTCAAGATGAACTCTGACCAACCTATCATCGTCGACCTCAACCTTCAGACTCGGTCCCGTCTATACAACAAGCCTCCTGCTATGCATATCCCCGAGCCCCCTTCTTCAGGCTATACAGAGCCTCTTTTGACACCTAATGGTCCTTTGTAGACCCGTCAGCCTAAGGAAAAGGTTCATACCAAGATACCTAAAGGACCACTACATCGAATTGCTGCTTCAAGAAAAGCTACCAATTCGTATAGTATAGTAGATGATTTGGCACAATCTCCTACTTCCATCTCAACGCTGGAAATCCTCTAGTCATGCCCTTCACAAAAAAAATCTCTACTATCTGTCATGGGCATTGTATATCCTTCAGATGATTGATTGATCGTCTTCAATGTTGACTGGTCAGAACATCCTCCTCTTCCTGCTTCCGTCGCCTTTCAAATCCCAATCAAGATCCAAAACACCAATGTTTCCCATTGTATCATTGATGAGGGGGCATCCACCTGTGTGTTTTCCACTTCAATTTGGAATAAACTTGGATCGCCTGAGTTGACCCCTTCCATGATCAATCTTCGAGCATGGGATGGCCACACCTCCCAGCCCATTGGCCTATTCCTCAATTTTCTTATTACTCTTATGGGCAAGACTGTTTGCATTGACGTAGAAGTCATTGATGCCCCCTTAGATTAAAAAATTCTATTGGATCTTAGCTACACTTATGCGATGTCTGTTGTACCATCTGCGGTCCACCACAAGATTTTCTTTCCCCATAATTGAAAGATAGTCACCATCGACCAGTTGAAATATTACGAACTGAAGTCTCAGACCTCCCCTGAGTCCATCATATCTTCGATGGCCAATAAGAAAACTATTGATCCCTTGACCAGTGTCTCACCTAGAATCTACAAAGACTCCTCTTTTCTTGGTACATTCCCTAGTCTTCCTCCTCCTGTCTCTGACCCCAGCACATCAAATGTTTGCATGATGCAATCGTCTCAAGCTTCCCTCAAGCGGCCCACTTCGGCTAGTCAGTAGCCTTGACCTCTGCAGCCTACTCCTAACCCTTTGATTCAGCCTTCTGGACCTCCTCCTCCTGACCCTTCACCTACAGCTGGTATCGATGAGCCTCTCTACCCTCCTAGAATGGTTCCTTGTAATGTTCCCAAATTTAGCATAGAGCTAATTGGAACATTAATTTTTCTTATATCATCTAGGAGGTGAATAAAATGGGTAAAGAGGCCCATGAGTAGAAATAAAATCCCTCATAGTGTGAAAGGGATCATCAAATTAGCTACATTTTTCACCCTCAAGTGTGAAAAGGGGCAAATGCATGAGGACAAGGTCAAGTTTGACCAAGTCAACAACGTTGCCATAGTGGGAGTGGATCACGTTGAAAGACAACACAGTGTGAAAAGGGAAGAGGTCATTTGGTGGAGGAAACCCTAATGTGTGGGGCCAAGGAAAGGAGGCTTTCATTTGTATAAAGGGAGGACAAGGCAGCCATGGAAAGATATGTTATTGAATATAGAATTTGGTCTGCATGACTATTTTCTTTCTTCAGTTGTTTAACTGAGATTGCTGTGCTGCTTAGCACAAGGGATTTCCTGTTTAGGAATCCTTCTCCCTTCTTGAGAGGCCTCTTGAGGGATTTTACTTCATTCTCCACATTTCAGGCTCAAGGCCAAGCCACCTCCTTTAGCTACAGTGTTATTCATGTAGCAGGAAACGTTGTGTTGCAGGGTGTTGTAGTGGGGGGTTCCACAACACCATTTCCTTGGATCATATTTCAGAGGAGGGAGTTTCTATTCCTCTGGGAGGTTAGTGAGGGAGATTCAGGAGCTGATTGTAGATATTTGGCATCAGGACAAGCACTTACCATCACCTACAGCACAGTCCATCACCTTGACCGCGTTATTTCTGAGCATAATTGTAGTGGGGACTTGCTCCACTATTTTGGAGGGTGAGATATTCAGGGATTGGATCAGACTTTCACCTGAGAGATCCATTGGATGAGATATATTCATTATATGCAGCATCATTAGCTATCTTCATCTATTTCCAGTTTCTAAGTTGCAACTGCTACCCTGCAACTCGAGCATTTTGTATTTCTGCAAATTTCAGCCAATCCTTCCAGGATTGTATAGAAATTTCTTTTGGGAGTGTTTATCTTTGATACCCATATTGTATGAGCTGTGTATTGATATATTCATGTATTGACATCAATTTTCAGTAGTTATCCTTCATATACTGCATAGTCATCCTTCATATACTACGCAGTCATAGCCATGGCTTTCTTCATGTAGCAGTATTTTTCATTTATCATGTATATGTGCTATTGAGGGTTGTATTGCCCCACTTGAGTGATCGTTTCCTCAATTATTTGTATACATTGTTTCTGCTATAATCTAATATTATGGTTATGTGGATCTTCTCGCATTCCATGTGTTAATGTATCACTGCTATTCCATTGGTGTGTTTACATATTGATGTTGCTCCACATTTGGAATATCTTAAGATATTCTCGATAGTGTAGAAATTCCCTATTTTGGGATATTACAATGGTATCAAAGAATTATCTTTGGCTCAACCTGTGAGTCTCAGCCATAAGAAGATTGAAGAGACCAAGATGATGAAGAGGATGAGCTTGCTCTGATCAGTTTTCAGATCCAGGAAGGACCTCTCCAAGGAATTCAAAAAGATGGAAGAAGGAGAAGAGGAAGGACCATGCACTTCCTATTCTCAAAGAGAAGAAGGCAAAAAGCATGAAGGAAACTTGGAATTCGAAATTATAAGTGAGTACCTTGCTGAATACGAAGCTAAACCTAGAGCCTTCAAGAAGACTCTAGCTTTACCATAATTTATTCAGATGGAAGAAGAAAGAAGACCCCACAGCTATGGGATGATGAGAGGGAATAGATTTCTGTTTTCCACTTTTGATGGATCCATCACATGTGCAGCAGAGGCTTGGGTGATGAAGCTAGAGGCTTTCTTCCTACTACATCCTGTAGTAGATATAAAGGTTGTAGAAATTGCAGCGCTGCACCTTGAAGGTGAGGCAAATACTTGGTGGTTCATCCATTGGAGCCATGCAAGGGTATCTACTCTGGCTGAGTTTTCTCAAAGTTTGATAAGATGATTTGTCCAAAGGAGGGAGGAGCCCTCACTAATAGTTAAAGAGGCATATACCAGTACTGTCACAGTCATGGAGGAGCAGCCTTCATCTTCAGCAGTTGGTGAAGCCAACACATTGGAGGAGGAAGCCCTTACAGTAATACAAGATGCTTTCAATATTTGCAAAGGTATGCTGGGATTTCCATCTCTTATCATTTCAGCAAAAATTATGGATGGGTCTACATAATTACATGTTGTTGATTTAGAGCAACAGAATTTCACTGCGCTGTGAAACCTTGAATCATTCAAGGGAGAGGTGAACCATTATCCTCATGAGCCATTATTGATTTGCACACCACACTTGAGGTTGGGGTTTGAAGGCTTGGAGGAGGAAGAGATAGATGGTAGACATCTTGAGGTGAGAAAAACTTTCTCCTTTTGAGATGACACTTTCTCAATGAGCACTCCCCAACTCAAAGAGAAACTTCTACCTGTAGCAGATCCAAGGCCTCTTTGTTTTTGGAAGGCCATGCATGGGGAGGAGATCTCATGGAGAGATTTCATTGGAGGTGCACTTCAACACATCATGAAGTGCAAGGTTCTTCAATAGTCTGAGGAGGCACTTTCCTTCTCACACTTGGATCTTTATGGATTCAAGGAAGGATAGATAGATGATGGAGGACATCTTCGAATGGATAACATCTCTCATGATTGTATTGGACACTTCTTGAGCCATACACATCATGATGGGAGGTTTTTTCCTACCACCTATTTGGGTCCTTATGGGATCAAATTGGTCCTTGAGAAGATTTCATTTCAAAATCCCATGAAGTGCAAAGACAGAAATCTGATTTGGGATGATGGTAGCCCTCATGGGAGGAGTACCAAGATGGAGGATGGAAGGAGACATCCAAATTAGTTGAGTTGATGTGGATGGAGAGAAAGAAGCTGGTGAGATACTTGCAAATTTATGATACTGGGCAGCAGGAGGCTTGGCTGCGCTACTTACTCTTGAAGGAGTTTGGCCATCACTTGGCATATACTCTTTTTAATGGTATGGGGATGGAGGAGATGTGGCAGGATGCTTGCATAAATGAGCAGCAAAGAGTATGGATGTGTTAGCTCCCCATAATTTCAGTAGATTGGTGAGACCGAAGCTGTGGAGAGCACACTTGAACCACTTTGGGATTCTAGGATCTAGCCCTCCTGAATCCAAAGAGGGATCTCTCTATGAGTGCCAAGATTGATTTATCTTTAACGCTTTTGAATGTGATATTAGGCTAGTTATGAGGAACAAAGTTTTTTTTTGTTTTTGGATGGTTGAGCATAATTTCAGTTGAGTGGAAATTCCTAAAATTAAAGAGTTCCAAAAGGGTGAAGGTATAATCAAACAGAACCAGATTTAGCTGATAGGATAGATATGACGCTGGTTTTTAGTCCATTGGGCTATGGAGTCATAAAAGGGTTTAATTGTGCAACAATTTCAAGAGTGGTCCAAGGGGAAAGTCATCTATATCATAAGATCTTTGAGATAAAATGATGGTATGGAACAATAAAAGTGTTGAAGGGATGGAAAAAGACAATAATTTCAACTAGGATTTATCAGTCTTTCCAAACAAGAAAAGCATTTTAAGTAACTGTTTAAAACCAACCAAAGGGTAGGGCTAACCATAGACTTCTTTGGACAAGTTCGTATTAAAGATAACTCATTAGAGAAACAATCCAGTAATCCACATAATTACTTTCAGAAGGGATGAAAACAGATAAGAAAAACAAAGTGCATCCTAAGATCAGATAAGATACTTTTAAATCTAAACTGCTTTCAACATACTCTTAAGGAAACTTTCAGAATTACCTTTGAAGAAAGAACTAGAAGACAGGGTGAACCATAAACTTTCCTAGTCCAACTCTACTAAGCACATAATGAAAATAACATTCAAGAACTTCCTTTGAAGCTTCGCACATCAAGACAGGGGAAAACCAACATTCCTTGATAATGTTTACACTTAACTTAAGTCATTCTTAAACACACAATTTGGTGGAAAACATTGAGATAAAGCTTATCAATCAGAGAAGGGTACTGTAAACAGTAAATCCTAACTCTATGCTTGTTGTTTTTTATCAGAGAATAAATGGAAAAAATGGCATACATGAAAGGAAAACAATAACACAGAAACAAGCACTTCACTAGTGATATAGACCAGGATTCCAAGAATCATCTTGTATATTGATGTCAATCCAGTTACATTATTCAAGTCCAATGTTTCAGTTCAGAAATCATCTTTTCTTATAAGCCTAACTTATTTGATCACAAACAGAGCTTCAAGAGCCTCTGGACACTATTTACATGTAGAAAATTTCGAGCACAAGTATATATCAAAGTTCTGCAACCAACCCTTTACAATGAGCTCCTCAAGAAGATTTTATAGAAAAATGAGGAGGTGGAATGAGAGAAAATATCTACAGACTCAATCAATACAGTTTAATGCTTCTCATCATTTGAGGGGCTCAATGGAGAATATTTCAAATATTTCCTCTGCATTAATTGGTTTACATTAAGTATTAAGCTCGCTGGGAAGATTTTGTTGACTTTAAGGCTCTTTGTTATCCTTGTAATAACTTTGTTGATAGTTTAAATTAGTTTCTTTGATTCAAAGTAACTGTTGAGCTGTTTTTATGCTAATATCTTCTATTCTGGTAATAACTCAACCTCTTTTGAATTCTTTGAGGCTGCAGGAGGCTTTTGGTAGTTAAGAGAATTCAATTAGCCTCTGATGTGGTAGTGGGGGCTTTATTGGATTGGTAGATATGATTGTCCTTCTTTAAACACTATTGATTTTCTTTAATTCAGTGTGTTATGCTTAATTAGGCCTAAATTATGTCTTCTATTCTTCAAACTATGTTTAATTTACTGGATTAGGATTTATATAGTCAATTTAGGCCATAATCCCTCAAAATTGTGCAAACAATCTTCAATTCTTCATCTCTGTTGTGGCTGGATCTTTTAACACTGATACTCTTTGCTTGATTGAGTTCTTTTGTGTCTTGTTGATGTGCAGGTGCACAGAGGGTTTATAATGGCATCAATGCTCTTGAGGCATAGACGAAACATGGTGTTAAACCTTGTATAATGATATTGTTGATGAATAAAGGCCCGGGGGATCCTCATCCCTGGCCTTCAACTTTCTTTTTAAAACAGTTGAAAAACTATTAAAACCTGCACAATCAAAGAAAAATTAGAAAAATCCTGTGTATTTGGGTTTAAACTGCTTTGGAGGCTAGGGTTAGATCACATCCATTGGATGAAAGCATCCAACGACGAGGATTTCTTTGCAGGGGTCAGATGGTAGGCGGTTTGAAAAAAACGGTGGAGATATTAAGTCAGATCCGTTGATCCGCAGAGATCAACGGTTGAGATCAATCGTAAACATATAAAGTGGAGGGGTCACTTTATAATGAAACGACAGAAAATACAAAGGAAACAGGTTAAAAACCTTTGGCGGAGGAAAAAGTATAAAAATGAAATTTGGGGTTTCCGAAAGGATTCTGGGCCATCGGATGAGATCGGCCTCAGAGATCAATGGCATAGGTTGATCGATGGAGTACCTTGGAGGATGGGGGAGGGAAATGAACTACGGGCAATATTAAACTCGATCAATTGATCTACAAAGATCAACGGTGGAGATTAAACATGATGGAATGCAATACAAATGGGGGAAAGTGGTTTTAGCCATAGAAACCACTATTTTCGCATGACAAAAAGGAGGAAAGGAGGTTTTAACTTTTCGAATGTGATATGTGTTAGAGCCTGACACGTGATCCTTTAAAACCACTTACATCGTGTAATTTCGAATCATTAACATTCGAGCTTAAATTTACGCAAAACTACGCGCTGGTCGTTAGATCTGGGGCATCAGAACGAACGGTTAAGAGGAGAGCGCGATAAGAAAAAATGCAAGGATGGAAAGAGGTGGGGTAGGGGAAGGCACTTTCAATATTGACCGTCCAATAATAGGAATGAACGGTGGAGATTTGATCTGGGAAGGGTAGGACCCAAAGGAGTTGGGCCTATCGGGATGATTCTGGACCGTCAGATGAATGGAATGAACAACCCAGATGAAAACTTGGGATCAAAGGAATAAAATATGAGGCAGAGGCTATGCAAAGAATGGATCAATGTGAGCCATTGATCAACAGATATCAATGACAGAGATCCGTTTAAAACTTTATATAGCGGGGCTCATGAAAAATAAAAAAGGGAAGGGAGAAATGATTTGGATCGTCGGATCTTATTGTATGGATGGTCCAGATGTAATCGAAAGATTGCGATCGGAGGAGGAGAGAGGAAAGGCAAAATGAACGATTGCATTGAATGAGGACCATCGATCTGAGGGCCAGATTGATGGCAAAGAATGAATCGAAGGAGGTCACAAGCAGAGGGATGGGCTTATGAACAGAGTGATGTGGGCCGTCGGATCTAGGCCTGGCGGAATATATCGACGGTAGAGAATCCATCGGAAGGGGCCAATCAGAGGGGGAGCAATAAAATATTTCAACGTGCCCAATGGAAATCCCCGATGCGAGATCCTGAAGACCATTTGATTGTTTAAGATCAACGGTTGGGAATGGTTTAAACCGTGAACCGACGGGTTTCCTTTGTAATATGAAAAATGGTGCTTTTAATAAAATACAAAGGGAAAATTGCATCGGGAAGGGTTTTATATAATGTTTTAGAGCCCGATTGCGGGCTCCATGTTTTACAAAGGAAGCAAGGGATTATGGGTTTATAACAAAGGGGCCAATCACATCGGAGGTTTTTAAATAACAAAAGAAATGCGCTCGTCAAAAGGTCCGATTACGATAAGCGCCTTCGGGCTTTAACGCTTGGTTCTAGCACCAAGTCGCATGGTGGGGAAGTGGTTTAGGGCTTAGCCCAAATGGGCTTAGGCCTATAATGTAAAAGGTGGGTTTTTATGGATTTTCAAAGATTTTGATGGTTTCGGTAAGGTTTAAAAGGAGTTTTAAACCTTATTAAAGGAGATTTTTTGAAGGGAAAAAGGGAAATAAGGAAAAATAGAGGAATTTCATGGGGAAAAAGGGAATAAAATGGAGGTTAATTATGAGTGAAAGGAGGGGTAAAATGAGGGGAAAAATGGAGTTTTTTCAGCAGTGTTTTCTTCAGGAAAACAACATAATTTTAGAGTTTTTAAGAGGGAAACAATAGTGAATATTAACTCATGGATAAGTCATCTTCACAAGACTTCAAGAATTAACAATTTTGGCAATAGAATTGTTTCTTGAAGGCTTAAAAAATGATTTAGCCACCATTTGATATGACAAATTTTATAGGTGGCTAACAATGGCTCCACATGGGGATGGTGCCTTCTTGAAGGCATCAAGAACTTTAGACTTGTATTCTCTGGGGGGTTGATCATTGCCTCATCCATTGGGCTGCAACTTTCTTCACTTTTCTTGCTTTCTTCTGCTTTGACAATGTTAGCAGCCATGAAAAACCATGGAACTCTATCAAACAAGCTTTCTACCTACCCAATCATACTGATCTAACATTTTTTCTTCTTTCAGAGTGCACTTGGATTGGAGAACTCTTTTACAAACATTTTATTCTTTTCAAAGAAAAAAACTAATCTAAGTCTACTTCTTATTTCTCCATGAACTCAGATTAAACAGTTGAGTTCATAAGCTTCTCTACCTAACTACTATCTGTTAGGATTAAACTATCTAACAGATTTTTATTCACTAATTTCTAAAAAATAAATTAAAAGCATACAAGTTAGGATTGAACGGTCTAACTTGTTGTTGATCTATGGCATAAAAACATGCTTCACATAGATCATTATTTGTAGAAAATTAAATCAAAATGGTGAAGGCTTAAGATCTGAAAGTTTTAAGCACATCCTTCTCTTTTCTTCAGTTTTGTTTTTGAGTTTGTTTGAGCTGTTTTCTATTTGTTCTCTAGTTCAAGTTTTGGGCTTATTAGAACCAGTTTACTTCTATCTTTGACTCATGATTTAAATAGATTAGAGCCATTCTTCTTTGGAAACTTAGGTTCAGATTTTGAGTTTGTTTGAACCTTTATTTCCTATCCTAATCTATCTAACTGATAAGACAAGATTAAGCTGTTTGGAAAATCTAATTCACTAACCTATCAACAATAAATTTAAAACTAATTAGTCATGATTAGGCTGTATGACTAACTAGGAGTGTGTTTTTCAGGAGTGGCATTTGAGCTTGCACACTTTCAGATTTTGTTTCTCTTTTTTGGTATGGGGTTGTACCTTTCTTTTTTTCACAATCTGCCCTCTTTTCTCTTTTTATTGTTTTTGTATTTTTTATTTTTCTAACTTTGAATGCAATGATGGATGAAATATTTATAGTGAGAAAAAAAATAAAAAGGCTTCCAATCATGATAGGATCAAGAGAAATAATGTTTGAGCATCCTGCCATTGACATGACCCCCAAACAGTTCATATCCATTCAATTCCTGCAATAAATAGGCATTGTTACCAGCAGCAGAATGAATGAGATAAGGGCCAAGGCATAAGTTGTCAAATTTCCCATGCTTTCCCTTGTCTTCTCTCCTTGAGTCCCATTTTAACACTTTGTCACCAACATTGAAATTATTGGCCTTTTTCCTTCTATCAAAAAGATTCTTGATGCTCTCTTGCTTTAGTAATGCTCTGTTGTAAACCTCCTCTCTAGTCTGTTGAAGATGTATAGTCTGATTAATCCTTCTGATCATGTCATTGTCTTTAGACTGCACTTCTCGAATCAACTTCATAACTGGTACACCAAGGCTGGTTGGAAAAATTGCATCTGTACCATACACAAGCTGGTAGGGTGACATTCCAATAGATTTCTTTAATGTCAATCTGTCAGCCCATAGTGCATGCACTAGCTTTGTGTGCCAAGACTTCTTGTTGTCCTCCAACAACTTCTTGATTATGTTCACCAAAATTTTGTTTGAGGATTCTGCTAGCCCATTACCTTGAGGGTAATAAGCAGTAGAATGACCCAATGTAATCTAATATTTGTGATAGAATTCAACAATCTTCTTAGATCCAAATGTAGCTGCATTATCAGTGATGATTTTCCTAGGACAACCAAATCTAGAGAGGATATGAGTCTCCATGAATTTTATGATGACAGAGTCATTGGCTTGCCTAGAAGGGATGGCTTCTATCCATTTGGTGAAGTAGTATGTTGCGGTGAGAATCCATATATGTTGGGCATATGATGGTGGATGGATTTCTCCTATGAAGTCAAGTCCCCACTGTTGAAAAGGAGCTTCAACAGTGATTAGATACAAAGGTAAGGGCAGCAATTTTCTTTTGCCTTCAAAAATTTGGCATTTATGACAGGCAATGATCATTTTATGGACATCCAGAAAGAGGGTGGGCCAATAGTAACCATCTCTAAGGATTTTGTTGGTTGTTGTCTTCTAGTAGAGGTGGCCTCCACATTCTCCTTCATGGAACTCGTGCTTAACCTTATCTGCATCATTCTCAGGCAAACATTTAAGCAATAACCCACTTGCATTTTTCCAATAAAGACATTTATCTACAATGCAGTAGTTTACAACTTTTAACTTTAAAAACCTTGCCTTCATTTTTTTCAAACTAGGAAGTGTATTCAAATTGAGAAAAACAAATAAAATATCAGCATACCAAGAGGAATATATAAAATGGTCTTCAATGATGGGAGTTGACAGTTCCTCTTGTTAATCTAAAGAATTTATCATATTTATATCAAGAACTTCAAAATTTGATTTATCCATTAATCTAGCTAGTCCTTGGCCTTTAATGAGTTTAGTGGGCTTGATTTCTAAATCATATTCAAGTATCATAGCTATCCACTTACCTCTCTTGCCATCTGGGTCCTGTGTTAGAATGTCTTTGAAAACTGAATTTGGGACAAAGGCAATGATGTGGGAGTGCATAATGTAAACTCTAAAGTCTTTTAAGGCTTTGACCAAAGCAAAAGCTTGTTTTTCCATGATGTTGTATTTCAGAGGAGCATCTCTCAATGCCTTGCTAAAGAATGCAATAGGCTGCTCTTGTCCCTATGGACTTTTCTGTAATAGGACAACAGCTATTGTATGTTCTGATGCAAATGAAAAAATTTAAAAATCTTTTGAAAAATCAGGACTTATTAGAACTGGTGTTTTGGTTAATGCTTTTCTTACCAGCACAAAAGACTGCTTTGCTTCCAAGTCCATTTAACTCCTTGTTCCTTTTTCAGCATGTTTGTAATGTTTCTAAGGAGTTCAGCCAAGTTGGGTATGAACCTTCTCAAGAAATTAATCTTTCCAATGAAATATTGGAGTTCCTTGATGTTTCGAGGATGAGTGATTTGCAATATAGCCTCGATCATTTTTGGGTGTATATTTATCCCCTCTTCTGATATTATGTGTCCAATTAATTTACCTTCTTGGAGACCAAACAATGTTTTCTTAGGATTTAAAGATATCCCAAACTTTATGCACCTCTTGAAGACTTTTCTCAAATGTTCTAAGTGCTCTTCATCTGTCTTGGAAAAGACAATGACATCATCGAGGTAAATAATGATGAAGTATCCCAATTCTTCCGAGAATGCAATGTCCATGGCTCTCTAAAAAGTAGCACCAGTATTCATTAAACCAAAGGGGGTTTTCACATACATGAAAGTGCCCCAAGGTGTATTAAAAGTTGTCTCTAATTGATCATCAGGATGTACTAATATTTGATTGTATCTTGAGTAGCCATCGAACAAAGAAATTCTTTTAGAACCAACTACCCTCTGTAAAATATGCTCCATCTTGGGTAAAGGGTAGTTGTCTCTCAATGAAGCTTTGTTTAAGTCTCTAAATTCTATAAAAAGCCTAATCTCTCCTGTTTTCTTCCTAACTGACACTAGATTAGACACCCACTTAGAATATCTAATAGGGACAATAATACCAGCTTCATACATTTTCTTGATTTCCTTCTCAACCAAAGGTAACTGAACAGGATTTATTCTGTGCAGTTTTTGTTTAAATGGATTTTGGTTTTCCTTGAGAGGTATCTTGTGCTGAATTATTTCAGTGTCATAGGATTTCAGATCATCATAACTCCATGCAAAAACATCAAAAAATTCTTTAAAAAACTCTATGTATTTGAGTTTAATGTGAGCTGGTAAAGTTTTAGACAATTTGATCATCATTGGTTTTAGTTCACTACCTATATTAAACTCTTAAAATTTAGTCGCGACAGGCTCCAGTTTCGATTTCTTGGCCACATCGTTGAAATCAAACAACTCTTCTAAAGGGACCAGATCTTTTGGAAAATTTTGATTGTTAGACTGTAGAGTTTCTAAGTCTTCTTTTTCTAACTCTACAATTGTTTCTGTTGTATTTTCAAGTTTGTTAGACAACAGATTTATATCAGCAATCTTTGGAGATTTTTCTTCTTTATCAAGTAGATTTTCTTCACTAGAACAGTCTGTTTCATAGTCTGAATCTGAACTTGGTAGTTCAAATTCATTTATGGACTACAGGAAGTCTTCTATTTGTTTGTCTCCATCAAACACTTGCCAATATTTTTCATTATCAGGGACAGTTGGTCTGAATTTAATTTGAGTTGTACATTGTTTGGTTTCATAAGGAGTTAGGCACGTTCGAGCAGCAAAATCTAAACTGTGGGACATGATATTATTTTCTCTTGGGACAAAAATAAGTTGGGATTCCTCAAAAGTTTTCAGTAAATCCATGACATCATTCATGTAGGCTCTAATTCTATGGTGTTTGGCATTGTATTCCCCATTCACTTGCCTAATGATTAATTCTGAATCCCCATGCACTTTAATTCTCTTGGCTCCTAATTTCATCAACAAGTGTAATACTAAAAGAAGGGATTCATATTCCACTATGTTATTCGAACACTGAAAATTTAATCTTTAGGAATGGCCTTCAGTGTGATTATTTTCGGTGTTATGTATCTAGACACCTGCACCAGCATTACTCCTATTGCAAGACCCGTTGAAGTTCATACTCTGAAGAGGACTAGTTTCGGGTTCATCAGTTTGGTTATTATCCTCTTCAACTAGTGTGCTTTCGGCTTGTTCTTGAAGGTCAAAACTTCGTTGAATTTTTTTTAATTCCTCAGGTTTTTCGTTGTGTTGAGGAGTTTTTTCTTGACTTTCAAGGTTTAAAAGAAAAGGACGAATGATTTGTAGCTCTAGACCCATGTTTTTTTGGCTACATTTTTTGGGTTTTGAAAATTGTTTCGACACTTCTGAGTTGTCTTCCTTCTCCTCTCTATCTGCCATTAATTCATTTAAGGTCAGTTGTTTGGTGAATATTTCATCGTTAAAAAGGATAAATGAGTAAGGCTTATATTTACAGAATAAAGAGGAGAGTTCTGCGGTCTTTCTTGGCTAGTAACCATGTATTTCATATAGGACTCCCTATAAAGTCTTCTAGTTTGATTGAAAACAAGGATAGTCGCATAGGTCATATCCATCTGCATAGTTCCTTGTAACTTAGCTCCCCAAGATCTTGATAACAACATACCATATTTTGGGGGTACATCAGCCACTACAATATCCATGACTAAACACTTGGCTGGGATTTGTGCTAAGTTAACATAGAGGTCTTTGATTAATCCTAAAAATTTCACTTTGCTTGAGTCAAAGGAGTAAAGATATTTGTAAGGTCTGGTGATTTCAAGGCCTAGGCTCTCCATTACAGCTTTGGGCATTAAATTGTGAGAGGCCCCTAAATCATGCATAGCATTGTGTAAAATATTGTCATGAACATTTAAACTAACATAAAAAGGAGGAACTGGTCCCTCTTGATATCTACCCTCAATATTAGGACCAAATATGAGCTCTGGTTGGTCATCGTTAAGATTGACAGTATCGTTATTCTCTTCTATGTTAAAAGCCTTCAAAATTTGGGATCTATACACATTATGGGCAGCTAATTCAGTGAGAGGAACAGAGATTTTGATTCTGGAAATTTCCTGCTCCAAACCAAAAGGCATCTGATTCTTTGAAGTGCTTTTTTTAGCCTTATTAACTGCCACTCTATCAACAAAATCAGTTTTCTAATTTTCTCTATTTACATTGGTTACAATTGTTTTAACAGGATCACTAGCTGAGGTGCTAATGCTACTAAGGTATGCACTCTATTTTTCATTGTTTTGAGTGCTTTTCTCTTTGTTTTTATCAGAATTTCCAGCCACTATTTTATCTTTTTGCTTTATAACTTTGGATTTATTTACAGTGCTGTTTTTTGCAAAATTTTTAGAGATTTTGGATTTGGGAGTTTTCCGATAGCTCTTACTCCTAAGGTCATACTCCTTTGTGGTTTCTATGATGAAATTTTCCATTTCTTGATAATAAAATTCATCATCTTCTCTTTTTTCATCATAGGGAGTTTATAGACCTTGTTTTCTATTGTAATGAACTTCAAAATCATCATTGTCTACTCCCAGCATGTTGATGTCATCTTCCTATGTTTGTTCTATTGTTTCTTAAACCTCACTTACATAGTTTTGATGGAAAGGAGGAGTAATCTGTTGATCATCCTCCCTTGGTATATTTCAAGGCTGGTTTCTCCTAAAATTCTGATTTTGGTTTTGATTTATGTTTTGAGGAGCTGTTTGGTTTCGACTAGCTTGTGCTCTCTCAAGTATGCTCATCTTTTTCATCATCTCCTCCATCATTATTTCCATATTTGAGCTAGATGTGGAAGGTGTATATTCCTCTCTGAAGGACACTTTCTTCTCAATCTTCATTCTTACTCTTTTCTCCATCAAATTGACTTCCACAGCAAGAGGTCCTTTTTTCATATCTTCAAGAGTTAAAGGATCTCTCTCTCTTAACTGATAGGCCATTTCAGGATCAAATCCTTCGGGAAACTTATTTAAAGCTGAGCCTTGTGGAGGTTTTAGGTCTAGGGAAAAGGCATTATAAACACTGTTGAACCTAGTGCAATAAGCTTGTACACTTTCCCCAGTGTTCATATGGAGATTCTTGTAGTCCGAAAGTATTTGGAGCGGGTTTTTCTTCACTTCCCATTTGTTTAAGAACAACTGATGGAAGGCTTGGAGATCGTTTATACTATGAGGGGTTAAGCCTTTGAACCATTTTCTTACTTCTCCCCCTAAAATCTGAGCAAATAATCTAAGTTCGAAAGTTTCATCATCAATTTCATTTCTGTCAAAGTAGTCATTCATCTTATCCACATGTTGTGAAGCAGTAGTAGCATTACTAGCATCATACAATGGTATCTTGGAATGATAGTCCTATGGAATATTGACTAAGGGAAAAGGAAGGACTAGAGGGGCATACCATGTTGCCATGATAGGGAGTGGAGGTGGATTTACAAGAGGTGGATTAACAAGAGGGAAAGTGGGCTAGAATGGAGTGGTCTAGACAGTGGATGTATGGAGAATAGATGTGGATGGACCAGCAATAGATTGTTGTGCTGATCTTGGATGAGAGAAACCAAAATTTTGAAGGAAATGTAAATCAGGTGGAGTAGTTTCTTTGCTACTAGGATGTTTAGTTATTTCTGGGGATGAAAGTGAAGAATATGAATCTAGCTGATCTAAATCCTCAAGTGACCTAGTTCTAAATGGATTTCTTAAGTACCTGTAAATAGTAAATCCTATTTCTAGAGCTTATCAGTCAGAGAAGGGTACTGTAAATAGTAAATCCTAACTCTATGCTTGTTCTTTATCAGAGAATAAATGGACAAAATGGCATACATGAAAGGAAAACAATAACATAGAAAGAAGCACTTCACCAGTGATATAGACCAGGATCCCAAGAATCAGCTTGTATATTGATGTCAATCTAGTTACATTCTTCAAGTCCAATGTTTCAATTCAGCAATCATCTTTTCTTCTCAGCCTAACTTATTTGATCACAAACAGAGCTTCAAGAGCCTCTAGACACTATTTACATGTAGAAAATTTTGAGCACAAGTATATATCAAATTTTTGCAACCAACCCTTTACAATGAGCTCCTCAAGAAGATTTTATAGAAAAATGAAGAGGTGGAATGAGAGAAAAGATCTACAAACTCAATCAATACAGTTTAATGCTTCTCGGCCTTTGAGGGGCTCAATGGAGAAGATTTCAGATATTTCCTCTGCATTAATTGGTTTACATTAAGTATTAAGCTCGTTGGGAAGATTTTGTTGACTTTAAGGCTCTTTGTTATCCTTGTAATAACTCTGCTGATAGTTTAAATTAGTTTCTTTGATTTGAAATAACTGTTGAGCTATCTTTATGCTAATATCTTCTATTTTTGTAATAAATCGGCCTCTTTTGAATGCTTTGAGGCTACAGGTGGATTTTTGTAGCTGAGAGAATTCAATTAGCCTCTGATGTGGCAGTGGGGGCTTTCTCGGACTGATAGATCTGATTGTCCTTCTTTAAACATTGTTGATTTTCTTTAATTTAGTGTGTTAGGCTTAATTAGGCATAAATTTTGTCTTTTTTTCTTAAAAATTCATTTAATTGAGTGGATTAGGCTTTAGATAATCGATTTAGGCCATAATCCCTCAAAATTGTGTAAACAGTCTTCAATTCTTCATCTCTGTTATGGCTGGATCTTTTAACACCGATACTCTTTGCTTGATTGATTTTTGTTGTGTCTTGTTGATGTGCAGGTGAAGAGAGGGTTTATAATGGCATCAGTGCTCATGAGGCATGGACAAAACATGGTGTTGAACCCTGTAGAATGATATTGTTTATGAATAAAGGCCTAGGGGATCGTGATCCCTGACCTTCAACTTTCTTTTTAAAACAGTTGAAAAACTATTAAAACCTGCACAATCAAAGAAAAATTAGAAAAATCCTGCGTATTTGGGCTTAAACTGCTTTGGAGGCTGGGCTTAGATCGTAGCCATTGGATGAAAGCATCAAACGGTGAGGATTGCTTTGCAGGGATCAGATGGTAGGCAGTTTGAAAAAAACGGTGGAGAGATTAAGTCATATCCATTGATCCGCAGAGATCAATGGTTGAGATCAATCATAAACATATAAAGCGGAGGGGTCACTTTATAATGAAACGGCGGAAAATACAAAGGAAACGGGTTAAAAAACTTTAGTGGAGGAAAAAGTATAAAAATGAAATTTGGGGTTTCCGAAAGGATTCTGGGCCGTCGGATGAGATCGGCCTCAGAGATCAATGGCAGAGGTTGATCGATGGAGTTCCTTGGAGGATGGGGGAGGGTGATGAACTGCGGGCAATATTAAACTGGGACCATTGATCTACAGAGATCAATGGTGGATATTAAACGCGATGGAATGCAATACAAATGGGGGAAAGTGGTTTTGGCCATAGAAACCACTGTTTTCGCGCGAAAAAAATGAGGAAAGGCGGTTTTAACTTTGCGAATGCGATATGCGTTAGAGCCTAACACATGGCCCTTTAAAACCACTTACATTGTGTAATTTCAAATCATTAATGTTCAGGCTTAAATTTACATGAAACTACACGCTGGCCATTAGATTTGGGGCATCAAATCAAACGGTCGAGAGGAGAGCGTGATAAGACAAGATGCAAGGATGGAAAGAGGTGAGGCAGGGGAAGGCGGTTTCAATCTTGACCATCTGATCATAGGAATGAACGATGGAGATGTGATCTGGGAAAGGTAGGACCCAAAGGAGTTGGGCCTATCGAGATGATTCTAGACCATTAGATGAATGGAATGAATGGCCCAGATCAAAACTTGGGATCAAAGGAATAAAATATGAGGCAGAGGCTGGGTGGAGAATGGATCAATGTGAGTCGTTGATCTACAGAGATCAACAACAGAGATCCATTTAAAACTTTATACAGTGGGGCTCATGAAAAATAACAAAGGGAAGGGAGAAATGATCTGGACTGTCAGATCTTATTGTATGGATGGTATAGATGCAATCGGAAGATTGCGATCGGAGGAGGAAAGATGAAAGGCGCAATGAAAATCTTTGATGCGATTGAATGAGGATTGTCGATCTGAGGGCCAGATCGACGACGGAGAATGAATTAGAGGAGGTCGCAAGCAGAGGGATGGGCTTATGAACAGAGTGATGTGGGCCGTCAAATCTGGTCCTGGCGAAATAGATCGATGGTAGAGAATCCATTGGAAGGGGCCAATCGGAGGGGGAGCAATAAAATATTTCAATGCGCCCAATGGAAATCTCTGATGCAAGATCCCGAAGAACGTTTGATCGTTTCAAATCAATGGTTGGGAATGGTTTAAACCGTGAACCGGCGGGTTTCCTTTATAATATGAAAAATGGTGCTTTTAATAAAATACAAAGAGAAAATTGCATCGGGAAGGGTTTTACATAATTTTTTAGCGCCCAATTGTGGGATCCAGGTTTTATAAAGGAAGCAGGGTATCGAGGATTTATAACAAAGGGGCCAATCACATCGGAGGTTTTTAAATAACAAAAGAAATGTGCTCGTCGGAAGTTCTGATTGTGATAAGTGCCTTCGGGCTTTAACGCTTGGATCCAGCACCAAGTCGCATGGTGGGGAAGTGGTTTAGGGCTTAGCCCAAAGGGGCTTAGTCCTATAATGTAAAAAGTGGTTTTTATGGATTTTCAAGGATTTTGAGGGTTTCGGTAAGGTTTAAAAGGAGTTTTAAACCTTATTGAAGGGGATTTTTTGAAGGGAAAAAGGGAAATAAGGAAAAATAGAGGAATTTTATGGGGAAAAAAGGGAATAAAATGAAGCTTAATTATGAGTGAAAGGAGGGGTAAAATGAGGGGAAAAATGGAGTTTTGTAGTAGTCTTTTATTCAGAAAAACAACAGAATTTCATAGTTTTTAAGAGGGAAACAACAGTGAAGATTAACTCATGGATAAGTCATCTTCACAAGACTTCAAGAATTAACAATTTTGGCAATAGAATTGTTTCTTGACGGCTTCAAAAATGATTTAGCCACCATTTGATATGACAAATTTTATAGGTGGCTAACAGTATGCATGGTGTTGATGTGACATTCATATCATTCATTATGTCTTCATCACATGTCTTGTACGATGAGAGCATGAGGAAGCAGCAAACACTTTGGTTGCTTGGAGAGCAAGGGAAAATTTTCTCTCACATGTTGTATGATGTTGCAGGAGTAGGAGATGGCACTATCATGGTGCAAAGGGGCTACTCCTTAGCCTTTGATGATCGGGAATTACTTCCATCTTGGGAGGAATTCCATATTTGTAGCAACATTATTGGAGGAGTCTTTGAAAATCATCATGTCAAATAATTGAGCTATGGGTTGGCAGGAGCCTGTTTGCATAGCCCAACAACATTGTTCCTTTGGAGCATGAACTTATTCATGTATTCATGCATCACTTTACTTTCAGCACTAGTGAGAATGTTGTTTTTGCATATATTGATTATGTAACACAGTATTTGCATCTTCTTGCCATTCTCATACAGTGCATTGCTCCATAAAAGGGAAAGTTTATTGTTGAGCCCCATGAGCAAGATTTTGCCAGCTATTATGATGGAGAAAACCATCCTTTGTTTAACCATGGGAAAGTTTTTTATTCTTTCTTGTATTCTCAGTTGGCACACTCACTCATTTACTATTCACTAGTAGATGTGATGATTCACACAACTAGCCATTTGTCAAAACACCACTTGCCATACTATTTTCTGAAGTTGTAGTGGGAGAGACTGTGTTGTGTCCACTTGAAACATTTTTTGTATCATGCAACATCATGTAAAATATTCAGCAAACTTCTCATTTGGATACTCTATGATGACCATGTCCTATTCATCATGGATGAGATGTTTTGGGCTAGCTTGTTCTTCAATGTTGGAGAGGACATCCTTGGAGGATTGTTCTTCATTTTACCACTTGAGGGCAATACTTTTGCAGCCCAGGATCAGCAAATACTCTACACTTATCATGATTGGAGAGAAGGAAAGCGTGGGGTAGAATACCTTGTCTGCCATGATCAGAATTTCAGCCCACCTACTTTTCATGAACCAAAGGTGGAGGAAGACTCTCAAGAGTTGCCATGTTGGAGGGTAACCCATTTTGTTTGGATGATTGCTTGGGGATGGGAGATTCATATGGGGATGGAATATCCCAATTCATTTCAGCCTCATGCCTCAAGAAAGGCCCTTCAGTTCTATCCTTGTAGTTTCTTGAGGACAAGCAACATTTGCGAGGGGAGGACTATAATGTTCCCAAATTTAGCATAGAGCTAATTGGAACATTAATTTTTCTTATATCATCTAGGAGGTGAATAAAATGGGTAAGGAGGCCCATGAGTAGAAATAAAATCCCTCATAGTGTGAAAGGGAACATCAGAGTAGCTACATTTTTCACCCTCAAGTGTGAAAAGGGGCAAATGCATGAGGACAAGGTCAAGTTTGACCAAGTCAACAGCGCTGCCATAGTGGGAGTGGATCACCTTGAAAGACAGCGCAGTGTGAAAAGGGAAGAGGTCATTTGGTGGAGGAAACCCTAATGTGTGGGGCCAAGGCAAGGAGGCTTTCATTTTTATAAAGGGAGGAAAAGGCAGCCATGGAAAGATATGTTATTGAATATAGAATTTGGTCTGCATGACTATTTTCTTTCTTCAGTTATTTAACTGAGATTTTTGTGCTACTTAGCACAAGGGATTTCCTGTTTAGGAATCATTATCCCTTATTGAGAGTCCTCTTGAGGGATTTTACTTCATTCTCCACATTTCAAGCTCAAGGCGAAGCCACCTCCTTCAGCTACAGCGTTATTCCTGTAGCAGGAAACATTTTGTTGCAGGGTGTTGTAGTGGGGGCGTTCCACAACACCATTTCCTTGGATCATATTTCAGAGGAAGGAGTTTATATTCCTCTAGTAGGTTTGTGAGGGAGATTTAGGAGCTGATTGCAGATCTTTGGCATCAGGCCAAGCACTTCCCATCACCTACAGCAGAGTCCATCACCTTGACTCCGTTATTTCTTAGCATAATTGCAGTGGGGACTTGCTCCACTATTTTGGAGGGTGAGATCTTCAGGGATTGGATCAGCCTTTCACCTGAGAGATCCATTAGATGAGATATATTCATCATATGTAGCAGCATCATCTATCTTCATCCATTTCCAGTTTCTAAGTTGTAGCTGCTACCCTACAACTCCAACATTTTGTATTTCTGCAAATTTCATCCAATCCTTCTAGGATTGTCTAGAAATTTCCTTTGGGAGTGTTTATCTTTTCTCCCCATATTGTATGAGCTGTGTATTGATATATTGATGTATTGACATCATTTTTCAACAGTTATACTTCATAGACTGCGCAGTCATAGCCATGGCTTTCTTCATGTAGCAGTATTTTTCATTTATCATGTATATGTGCTATATAGGGTTGTATTGCCCCACTTGAGTGATTGTTTCCTCAAGGATTTGTATACATTTTTGCTTCTATAATATAATATGATGGTTATGTGGATCTTTTGGTATTCTATGTGTTAATGTATCACTGCTAATCCATTGGTGTGTTTACATATTACTATTGCTCCACATTTGGAATATCTTAAGATATTCCCAATAGTGTAGAAATTCCATATTTTGGGATATTATGGTATCAAAGCATGATATTTGGCTCAACCTATGAGTCTAAGCCATAACAAGATTGAAGAGATAAAGATGATGAAGAGGATGAGCTTGCTCTCATCTATTTTTAGATCCATGAAGGACCTCTCCAGGGAGGTCAAGAAGATGGAAGAAGGAGAAGAGGAAGGACCATGCACTTCCTATTCTCAAAGAGAAGAAGGCATGAAGCATGAAGGAAACTTGGAATTCGAAATTCTAAGTGAGTACCTTGCTGAATACGAAGCTAAACCTAGAGCCTTCAAGAATACTCTAGCTTTACCACAATTTATTTAGCTGGAAGTATAAAGAAGACCCCATGGGTATGGGATGATGAGAGGCAATATATTTCTATTGTCCACTTTTGATGGATCCATCAAATGTGCAGCAAAGGCTTGGGTGATGAAGCTAGAGGCTTTCTTCCTACTACATCCCGTAGTAGATATAAAGGTTGTAGAAATTGCAGTGTTGCACCTTGAAGGTGAGGAAAATTCTTGGTGGTTCAACCAATGGAGCCATGTAAGGGTATCTACTCTTGCTGAGTTTTCTCAAAGGTTGATCAGAAGATTTGGCCAAAGGAGGGAGGAGCCCTCACCAATAATTAAAGAGGCATATACCAGCACTGTCATATTCATGGAGGAGTAGCCTTCATCTTCAGTAGTTGTTGAAGCCATCACATTGGAGGAGGAATCCCTTACAGTCATCCAAGATGCTTCCAATATTTCTAAAGGTATGCCGAGATTTCCATCTCTTATCATTTCAGCAAACATTATGGATGGGTCTACATCATTACATGTTGTTGATTTAGAGCAACAGAATTTCACTGCGTTGTGCAACCTTGAATCATTCAAGGGAGAGTTGAACCATTATCCTCATGAGCCATTCTTTATTTTCACACCACACTTGAGGTTGGGGTTTGAAGGCTTGGAGGAAGAAGAGATAGATGGTAGACATCTTGAGGTGAGAAACACGTTCTCCTTTTTAGATGACACTTTCTCAATGAGCACTCCCCAGCTCAGAGAGAAACTTCTACCTGCAGCAGATCCAAGGCCTCTTTGGTTTTGGAAGGCCATGCATGGGTAGGAGATCTCATTGAGAGATTTCATTGGAGGTGCACTTCAACACATCATGAAGTGCAAGGTTCTTCAACAGTCTAAGGAGGCACTTTCCTTCTCACACTTGGATCTTTATGGATTCAAGGAAGGACAGATAGATGATGGAGGACATCTTCGGATGGATAACATCTCTCATGATTGTATTGGACACTTCTTGAGCCATAGACATCATGATGGGAGGTTTTTGCCTACCACTTATTTGGGTCCTTATGGGATCAAATTGGTCCTTGAGAAGATTTCATTTCAAAATCCCATGAAGTGCAAAGACAGAAATATGATTTGGGATGATGGTAGCCCTCATGGGAGGAGTACCAAGATGGAGGATGGAAGGAGACATCCACAATTGGTTGAGTTGATGTGGATGGAGAGCAAGAAGTTGGTGAGCTACTTGAAAATTTATGATACCGGGCAGCAGGAGGCTTGGCTGCGCTGGTTACTCTTGAAGGAGTTTGGCCATCACTTGGCATATACTCTTTATAAGGGTATGGGGATGGAGGAGATGTGGCAAGATGCTTGTATCAATGAGCAGCAAAGAGTATGGATGCATGGTGTTGATGAGACATTCATATCATTCATTATGTCTTCATCACATGTCTTGTATGATGAGAGCATGAGGAAGCAGCAAACACTTTGGTTGCTTGGTGAGCAAGGGCAGATTTTCTCTCACATGTTGTATGATGTTGAAGGAGTAGGAAATGGCACTATGATGGTGCAAAGTGGCTAATCCTTAGCCTTTTATGATCAGGAATTACTTCCATCTTTGGAGGAATTCCATATTTGCAGCAACATTATAGGAGGAGTCTTTGAAAATCATCATCTCAAAGAATTGAGCTATGGGTTGGCAGGAGCCTATTTGCATAGGCCAACAGGATTGTTCCTTTGGAGCATGCACTTATTCATGTATTCATGCATCACTTTAATTTCATCACATGGTGAGAATGTTGCTTTTGCATCTATTGATTATGTAACACAATATTTTCATCTTCTTACCATTGTCATACAGTGCATTGCTCCACAAAAGGGCAAGTTTATTGTTGAGCCCCATGAGCAAGATTTTTCCAGCTATTATGATGGAGACATCCATCATTTTTTTAACCATGGGTAAGTCTTTGATTCTTTCTTGTATGCTCAGTTGGCACACTCACTCATTTACTATTCACTAGTAGATGTGATGATTCACAGAACTAGCTATTTGCCAAAACACCACTTGCCATACTATTTTCTGAAGCTGCAATGGGAGAGACTGCACTGTGTCCACTTGAGACATTATTTGTATCATGTAGTATCATGTAAAACATTCAAAAAACTTATCATTTGGATACTCTATGATGACCATGTCCTATTCATCATGGATGAGATGTTTTGGGCCAGAATGTTCTTCAATGTTGGAGAGGACATCCTTGGAGGATTTTTCTTCAGTTTTCCACTTGAGGGAAATACTTTTGTAGCCTAGGATCAACACATACTCTACACTTATCATGAGTTGAGAGAAAGACAGTGTGGGGTAGACTACCTTGTCTGCCATGATCACAATTTCAGCCCACCTAATTTGCATGAGCCAAAGGTGGAGGAAGACTTTCAAGAGTTGCCATGTTGGAGGGTAACTCATTTTGTTTGGATGATTGCTTGGGGATGGAAAATTCATCTCAGCCTCATGCCTCAAGAAAGGCCCTTTATTTCTATCCTTGTATTTGATTGAGGACAAGCAACATTTGGGAGGGGAGGATTGTAATGTTCCCAAATTTAGCATAGAGCTAATTGGAACATCAATTTTTCTTATATCATCTAGGAGGTGATCAAAATGGGTAAGGAGGCCCATGAGTAGAAACAAAATCCCTCATATTGTGAAAGGGATCATCAAAGTAGCTAAATTTTTCACCCTCAAGTGTGAAAAGGGGCAAATGCATGAGGACAAGGTCAAGTTTGACCAAGTCAACAATGTTGCCATAGTGGGAGTGGATCACCTTGAAAGATAGCGCAGTGTGAAAAGGGAAGAGGTAATTTGGTGGAGTAAACCATAATGTGTGGGGCCAAGGCAAGGAGGCTTTCATTTTTATAAAGGGAGGACAAGGCAGCCATGGAAAGATATGTTATTGAATATAGAATTTGGTCTGCATGACTATTTTCTTTCTTCAGTTATTTAACTGAGATTGTTGCGCTGCTTAGCACAAGGGATTTCATGTTTAGAAATCCTTCTCCCTTCTTGAGAGGCCTCTTGAGGGATTTTACTTCATTCTCCACATTTCAGGCTCAAGGCAAAGCCACCTCCTTCAGCTACAGCGTTATTCCTGTAGCAGGAAACTTTGTGTTGCAAGGTGTTCCAGTGGGGGGGTTCCACAACACCATTTCCTTGGCTCGTCTTTTAGAGGAGGGAGTTTCTATTCCTCTGGGAGGTTAGTGAGGGAGATTCAAGAGTTGATTTTAGATCTTTTGCATTAGGCCAAGCACTTCCCATCACCTATAGTTGAGTCCATCACCTTGAATGCATTATTTTTTAGCATAATTGTAGTGGGGACTTGCTCCACTATTTTGGAGGGTGAGATCTTCAGGGATTGGATTAGCCTTTCACCTGAGAGATCCATTGGATGAGATATATTCATCATATGTAGCATCATCAGCTATCTTCATCCATTTCCAGTTTCTGAGTTGCAGCTGCTACCCTACAACTCCGACATTTTGTATTTCTGCAAACTCAACCAATCCTTCCACGATTGTCTTGAAATTTCCTTTGGGAGTGTTTATATTTTCTCCCCATATTGTATGACATTTTTATTGATATATTCTTCTATTGAAATCAGTTTGCAGCAGTTGTCCTTCATAGACTGTGCATTCATAGCCATGGCTTTCTTCATGTAGCAATATTTTTCATTTATCATGTATATGTGCTGTTGAGGGTTGTATTGCCCCACTTGAGTGATTGTTTCCTCAAGGATTTTATACATTGTTGCTGCTATAATCTAATATGATGGTTATGTGGATCTTTTGGAATTCCATGTGTTAATATATCACTGTTACTCCATTGGTGTATTTACATATTACTGTTGCTCCACATTTTGAATATCTTAATATATTCCCAATAGTGTATAAATTCCCTATTTTGGGGTATTACATTCCTTCAGGCCTTAACCATCTTGGAGCTGTCCCACCTTTCCATTACCCCTCTGGTCAGATACCATTCCTACCTCCCCTTCCTGGAGTGTTCTCGGTACCTGTCATGGCTACGCTATCTCTTCCTAACTTGACCTTGGGGATTCTCGTCTAGTAACTTGATCCCCCAGCCGCTACCTCGTTTGGTCAACCCAAACCTTATCTTCCTTTGACCCTGGTTCAACCGGTCCCTATGACCTCACCCGTTGCTACTTTGCCTCAGCCACCTCAACAGGAACCTCCTCCTGCTGCGACAACTTCGGGTAACGGGGGCAAAGCCATCAAGAAGGAATCTAAAGACAAGGCTTCCCTAAAAAACCTTGCCCCTCCTCGGCCACCAAAGCATACTATCCAGTGCGCTTTGTGCGATGTTATCGGTCATGCCACCCATACTTTTCTAGAGTTGCCTCAACTCAAGCCCATGGTCAATGAGATGTTTCCGGAATATGATATCCCTGAGGTCTATGTCACTATACCTGATTCAGTCCCGAAACTCAAATCCTTGAGCGTTGCACTTTGTGTGATTTCCATGGCCACTACACTCACCTCTGTCCCCGCCTTGAAGAGTATTGTTCCACTTTGGAAGCGTTCTGCCAATTCAAGGCCAAGCATGACAAGTTCACCTCTCACTTTCTTGTGAGTTCTGCTTCAGTAGAACCAGAGGATCTGCCTACTCCCATTGACATTCCCCCTCTTGATGTCGAAATTATGGAGTCTAAGGCCACCACTTTCTACCTATCATCATCCATGAGAACCTTGGTGGAAGTCCCCTTAGATACTTCCCCTGATGTTCCACCTTACCTCCCTTCAGCGATCACCCTGAGCTCAACATCAGTAGATCCTTTATTTGCTTACTCTTCTCTCATCCCCCATGACGTTGCGCATGTGAGCCTTTCTTCACATGATGATGAGTCAGCTATCTCTACCACGTTAGGTAGTCTCCCTTCCTCTAGTCACCTTATCTTCCATTTTGATGAAGACATTATGGAAGCCATGACCGACCTTGAATTTCCATGGGATGATATGCACCACTGTGCATACTTCCTCCCATAGCAGTCCCATGACCAATATGCTGTGGAAACTAAAGAATTCATTTCTAATGAATTTGATTGGTTTAGAAATCCCATCCCTGCACTTGATGTTTTCAAAGAAGGAAATATGACCAATATCTCTCCTACCAATAAAATTGACATTTCTGACAAACCAGGGGTAGAAGAAAATATCACCTTGGGTGCCCAATGCACCTCGGAAGAGGTTGAGGCTTACACCAAGCTATTCAAATAATTCTGCAATGTTTTCGCCTGGTCCTATTTAGAAATTCCTGGATTTGATCCCGCCATTGTTGAACACCATATCGATACTTGGCTCGATGCCAATCTTGTCCGTCAAAAGTTGATACCCATTAATCCTTCCAGACGAGAGGTTGTCAAAGCTGAAATCAATAAGCTCAAGCAAGCTAGTTTTATCTATCCCATCGAATACACCACTTGGGTGTCTAATCCGGTTCCCGTTCTCAAGAAACAAGGCACCATCCTGTCTGCACTGACTTTCGCGACTTGAAAAAATCTTGTCCCAAATACAACTTCCCCACACCATTCATTGACCAAATCATTGATGAGTGTGTGGGGCACGAGGTTCTATCCTTTATGGATGGTTTCTCCAGGTACAACCAAATTTTTATCCATCGTGTTGATCAACTTAAGACTTCGTTCATTAGTCTGTGGGCAACCTTTGCCTATCGAGTCATGCCGTTTGGCCTTAAAAATATCGGAGCCACTTTTCAGCGAGCTATGTCTTACTATTTCCGTGACCTGGCTCACATTATCCTTGCCTATTTAGACAACCTCACTGCACATTCTAAACATCGGGCACAACACCTCCACGATCTGGGTACCATATTTCTCCAATGTCGCAAGTATAATATCCATCTCAACCCACTAAAGTGTGTCTTTTGTGTTCCCACCAACCATCTTCTAGGCTTCATTGTGTCTAAAGATGGTATCACACTTGACCCATTGAAATTTAAATCCATCCTTGAGCTTCCTATCCCTCGTAATTTATGCTAGTTACAAAGCCTCCAAGGAAAAGCTGATTTCCTTCGCCGATTTGTACCTAACTATGCCACCACCACACATGGGTTCCTTATACTCCTCTTCTCTAACATTCCCTTTGTATGGCATGCCGATGCTCAAGAGTATTTTGATGCCCTAAAACATGCTCTCACATATGCTACCTTGATCTGTCCCCCTGACTTTGATAGGGATTTCACCCTGTACATCTCCTCTTCCACCTATTCGATCACTGGAGTCCTTATTTAGGAAGATGACAATGGAATTGAGCATGTTATCTATTATGTTAGTAAGAACCTTGTAGGTCCTCTTGTATCCTACTCACGTGAAGAGAAATTAGCACTGGATGTCATGTTCTCGGTCCAGAAAATTTTACATTACATCCTCATGCGTTCCACCAAGGTTGTGACTAATTCCAACCCTATGGCCTTCCTATTGAGTCGCTGAATCATCAATGGAAAGTATGCTCGATGGATCATTATCCTCTAGGAATTCGATCTTGAATTTTTCACACCCAAAAGTAAGAAAGGTTTAGCCCTTGCTGAACTCATTTATGAATTACCTATCGGTACGCAGGATCCTCCAGTTAATGATGATTTTCCTTATGAACATTTGTTTTCCATTATCACCGATGATCCTTGGTATGGTGACATCCTTACTTATTTGCGAACCCAAGAGTTCTCCCTCCATCTTGACCATGATGCTCGGCAATGTATTCGACACCAGGCCCCCCACTTTCTTCTTATCGGTGACGACCTTTATCGTCACGGTGTAGATTATGTCCTTCATTGTTGTCTCACACACGCTAAAGAAGAAAAAGTCCTCAATGCCTATCATAGCGGTGCTTGTGGTGGCCACCTCTCTGGTCTAGCCACTGCTCAGAAAATCATGCGCGTTGGGTAATTTTTGCCTTCTCTCTTCAGTGATTGCATTGAAGCAGTCAAATACCATTCCAATTGCAAACATTTTTTCCCTAAGGCACGAGCCCCTCCGACTCCCCTCAATCCTGTCATCTCAACTAGTCCCATTTGTAAGTGGGCCATGTACTTTATGGAGTGTCGACCGTGGTCTGCTGGTAACCACAAGTATATTATCATGGCAGTTTTGTATTTCAACAAATGGGCTAAGGCCATGCCAACATTTAACAACATAGCAGCTACCACATCCCTCTTTTTCTTTAACCATGTGATCGATCGATTCGGAGTTTTGAAGCAATTGGTATCTGACCATGGCCACAATTTCGAAGATGAGATATGGCGTGAGCTATCCTCACTGTTGGGTTTTGAGCACCAATATTCCTCCTTCTATTAACCCCAAGGTAATGGCCAAGTTGAAGCAGTCAATAAAATCCTTAAAACCATGCTTCAACGGACGATGGATAAGCAAAAAACCAACTGGAACCTTATGCTCTTCCCTGCTTTATGGGCCTATAGAAATTATATTAAAACCACCACCGGGTTTACTCCTTTCCACCTTGTTTTCGGAGAGGAGGCAGTCTTATCGATCGAGTGTGAAATCCCCTCCCTTCATCTAGCCGTCGAAATTCTACCTGCCACCCAACCTTTAGAACAATGGCTTATCATGCTTGAGCGTGCTTCCAAAGACTGTTGTGTTGCATTTCAAACCATCAAAGTGGCTAAGAAACGTACCAAAGATCAACATGACCGAAAATTCCACTCTCGTACTTTTCATGAAGGTGATATTGTTCTGGTGTATGAACAGGCCCATGATGTCCTCGATCATGGGAAGTTTGACTCATTATGGATAGGACCTTACATCATCAGTAAGGATTTAGGTAAGGAGGCATATCTCTTAGAGGATTTCGAAGGAAATCCCCTTCCTACTCCTCGCAATGCACTCTATCTTAAGAAATATTATCCTTAGCATTTCCTTCCGGAAAAGCATGTTTTATTTCTTTTAGGTAGCCAGCTCATGATTTTTTGTGATTTGATACTTCACCAGGACACATATTGTCCAAGAAGGGTCATGTCACCACTCCTCAAAATTGAATTTCTTCACTTGAAACACTTGTACTTGGGGCACCACATTGCCTTCATACTTGTCCATGCTCATGTCGATTTTCTTCGTGCATAACCATCATGTAATCATGTTTTTATGGTCCCCATTCTACCTTTTCTATGTGGCAGCATCATCGAGTTGCCCTTGTTTAGAGCATTCAAGTTGAGTCATCATCACATACATGGAGTTTATCCCGAGTTCCTTTGTATCCCTCCATAGTCCTCCATCCTTCATTGCTTGGTTCCTCTCTCGTGTCGCACATTATGGCCTTCAGTCCTACTTTCCCCTATCCCTTATGATATTGTGTCAGTCGCTTCCAGGTCATCCATGTTGTTTATGCTCTAACAAGGGAAGTCATCCATCCGCTACTCAGTCCCCCCCATTTCATCATCATCCCTAGTGTTAGTCTGTCATTCCCTATACTATTTTCTCTCGTGCCTTAGTTGCGGATTCCTCATTGCCTCACCTATGGCAGACCTCCTTCTATCGACATCATATCATTCATTCCAGAAGACAGGTATAGCAGGCAGTGTACCTTGGTTCCAGCTTCCACTCTTGTCTGGTGCCTCAGATCAGGCAAAGGGACTTGACTGTTTCTCAGTTCCAGCTCCTTTAAGCATGATCAACATCTGTATACTTGATGGTTTAGTGATGCAACAGATGATACCGGTGATTCTCGGGTGTGTGTGAGATGTTTCAGCCCTCAAGAGGGGGTGGCCCTATAGGTAGCCCCCCACATGCCTGGATGACCTCTTCATTACAGCCTTTGATGCAGCTCCATAGATTTGATGATGTCGGCCTTAGCCGCTTGCAAAACCTTTTTGTTTGCATACATCAATCATATTTTCAAAGCCCTTTCCTATTTACAGGGGCATTTGGGTTGTATTTGTGTCTCATGTACTCAGATATTATTGTATAAGTCCTGGTTGTTATCCTAGGCACAGTATTTATGTGGGATTCATTATCATGTTTTTACTTGGCTCATGTTTATGCCAACATGTACTATATTGTTCAGTCCCTTGTTTACTGTGTTACACCATTTTTTGGTCATCTAACCTATTATCATTAGATGGACCCAAGTACACCATGTAAGACCAACTTTACCCTAAGTAAAATTGTTTTCACTATGAAACTAAATTACTAAACCACCTTTATTAAGTTGTTTATGGTCTAAATAGGAAACCCCAAGAGGAAATATTAAATAAATCTACATTTTTTTATTTTCCTCAAGGAATAATTAGTTAAACAGTAGTTTAATTAATATTCCTGGTTATTTAACCCAAAACAATGAAATTACTTAGAGAAATCATTATTTATCTTATTATTTTCTAAGAATAATTATTTAAACCTTATTTAAATAGTATTATTTGTTAAATATGACTAAATCACCCTTAAATAATTAAATAAATCATTATCTATTTGATTATTACTCAACCACATCCTTAATGATTTATTTATTTATTATATACAAATAAAGGGGTTTGACCCAAGTCAAAATCCTTTTCCCTCCAACAAATATAATAAAATATTCCATAAAATTTGGATCTTGATTTGGTTAATAATATTTTAATTATGCACCAATATCTAGACTAACTCAATATTTGTTATAAATAGAAGGGTTTTTCCATTCATTTACCACCTTTTGTTGCCTAAATATCACTTTTGATCTATACTTTTGGTCTGACTATTGATCCACCGTCATAGTCATATTTTACTACCATCTTTGTTTGGGTTTTCTACACCATCAAGAGAGAGGAGTTTTAGATCTGAAGTGTTGAGGACTTACAAGAACCCATCCCATTGAGGAGAACTGGTAACACCCTTCTGTGTTTTCCTCCCAAGTGTCATTAATACAAAATTCATTCAACATATTCTTGTCTTGTCTATTGGATGCATGGAGTAAATCTTGTTTTTTCTACTACTTAATGTCTTCTAATGCATAGATCTAGAATTTTTGCAGCATTTATCTTGATCACCTAATTGCATATCTAAGGATATTGACAACCATATTTGTTGTTAGATTTGTTTGTTATGCACAACTAAAGTGGTCTTTTTTCGTACGCTTGGAATTAAGATTCATACTAACAATTGGCGACTCCACATGAGTTTACGATTACGATCTCTGTCGTTTTCTTGATCCTTGCATGTCCAGCTGCTTAAAACCCTAGGATTTCTCTTCAGCCTCTTTTTTTTTGTTTTCTTGATTTTTTTAACCTATAAAACCCTAAAATGATACAAATTCTAAGTTCCATGTGTTTTTGGACCTATTGCGCAGGTGACAGACATCAGTCACAGTTGAGACGATAATTTTTTCTAAAATCTGCCTCCAAGAGTTCTGGAAGTGCAGCTCGCACTTTTTGGCCCAAAAACTGTGACCTAGACCCTCAGGATGCACCTTTCAGCCCAAAAATTGTGACCTCTGCTGAACACAGTTCAAAAACTGTGACCTGGACTTTTTGCGGGAATTTTTTTGAAAGTTTTCTGGGTTTTTCTGAGCCTCTGTTTAGGGTTGTTTGACCTCCGTCTCCACCCATTTTGGACATGTACTTGTTCTGTTTTTCTCAAATAAGTGGGAACCTATCCCCCTAGGGCTTCAGTACCCTCCACTTCTTATGGAAGAGTTTTTGTTGTTGCGGGTTGTCTGAAATTTCAGAGTCTTCAGCCATTTTTCAGATCTGATACCTCACCTTCAGATCCGCTTCAGATCAGCTTTTTATCCATCCAAATCACCTCATTTAGCTTTTTTTGGGTTTTCCTCTAGGGTTCACTCTGTTTCCCTCTAGAAGATAGCCTTTTGCCACCTCATTTACAACAATTTTTCCTCTAATTTTTTGTTGTTTTTTGCACCACTTTCCAGCATATTTTTCCTTTAGATCCTGTCCCTCCTGACCTTAGATCTATTGGTTATTTTAGTGTGTTTTGATTAGTTTTTTTACTTGCCTACAAACTAGTTTTTGAGAGGCCTGCCTCCTTGGGTTTATATTATTGCATTATTAGCCGTTTATTTTTTTTGTTTTTGCAGGATTATATACTGTCATTTGTAGGTTTATTTGCAACTATACAACACACTTTTTATTTTTCTCTAGAAACGTCTGGGTTTAAAAATTAAAATTTACACACTTCACACACACACCCTAAGTGAAAAAGGGCTTGGTTAACACCGCTAAGAAAAGACTCTAAAACATTGAAATCAATTGATCCTGCACCTCTCTGCCCTTGTTTCGACATTGTAATCAGTTGATCCTACACCTCCCTACCCTTTTTGGTCTCTTTTTCCTTTGTGTCATGTTTGTGTCATCATCATTGAACCATCAAGGAGTTTATCCCAGAGACTTCTTAGCTTTCATCCTTAGTTTCTGGTAGGAAGACTTACTCCTCCGCGTAGGATTCGAGTTAGTCCCCCACCGAGTCTGCACACCAACTCTTCTTCTGGTCCTTTGGGTTCTCCTTCTCGTTCTGCCTTTGGTTCTCCCCCTGTCATCTTCACCATGTCTGGTGCAGGACCTAATGCTAGTGGTAACCCTAGCCCTCATGCTGGGAATACCACTAGTGGGACCGCAACGGAAAGTACCCCAGCTGCGCCCTTGCTCCCCTTCATGGAAGGCCTCAACCTTCCCAATTTTGACCAGTTGATAAATGACCATATACACCATGATGCTAGTTGGCCTGCTATGCCGATGAACCTCCCTTCTGACATCCCAAAGTTTGAAGGCCTTGCTGGAGAAGATCTTACAAATCATGTTCGATCTTTCCACATGTGGTGTTCATCTAACTCCATTACTGATGAATTTTTCCATCTTCGCTTGTTCCAACATATGCTTACAAGTGAATCTTCTAAGTGGTATGTTGATCAGGACCCTTCCTTTCATACCAAATTTGCGACTATTGCCTAGGATGTTTTGTCTTAATTCCAGCTTCCCCTTCGTTATGACACTGGTACCGAACTCTTGACTTCTTTCTGTCAATCGTCTACGACCCGCCTATCTGATCATGTCCAAAAATGGAAGAGAAGAAAGAGCCTATGTCAAGCTCCTACCTTTTAAGACTATGTCTACATGGACTGGTTCCTTAGATCTCTTTTTCCACCTATCGAGAAAGATGTCGCATCACACTTTCCTCAAACTAAAGAAGCCACTCTCCAAATTGCGTTAAAATATGACCTGATCTATGCTCAGTCGGGTTATGTTTATACCGTTTTACCTGATCTTCCTAGACCCGGTGGTGCTAACGCACCGGGGGCATCTCACGCCGTCGACAGTATCATTGGAGCTCTCTCTAATCTGTACACTCAACCTCCCATGGGATATGGCTTTCCTCGAGGGGGGGGGGGGGGGTCGGGAACACCTCCTGCACTTTTTCCCCTCCCGGTAGCACGTACCTAGGATACGGCATGCCTCCTATTTTTTCCCAACCTCCTGTTTACCACATTGTTACCCAACCCCCTTATTATCCATATCCACAGCCTGGTGTTCAAGCTCCTCCAGTAGTAGCACCGCCTCCTCCCTTGCCTTCTCAACCCTCGCAACAATAGCCACCACCCCCTCAGGGGTAGGTGTATGCATAGCAAGGCGAGACTAATCCTCCTCCCTCCAAAAATAAGAGTAAAGGCACACAAAATTAGTCTGCTCCTTGTAATCCTGGACCTAATCCTCAAAATAATGCTCCTAACACTACTAACTAGCAACAAGGCACCCAGCCCAAGTAGGACAGGCCTTTTCGCACGAACAAGCCTTGTTCTTGTTGTGGTGTTTATGGACATTACACACATGATTTTCCTCTTTTACCATAGATGCAGCAACTGTGGAAGTCTCAAGCAACATTGTGAGGACAGCAAGCCTCCCCTTCTGTCCCTCCCAGTGCTGCACCTAGTCAACCGGTTGTGCTTACTAATCCTTTCCCTTAGTAAGGATTTGTGGCTACCCAACCACCTGAAGGTCAGGTTTCTACCCAACCTCTTCCATATGGTACCTCCAATTAGCAGATTCTCATGATGAACTCTGATCAACATCTAACCGTAGACATCAATCCTCAGAATCGGTCCCATTAATAAAACAAGCCTCCCGCTATGTCTGTCCTCGAGACGCTTCCTTCGGTCTCTATAGAGCCTCTTTCGACACCTAAGGTTCCCTTACAGATCCCTCAGCCTAAGGCGGAGGTTCATACCAAGATCCCTAAGGGACCACTCTGCTGAAATGCTGCTTCTGGCAAAGTTGCCCATTCGTATAGCATAGTAGATGATTTGGCACAATCTCTTGCTGAAATTTCAACATTGGAACTCCTCTAGTCGTGCCCTTCACAATGAAAAGCTCTACTATCTTCCATGGGCACTGTAGATCCTTCCGACGATCGATTGATTGGCTTTGATTTTGACCGGTCAGAACATCCTGCTCTCCCTGCTTCCGTCGCCTTCCAAATCCCAGTCAAGATCTGGAATGCCAACGTTTCCTGGTTCATTATAGATGAGGGGGTATCCACCTCTGTGATGTCCACTTCAATTTGGAAGCAACTCGGATCACCTGAGTTGGCTCCTTCCACGATCACTCTTTGAGCGTGGGATGGCCACGCCTCCCAGCCCATTGGCTTATTCTGCAATTGTCCTATTACTCTTGCAGGAAAGACTGTTTGCATTGACATAAAATTCATAGATGCCCCCTTATATTATAACATTCTATTGGGTCTAGCTACACTTATGCGATGTTTGTTGTCCCTTCCGTGATCCACCACAAGATGTACTTCCCTCATAATGGAAAGATAATCACCATTAACCAGTTGACATATTACAAACCGAAGTCTTAGACCTCCCCTAAGTCCACTATCTCTTCGGTGGCCAACAAGCAAACCGTTCATCCTTTGACCAGTGTCTCACTTGGAGTCTACAAAGATTCCTCATTGCTTGGTACTTTCCCTAGTCTTCCTCCTCCTATCTCTGATCCCAGCTCATCAAATTTTTTCATGATGTAATCATCTTGGGCTTCTCTCAAGCGGCTCGCCTCGACTAGTCAGCAGCCTCCTCACCCCTCATATCCTACTCCTAGACCTTTGATTCAGCCTTCTGGAGCTCCTGCTCTTGGCCCTTCAGCTGGTATCCATGAGCCTCTCTACCATCCGGGAACGGTTCCTTCGTGCCTTAACCATTTAGGAGCCGTCCTGCCTGGCCATTACCCCTCCGATCAGATACCATTACTAGCTCCCCCACCAAAAGTTTATACGGCACCTGTCATGGCCACCCTCTCTCTTCCTAACTTTACCCTTTGGATTCCCGTCTAGTACCTTGATCCTCTAGCCACTACCCTGCCAGGTCAACCAAAACCTTATCTTGCTTTGACCCCAGTTCAACTGATCCCCATGACTTCTCCCATTGCAACAATGCCTCAACCACCCCAACAGGAACCACCTCCTATTGTGACTGCTTCAGGTAAGAAGGGAAAAGTTCGCAAGAGGGCTTCAAACGACAAGGCCGCCCCGACGGACCCTGTGTTAGCCATGAATAAATTTTGGCATAGAAAATGATGGCTAAAAGAGGTCTGGAGCATTCAAGAGATTATTTTCATAAGAAAATTAGTCATTCTTGAAGTCTATTGTTCCCTAACAATGATGTCCCCTATGTGTTGTTCCTTAAGTGTTGTTCCCTTCGAAATATTGTTATTCCCTTAGAAGAAATTCACCAAGTTAAGCCTATTGTTCCCAAAGAAAATTGTTTCCTAAAAAGCCCCATTTTCATCATTTCATTCCCCCCTTTTTGGCCCCCATATCATTCATTTTCCTTGTAAAATTTCCCTTTCGTCTCTCATTCATCCTTATTCCCCTCGAAACAAACCTTTAAAACCACTTAACCCTTTTGTATTTGGTTTTAAAAATCCTTTTACTTCATCCGAATCACCAAAAACCCATAAAAAACACATAAAACCCTCTTATTCCACTTTTTTATTAAGAAACAAGCTTTAGCCCCTTTCGTCTTAGCCCCCTACTCTTTCTCCATCATATGATCAAGCCCCATGACCGGGCACTAGCGCTCATCACATCTCAATGTTTTATATCGCATCGACACTATTAAGTTTTATTACTTTGCTTCCCTTCCCCCCCCACCCCCGCTGATGTAATAAGCCTCTCTTCCTTGGCCCCTGGTCACATACTCCTCCATGAGACCATACCTTAGTGCTCACTCCTTAAACCCCCATCGCATTGCGCAATCAGAATTCCTTTGCTCTTTCCCACTTGCCTTGTTCCTTGGCCAAATGCCGATGCAATAAGCCTACCATCCATTACAAAAATTGCTCCCCCAATCATTGTTTGACACCTGGCCTCCACCTGTTCATTCCACCATGCACCTTTCCATTTCATGCTCCTCCTCCACCGTTGGATCTACTCCCCTAGATCCAACAGTTGGCATTGCATTTCACGCTCATTTCCCAAAAAAATAAATCAAAACTTAAACATACGAAAATAATGGTTTCTAGAGGATGCGTGGCACATTCTAATTGGATCGCATTCCCTCAGGGAAAAACCACTTGCCGCCCAAGGGCCGTGCGAAAACCACCAGTGGTATTTCAAAACCACTTTACCCATCTCCGCGCCAAAATATAGTTTTAAACCAGATTTTATCATGTTTTCCTCGATAAAACTCCTCTGCTTGCATAATCACCCCCTCCGCACTACTCCTCCTTCTTTCTATCAGCCTCTGCAAGCAATTTTCCAATATCGCAGGGTTTATTAACATGTTTTGTGTTTTTTACAGGATTCGATGGTGTTTTTACAGACCAAAGGCTTTCTCCTGATTCATAATGAAATATGGCCAGAAGATACAGGTCCTCGTGGTCTAAACATAGGCAAAAATCATGAAAAAAGGAAGTTTCAGGGTTTTTTCTCACAGTTTGACCAATGCTCCATGAGCGTTGGTTTTATTAAGAAAACCTCCCACTTCGATGAAGCCTCCTGTCCACAACAAAGGGAAAGAAAATAAAGGAATGATGATAAAGACATCAAAAGAAAAGATTAAAGATTCAGAGGATTTAAATCTCAATAGTAAGGGATAAAGCACAGTTTGAAGGATTAAAAGGGTTAAATCCAGTTGTTTAAGGTTAAAACACAGTCTAAAAGTGAATATAGTCAGCACGAAAGATTCAAAAGCTCTGAGGATGATTAATGAGGGCATAAAGTAGAATGACGGTTAAAATAATGTTTTAAAGCCACAAAAGTAGTCAGATTAGCAGAAGATCCTCCAAATTCCACATCATGGAGGCTATTACTGCTCAAAATGCCACCTACCAGCTGATTTCACCTAAAAAGCATGCATATTAATTATATAGTCAGAGATATTTCTAAAGACAGATCGGAATTAATTACTGGCCTACAAAAAACCCCCAAAGTCAACAAAGGTGATTGAAGTTGATAAAATTTAATGTAATAATCAATTAGCAGATTTAATACATGTCAAAACTTCTCCATTTGGCCCTTCAAAGGCCGAGAAGCACTTACTCTGCATTAATTGAACAGATAGATCTTTCTTTCACTCCACCTCCTCATTTCTTCTATAAATACTTCTCTAGAAGACAATATACAATTTCTTCTTTGGATACCTATTGAATGTAAATAGATGTTGAAGCTGTTGTAGCTATGTTTTGTAATTGAAGATAAATAAGTTGAGATGAGAAGTTTGAAGCTGTAAAGACCCACTAGACTTTGAAGATTGTAACTCGTTTGAACATCAAATACAAATAGCTGATTTATGGGATCCTGGTCTATGTCAATGGTGATGTGTTTCTCACTGTAATTTTTATTTTCTTTATGTTTTCATTCTGTCCACTTTTCTCTGATAAAGAACAACAAATATAGATTAGGATTTACTTCTGAAGTACCTAAATCTCACTGATAAATATTTATCCTTTATGTTTTCTGCTAGACATGTTTTTAAGGTAATTCAATAGAGTATAACCAATGAAGTGTTGGTAAGCCCATATTTCCTGAGTACAACTTGAGATATTGTCTTCAAATTTTCTTGAAAATACTGCTAATTAAATTTGAGCTAGATAAGTTTATGGTTAGCCCTGTCCTCTAGTTTATCTCCAATAGTTTCTTTGAAAAGTTCCCTTGAGAGTATGCCAAAAGTAGGATAGGTTCAATGTCCTTACCTGATCATAGGCTATTCTTTGTTTATCTGAAATGTTGTCTTGAAAATTCTGCTAAGTAAAGTTGAACTAGGGAAGTCTATGTTTAGCCCTGTCCTCTAGTTTACCTCCAACAGTAACTTTGAAAGGTTCCCTAAGATTATTTCCAAAAGGAGGATAGGTTCAAAGTGGTTACCTGATCTTAGGTTACTCTTTGTTTATCTTTAATGTTTTCCATTGAGAATATGTTGAAAGCAGGCTAGGTTAAAATTCCTTACTTGATTGTAAGATACTCTTTGTTTTTTTTATATGTTTTTTTCTTTCACCACCCTTAATGTTTCATACCATAAATCAACTTAAAGAGATCTATTGACCTAGATGACTTTCCCCATAGACCACTCTTGAAACTTGCTATGAAATTAAATCCTTTATGACTCCACAGCCCAATGGATAGACATTGTTTCTTATCTATCTTATCAGCTGAACCATTTTCAACCTACTCACACCTTCACCCTTCATACAGACTTCCTTCATCTTCATGTTATCCTACCCAACCAAAACAAACAAAACACTTGTTCTTCATAACTAGCCTAAAATCATACTTAAGCCTTAAATATCATATATTTGAAAACACATATATAGAGAGATCCCTCTCTCAATCTAGGATGGCTAGATCCTTAGATTCCAAAGTGGTTTTGATGTAGGCTCTACAGCGCTTGTATTTTCAAATATTGCAAACTACGAAGACCTAATAGACTGGAAACCATACTGGGGACTTTCTGAGTGAAATTACATCTTATACATCTTTAAGACCTCAGAAGACCCAAAAAATTTTAGATTGGTATGTAAATCAATCAAAGGTGGTGGACCATAAAACATTTTACCTCCAAAGGAACTAAAAATTTCCACCTAGTAACTCCACTGGCCTCCAGAAGGCCTATTACCCCTCCAGTCTTTGTAGACTCCTTTGGGAATGCATTGAGAAAACCCAATCATACTGTTGGTGGACAAAAAAATTTAAATCAGCCACCTGGTGTGGAGCTATAAAAAGGGTCTCTTTCACCTCTAATTACCTCACATTAATATGTCAACCCGAGAGCATTTTGTCATTACAAAGAGTGACTCAATCCGAGGCTCATTTGTCAGAGTAATGCTAGTAGTACAGTGCTTAAGAAATACAAGAGTAAACGGACGCTTAACTGAAATTAAATTACTTTAAAGAAATAAATCACACACTCAGAAAACTCAATAACTTATCAGTCAAGGGTTCGGCAATGATAACCCATCCCTTCGGAAACTGATAGAAAAGGAACTAGAGCATAGATCACGATCCTGGGAGCTAGACAGTGACTGCCAATGCTCACTACAGCCTTAGATCATCTCTCACACCAACACATCAAATGCAGATAAATAGAACAACAAAGTAAATAAAGAATTAACAGCAATTCGGGAATGGAACAGCAACTCTAAAATGGAACAGCAATTGAATAACTAAGTCCCGCGGGTTATAACCAAACTCAATCTATACACTCTTTGCAATCAAAGAACATTCTGTCACTCTAAAGGCGATTCACACAAATCTCACTAAAGGAACAGCAACAATCGATTAACGAATTATAGAACAATACTGCACACAACACGAACATTAATATGACAGCTCTGTAACATAACAGTAAGAACATGTAATGAACTCTTGAAAGGATTAATAACTTGATGCGGAGTTAACACACGATTCTAGCTGTAGAAACCCCAATGATTCGAACTTGAACAGAGCATATAATATGAACTTGTAAAGCATATCAAATTATCAAATAACAATAATAAACAAACCACACAGAAGTAAAGTCGTAATGGTACAGAAGCAAGTGTCCTTCGGGGCCGGGCCCTTAGCCTCCAAGGATACACCGCTTTAAGTTAATGCAGACGCGAAGATGGAATAATCACCAAGCTTTCATTAATGCATCGATCAAAATACATCGAACTAGTCTTCAACAAAACTTAATAACCAAAGCTGATGTCTTACAGAAGATTACATAAAACGTATCCTATCTCTCTCTTGTCTATCTCTAAACTAACAGTGCTATCTCTTTTTATAAAGACGACGGCGGAGATGTCCAAGCAACTAGATAAATAAAGCAGCGATCCCTCAGGATCTTCGATCCTGAGGGATTCGCCAAACTGTTAACTCTTCATCCTGTCTTTTCTGTTGCGCTGAGCTGGTGTCCTCTCCTTCTTTCCCGAGCCGATTTGTTTTGATCTGTTTCCCTATGTTTGCGTTCAGTTCTCATCCAGAGAGACAACAGTTATCTCCACTTTGTCCTTTCCTTTGGAGCGACAACTCTTCGTTTTCTCCTTTTCCTGTATAGAAAATAACCATTATCAGTGGCTAAGTTATGCACATCAATTCTCACATGTTTTGTTATAGTTCCTTATTACTTTCCAAATTCATGATACAAAAGGTTCGCAAACTCTATTAAAAAACCATTGAAACATTCATAAAAAACATACCTTTTTAGTACTCCACACACCCCCCTGCTTACCTTGTTTCATGTCCTCATGAAAACATTGTAGTTGACATGTAATGCAGTGAGAGAGTATGCTGGAGAAGGAGTCTCATGCGGAGGCCTACAACCATGTTGAGTGATTAAATAGTCAAAGAACTGACCTGCTTGCCCCTCAGGCATATCATACAGAGCTTGGTATCCAGGTGCAGGATGCCAAATAATTGGAGCGCGAAATCTATACCCTAACCAAGATGACCCTGCTTTCAGAATGCTCTGGCCATAGAGATTCAAACGGTCAGCAGCTAACTCAAAGTTCTCATACTTAAATGGTTCTCTGAGCTGGATGTTTGAATCAGAGATTCGATATCGAAATTTGGCTGCATTAATGGCCAAGTCTTTGATGGAAAGGAAATACTCTAAACTCTCTCGAATGAGTGCCTCATGCATGGGTCCTAATGTTTCAATGACACCCGGAGTCCTTATGTGGTTTATATGAGCTTTCCATAACTGTACTGGGTTCCTAGGCTCAGCCCTAACTCGTAAATCTAGGCCATTTTCCTGACTCTGGAAAGTATCATAGGCTTTGAGCCACTTAATCTGATTAACCCCGAATGAAATGAATGCTTGGAATTAGATATCGCCAATGGAGGGGCCAGGGTTCAATTCAGTCTCCTGACTTAGCACAAGGTCGTGCAAATAAAGTTCACACAACAATCTCTGGACTTTCACTCCATAATGTTTACAGCAGTCTATAAAATCATTGACATTGTTGATTTGTATAGGGGTGCCTGCTTTAACAGCTTTTATTTGTAATTGTAAATACCGTTCTAATAAAAACAGAGCATAGTTTTTAGCAGGGGCCATACATGCTAAAACATTATTGTATAAAGAACACAAGTCATTCATCTGTTTGATAGCAGTATCTAGTCTACAAGTTACCTGTGCGACTTCCTCTTGTTCCTTCATCCACCCTTCAAAAGCCTGGCTTTTAGCTTGACTGACGTCCCTTAGTTGCTGCTGCAACTCTTCATATTTTTCTCGGGGAACCGTTTGCTTTTTAAGTTGCTCAGCTTCTTGCTGTGCTTGCTTCATCATCTTGTGCAAGGATTTTGTCTTTGGATCTTTTTTCCATAGGTCAGCGGAGGCCGGGAGTTTTACTTGAATTTTCTTGTTATGTTGTTTGGAGTTCAGAACCCTTATTACCCCTGAGGGTGGTGCCTCTGTCTGAATTTGCTTATCATCCTTTTCTGTTTTAACACGAACATCCGTTTGTTCCCGATCCTCAGCATCATGTGGAACGGCAGCTGGATCCTCAGGGTTTTGGACATCAGGCCGTTTGTTGGCCCTCTTTTTCCTCTTTACCTTCTGGTTCTTTTTCAGAATCCTAATTTGTTGCCTGAGCTGGGTTATCGTATTTAACAATTTAGTTCGTTCTTTCCGCAACTTCTTAATTTCCATCGTTTCATTTGAAGGAACATCAGTCTGTCGATGGTGGACTGGATCATGACCAGTTGCTAAATCTTCCTCTTGGGGTTCTTCCTCACTGCTCTGCTCCGGCTGTTCTGGGGTATGCACCTCAACTGGTTCTGTTTCTTCCTGAGAAAATGTTGTTTCTGCTCCTACCTCCTCTAAAATTTCCTCTTGTGACCTGGGAACAGAGTGTTCCCGTTCAGTATTTTCTTCCTCTTCATCATGAACAGGCATGCTTTCTTCTTGGGGTTTGTCGTGAGGGTCCTCTGAACTAGAAGGTTGACCATACTTACTCATATTGGCTAGGATGGAGGCCAAGTCATCTTCTCCCAGTAGGTCTTGTAATGGGCTATCTTCCTGCTGTTCTATTTCCTCCTCCTGTTCAGCCTCTGCCCCCTCTTCGGACTGTTCGTCCTCAATTACCACCGGTTGGCTGGCGCTTTCCTGGAGCTTCTCCAGCCTTCCTCGTATCCGAGCCAACCGGGCTGATTTTCTGGGCTTATCTATGCTTCCTCTCATCCGAGCCAACCGAGTTGACTTTCTGGGTTCCTCTGGTTGCTCGGGTGGATCAACGGCATGCTTGCGCTTTGCCGATTCTTGGTGTGTCTCTGGTTGTTGTGATGTACTAGCAACATTTTCTCTGCGTTTTTCCGGTTGTTCTGGTGGGCTTATAGAATGTCTACGTTTCGGGGATGGCTCTGCCACTCCCCCCTCAATCATTGCAATGAGCTCTTCCCAGCTGCTCTGCTGCTGGGTAAGACCATAACTAACAACAAGTCGAATCAACCCATGGTGACCAAAAATTGCCTCTATGTGCTGTGCCCTTTTCATACTTTGTGCAGCATCATGCAGTAACGAGTTTAGGAGTGCCGGTAAATTCACAGAGCATCTCTGCTTTAAAACAGCTAAAAGTTTAAGGTGTCGTGGTCTTACCACGTCTTTTCTTCCTTCGCAAGTAATATAACTCTGCACCGTTCTTGCTAGCTCCGTCCAGGGTTCACCTAGGGTTGCTTGCAGAACTCCCTTTCCTTTAATTGTCAAATTCTGGCCTTCGTCCTGGAACAGTTCCATGACCTTCTGTAATCGTTCCTTTTTTAAGGTCCATACCGGTCCGGTGGCTGGTAGTCCTGAGACTTCTGCAATTATGTTATCAGTGACCGGTATCCATTTCCCTCTTACCGTGGAGTGGTCATCTTGTAAATTCTGCAAGAACTCCATTGCTACTGTTTCATTAGCTTCCTGTAGGCGATTGAAATAATTCAACCATCCCGCCCTTTCCAGGATCTCCTGGGCAGCAGCGGAGATCGTCAGCTGTTGAGGCTCACTTCGAATTGCCTTTCCTCCCATGATTTCACTGTGAATTCTAAATGGAACAGAAAAAACGTTTTTGGTTTGAAACACAGAGAGTAATCGCAAGGTTTCGAGACAGAAAACACTGAGTATGCAACAGTGCAACAAAAACAACTTGTGTGAAAATAAAAATATGCCATGCCGTGAAACCATGCCAAACCGTCGTAAACTAATTTTTCCGAATGGTGAATTGACACGTAATACAGGGAATGATGAGGTTAACCTCCCCCCCCCGCAGTGTGATAGGCTGTCCCAGCCGGCAAACAAAGGAGCGGCACCCAGTCTGCAATTAAGTCAGAAAGGAACAGCATGTGGAATTATGCCATGTTGAAAAAGGACAACAGATTACCGAAATCGAGGCGGAGAATTGATCGCGTATGATATAAGAGGCTGCTGTGTTATGAGTTGAGGCTGATGGATAGGGCATGTATCGTACTTGCCAATCTCCAGTGGTCATGGTCACTTCCGTTGCCATGATTGGTAATGATAAATATTCATGCGATGTATAAATCGGGAAATAACATATGATTAGTGCCTAGGATATAAGAAACAAAAGAGTGTTAGTATCTTAACCATTGGTGCAAGCAAGGTGACTTCAATACCATTAACATTACTCTGCTTCCAACAGGTGTCCATAACCTCGGCAGAGTTGTTTTTCACCCTCGGAACCATGATCCTTTGTGTATACTTAGGAATGTTGTTATGTCAAAATGTAGACCATTATGCTGGCTTGGTGACCAGTTAACCATAATGCCATTCACGAGGAAGGAGCGAAACGTGGGCAGGCCGGCTCGTGATGAGACCTCCTGTTCCAAGGTTCATTTACTTGATATACCTTTTGGACCATATCCCTGGTATGGTGGCCATAATGGGAATGCCACTTCACTTCCATCCTCATGATCATGGTAGGCTGGCTCTCAATGAGACCCCCTATCCTGCATTTGACATTTGACATATCATGTTCACACATGTTTTATTATTTTTTCATAGAATCTTTTTCCTTATTTATACACAAAGGGTGGTTCAACACTCCTTAAGAGTATGAATGGCGGAAGAAGTCTTATTATCTCAATAGGAAGATATAAACTCTTTGCTCTTATTCCCAAGTGCTAATAAAAAGTTTAAGGGAATCAGCATGATAAAGATAACCAATCAGGGCAAAATTAGTAAACCATGTCAACAAAAGGTAAGAAATAAGTATGTCCTTCCATTTGTCCTCTTATTAATGCAGAGCCTTATAGATATAGCGATTTATGATTTGCAGATTTTGGTATGTTGTGTTTTTATATTTCATCGCACAAATACATAGCTGAAGCTTGAAGACTAGAAAGAAGACGGGCAAAAAGCATCCTCACTTTAAATCAGCAAAAGAGATCAAAAGTATGCTAATGGTGTTCCGTTGGAAAAGCAACAACGATGGATAATAGAAAAAGGAAAAAAAATGCAAATGCCGTTCCTTTGGGAAAAGGAACGGCAATAATACTATAAAACACTCAACATGCCATTCCGTTGAAAAAGGCAAAACAGAAATAAAAGAACGTTGTTTCTTTGAAGGAAAAGGAACAATGGTAACCAAAAGGAACAGCGAGAAACGTAACAATATCGTTCGTTTGAAAAAAAAAGGAACAACAGAGATCCGAATGCTGTTCCTTTAGAAAAGGAACAACAAAACAAGCAAAACCAACATCATAAAAAACACGCATATGCTATTAGAAGAGCAAAAATCAAACTTTGTGGAAGAAAAAGGAACAGCAAAAATGACAAGAAAATATTCAAATCAAACTTATGTACAAAAATCACTAAAAAACAAGAGATTATGTACAAATTGCAAAAAAAAAGAAATAGACCCTTAATGAATTACAGGTGAGGAAGATTTCTCTTCCTCTCCTAAGATCTCCAGATCAGTATCTCGGCGTAGCTGCTGGCAGAAGGATTCCCGAGTAAGTGGTTTACGATAGAGACGGACTCGGTGGCCATTTACTTTGAATGCATATCCAGAATCGTCAATGGTGATTAGAGTAAGGGTTCCGTTGTCATGTACCTTTTGGATTTCGTATGGTCCCAACCATCGAGTCTGAAGTTTTCCAGGGAAGTCCTGAAACCGAGAATCGTATAACAAAGCCCAGTCTCCCTCGTGGAAGACTTTGTTCTTGATGAGCGCATCATTCCATTTGGCTCGCTGCTGTTGAATCAATGCTGTATTTTGTAGTGCAGAGAGCCGAATTTCGTCTAATTCATTGATCTGCTGTAGTCGGTTGAGTTGTGCCTTGCTTAGATCTAGGCCAACTTCCTGTGCTGTCCGTAATGTTTGGATTTCGAATTCTATGGGAAAAATGGGTTGTTTTCCAAACACTAATTGATAAGGTGAGCAACCGGTGGTGCTCCTCCATGTGGTTCTATAGGCCCAGAGTGCTTCAGGTAGTCGGGTAGCCCAATCACGCCTATGTGACGCAATGGTTTTTGTTAGGATTGATTCTATTATCTTATTGCTACTTTCTACCTACCCATTCGCCTGTGGGTGATATGGAGTAGTGATCTTATGCTGGACATGATAATTGTTAAGTGTTGCAGCTAATTTATGCCCAACAAATTGTGGTCCTCCATCTGTAATTATTTCCCTAGGAAGGCCATAACGAACAAATAGAAGGAACATGAACTGTATGACAGAGTCCTCTGTGGCTCTTGGCAATGCTTCTGCCTCAACCCATTTGGTGACATATTCTGTTGCCACCAAAATATATGTTTTCTGATTGGATGAAGGGTTGATGGGTCCGATGAAATCAAGAGCCCACCGCTCGAATGGTTCGATGACTAACTGTGGTTTCAGAGGCATCTCATCAGCTTGACCAGGTCGTCCTGCTCGCTGGCAACTGTCACAGGCTTGGACAAACTTCTTTGCATCTTTGAAGATCATAGGCCAGTAATATCCTATCTGCAATACTTTATGTCCAGTCCTACGCTCAGCGAAGTGTCCCCCACACGGTCCATCGTGACAGGCTTTTAGGATGTCAAAGATTTCATCCTCTCTAACACATCGCCTGATATGCATGTCTGCTCCTGTGTGAAACAAATAACCTCCAATCCACGAAAATCGAGAACTTTTCTGAATAATCTGCTTACGCTCATTAGGAGTTAAATGTTTTGGTAATTTACCCACTGCAAGGTAGTTGGCAACATCAGCATACCAGGGTGTTTGAACAGCAACAGCAAACAGGTGCTCATCCGGAAATTGATCTTCCACTGCTGCTGCATCGCTTGATTTTGGTATTCTTGAAAGAAAATCGGCTACAGGGTTTTCTTTGCCAGGCCGGTCCTTGATTGTGATGTCGAATTCCTGCAATAAGATTAACCATCGCGTTACTCTGGCATTTGTGACAGGCTTATTTGCTAAATATTTTATAGCAGAATGGTCTGTGTACAAGATAACAGGATAGCCTGTAATATAATGTCTAAATTTATTGACAGCATGTATTACAGCTAGGAATTCTTTTTCAGTAACAGTGTAATTCAATTCAACAGGGGATAAATTTTTGCTGATGTAATAGATAGCATATGGTTTTTTATCCTCTTCCTGCCCAAGGACTGCGCCAATGGCTGTATCTGAGGCATCAGATGATATCGGGAATGGTAGGTCCCAGTTTGGTCCTCGAAGGACTGGGGCTGTGGATACAAGCTTCTTTAGATCCTCGAAAGCACGGTCACATTTGTCTGTCCAAAGAAAATCAACGTTACCAGTTAGTGCATATAAAGGAGCAGCAATGTGCAAATAATGCTCTATAAATCGTCTATAGTAACCAGAAAATCCAAGAAAGCTGCGTACCTCTGTTTGAGTAGTAGGAGTGGGAATGAGCAAAAGTATTTGGATTTTGGCCGGGTCTACCTGAATGCCGGCTGCTGAAACATAGTGTCCTAGGATAAGTCCTTCAGTCATCATCAAGAAACATTTTTCGTTGCTTAAACAAAGCCTGGTAACAATGCAGCGTTGTAGGACTTTTTCTAGGGTGTCTAGAGCCGGATCAAAATCATCTCCATATGGTGTAAAGTCATCCATGTAAACTTCAAGTCCATCATTTATTAAATCTGCAAAAATACTAAGGATAGCCCTCTGAAATGTGGCAGGAGCATTACATAAGCCAAAAGGTAAAACTCGATAGGCAAATGTTCCCCAGGGGCAAGTAAAGGTAGTTTTATCCTGGTCTTCAGGGGCAATCTGAATCTGATTGTATCCACTGAAGCCATTCAGGAAAGAAAAGAACTTCTTCCCTGCTAAAGTGTCCAATACTTGATCTATGAAAGGAAGAGGAAAATGATCTTTTTGTGTTGCCTTGTTAAGTTCCCTATAATCCACACAAATTCTCCATTTCCCATTCTTTTTTGGTACCACCACAAGTGGAGAGACCCATTTACTATCGGAAATAGGGTATATAAAATTCACATCTAAAAGCTTCTGAAGTTCAGTTTTTACGACGTCTTTTAGATGGGGATTAAGTCTCCTTTGCGGCTGACGCACAGGTCTGGCATCCTTTTCTATGTAAATGTGGTGTGTACATAACTGGGGATCAATTCCTTTCAAATCAGGGTAGTCCCATGCAAATGCTTCTTGATATTTTGTTAACAGATGGATGAGCTTTGTTTCTTGTTCAGGTGTGAGATTAGCATTGATGTTTAAAGTTTTCCCCGGTGCAATTTCCACAGTTTTACTATTTGCAACAGAAGTAACAGGTATTTTTTGGTCATGAATATCTTTCAGGGGATCTTCTTCCAATTCATTATCAAATGCTGCTTCTATCATGTGACACTGTGTGCGAGGTTCAGTTTGAGTAATGAAATTATTAATGGCATCGTCTTCTATTTGATCTTTGAAATCGAGTGCCTCTTGTATAGTTAATGAAGATCTGATGTTATCAGTAAGATATGATACAGGGTGCTTATTAGTTTTAATCATTGTGACACTTGGCTGCGCTGGAGGATATAGAACTAAATTTTTGCTATTTGGTCCTCTGGTTATGGTCATATTTCCCTGCCGACAGCCAATGTAGGCATCGGCAGTAGCGAACCAAGGTCTACCTAAAATTAGCGGATGTCCATCAAGTCGGGTTTTTGGATTAATTATCAGGAAATCGGTTGGATACTCCCAGGATTCTACAGAGACCATGACATCATGTAGAGTGCCCTCTGGTCTAACCACAGATCGGTCAGCCAATTCTAACAGAGTAGAGGTGGGTTCTACAGATGTAATGCCGAGCTTTTGGCAAGTTGTGGTTGTTAAAATATTAATTGCAGCCCCCAAATCAACTAAGGCATTAGACAGGGTCTGACCATAAATTTGAACAGTTATAATTGGGTTCCTGGGGTCTTCATATTTAAGGGGTGTTTCTCTTCCAGACAATAGGTCAGATAAGGTACCGACTACTTGGACTCTTGGATTATTTGTTATATTCCTCCTCGGTTTCTTTATGCACAATTCCTTTATAGTTTTGGCGTATATGGGAATGTCTTGAATGGCTTGGAGGAATGGAATTTTTATGTACAGATTTTGTAACTCTCCCAGAATGTCAAAGTCAGGATATTGTATGGGTCGCGGTATGGCTAATCGTTCTGGGAACGGAGGAGAGGATGTGGTTGCTTGATTATGAGTTTGTTGCTTATTTACATCCTCTTGTTGTGACTGATGTTCTCTGGGTAACTGATCTTCAATATGAACTGTTTAATCTCCCTCAGTTTCAATTATACGCCCAGATCTTAACTGAAGGTCATTTCACTCCCTTAAGTCGGGTCCTGCTTCTGGTGATTCTATGATTTGAATGGATTGGACCTGCCTGTTGTTTGGATTGGGATCGGGTTGTGCTGGGAGTTGCGGCCTCAAGTTAGACTGGGGATTTTGTTGTAGAGCTGGAAAAGTAGGTTGAGGGAGCAGAATAGTTCCAGCTGGGTGGTACATCGGTCTTTGCCAGCTTGTCTGCCAGGGTGAACTTTGTGAAGTAGAGGGAGTCCATTGTGAAGGATACGGGCCATTTTGCCAATATGGTGCAGTGTAAGGGAAATTCGGCCAACCAGTTTGGCTTGTTTGATTCAGCCATGGATTTGAAGAAGGAAATGATTGTGGTGACCAGTTTGTAAATGGGGTTTGAGATTGATTTTGCCACATACCATATTGTTGAGCATTATACTGTGGGTTTTGAAAGAAAGAGGTTGGGTCCGGAAACATACCAGGTTGTCTTGGCTGCCACGGGCGGCGCTGGTTGATCGAATTCACCGATTTTGGTTCTTCTTCTGCTTCCTTATATACCGCTTTCAATCCAGGAAGTGAGGGGCAGCTCTCCGTAAGGTGATCTTTTGTACAGATGGCGCATGTTTGGACTTTATCTAATGGACACTCCTTGTGGCTGTGTTTTTTTCTGCATCGGGGGCAGAAGATTGCCAAATTCTGTTCTGCCTCCAGCTGCTTCTGTTTAGCCTGCACAATATCAAGTTGTGTAGTTAGTGTCCCCACAATATCAGTTTTAAAATTTTCTAATAAATTTCCAATTTCTGCACGTGTTACTCCTTCTGCTGATACTTTGTTATCTCTTGCAAACCGATCATATTCTGTCGGTTTTATTCTTGTGCTGCCTCTCGAACTCCTGATACATAAGTCAAGGATGTTAGTAAAATTCTCTTGATAAATATCCCCTTTTCCCATAATGTTTAATGTTTCAATCCATTATTCCTTCATGCCCCTCATTAATGCAGTTTTTAACACATTATCGGGTAAAGGTAGCGATGCATAAGGAGATCTTTGTAGATTATACTGAAAACGTTCCACATACTCCTCTAATGTTTCATTTGGTCTGGCTGACATTTGAAATATTTCGTCTTTTAATTCCCTAGACCTACAATAATCCTGATATTTCTTTAAGAAGGATTCTTTCATTTGATCCCAATTGTTGATAACCCCGCCACCTAGCCCCATAAACCATCTTAAAGCAGCCCCTTTCAATGTAGAGGGGAATAATTTCAATTTTTGGGGATCGGTGGTGTAATCGTATCCTCGACATAACACATCGAATTCGAATAGGAATGCATCCGGATCTTCCGATGTGAGTCCATGAAATGTAGGGATATGCTGAAGAGGGATAGCTTTCATGGGTGCATTTGCTGCAGAATCCACTATAGGATATTGTAATGTAGAGGTTTGAGTGTTTGGCTGGTTTTGAGCGTTTGGTTGGTTTTGAGCCATGGAATCGAATATATGCCAGTAACCTTCTGGGATATCTAGGAGGGTATTCCTAGGTTGGGTGGGAACGGTTTTGACAGGGATCTTTTTAATAGCGCTTCCTTTATCTGGAATAATGGAAATACCATGTGTTTGAGGAGATTGAATCTCTTCAACAATGACTTTCGCAGCACTTCCCTTATCTGGGCTATCTAATGGCTGATTTGTTTCAAGAGGAGATTTTGGTTCCTTGGTTTCCCCTGTTTCTCCTTCTCCTTCACAAAAGTTGCTAGAGTTCCCTTCCCGCAATAATTCTGGAGTGGAATTTTCAAATTCTTGAAAGTCCTGCTCCTCAGTTTGACTATGCACCTCAGCACAGGCTACATATGGTGATCCTGTGGCCTGAAGGGAACTAGTAGGCGGTTTGGACGTGTTTTTCTTGAAGCCTACTGATGGCTGAGACTCTGTTTTCTTGTAGATTTCGTCTATGAAGGTCGTTCGGCCAAGGGTCACCGGCCCCTTAGCTTTTTCAGGTTTGGATGGGGGTTTGATATTCTTTTCTGGTCTTTTCTGCTTAGTCATGCACTCAAAAAAATGAACTACCAACTTCTATTCAAACAAGAAAAAACAAATCTGTTAGGAAAGCGGATAGTGAGCAGGTCTTTTACATACTCTGCACGTAGGTTCTTACCTTCCGTTTTTAGGATCCAACTCCTCCCTAGCAGGCTCGTACACTACTCTGAAAAAGACAAATGGCTACACTCTTTCCCCGGCAACGGCGCCAAAATGTGGAGCTATAAAAAGGGTCTCTTTCACCTCTAATTACCTCACATTAATATGTCAACCCAGGAGCGTTTTGTCATTACAAAGAGTGACTCAATCCGAGGCTCATTTGTCAGAGTAATGCTAGTAGTACAGTGCTTAAGAAATACAAGAGTAAACGGATGCTTAACTGAAATTAAATTACTTTAAAGAAATAAATCACACACTCAGAAAACTCAGTAACTTATCAGTCAAGGGTTCGGCAATGATAACCCATCCCTTCGGAAACTGATAGAAAAGGAACTAGAGCATAGATCACGAGCCTGGGAGCTAGACAGTGACTGCCAATGCTCACTACAGCCTTAGATCATCTCTCACACCAACACATCAAATGCAGATAAATAGAACAACAAAGTAAATAAAGAATTAACAGCAATTCGGGAATGGAACAACAACTTTAAAATGGAACAGCAATTGAATAACTAAGTCCCGCGGGTTATAACCAACTCAATCTATACACTCTTTGCAATCAAAGAACATTCTGTCACTCTAAAGGCGATTCACACAAATCTCACTAAAGGAACAACAACAATCGATTAACGAATTATAGAACAATACTGCACACAACACGAACGTTAATATGACAGCTCTGTAACATAACAGTAAGAACATGTAATGAACTCTTGAAAGGATTAATAACTTGATGCAGAGTCAACATACAATTCTATCTGTAGAAACCTCAATGATTCAAACTTGAACAGAGCATATAATATGAACTTGTAAAGCATATCAATTTATCAAATAACAATAATACACAAACCACACAGAAGTGAAGCTGTAATGGTACAGAAGCAAGTGTCCTTCGGGGCCGGGCCCTTAGCCTCCAAGGATACACCGCTTTAAGTTAATGCAGACGCGAAGATGGAATAATCACCAAGCTTTTATTAATGCATCGATCAAAAATACATCGAACCAGTCCTCAACAAAACTTAATAACCAAAGCTGATGTCTTACAGAAGATTACATAAAACGTATCCTATCTCTCTATTATCTATCCCTTAAACTAACAGTGCTGTCTCTTTTTATAAAGACGACGGCAGAGATGTCCAAGCAACAAGATAAATAAAGCAGCGATCCCTCAGGATCTTCGATCCTGAGGGATTCGCCAAACTGTTAACTCTTCATCCTGTCTTTTCTTTTGCGCTGAGCTGGTGTCCTCTCCTTCTTTTCCGAGCCGATTTTGCTTTGATCTGTTTCTCTTTGTTTGCGTTCGGTTTCTCGTCCAGAGAGACAGCAGTTATCTCCACTTTGTCCTTTCCTTTGGAGCGGCAACTCTTCGTTTTCTCCTTTTCCTGTATAGAAAATAACCATTATCAGTGTCTAAGTTATGCACATCAATTCTCACATGTTTTGTTATAGTTCCTTATTACTTTCCAAATTCATGATACAAAAGGTTCACAAATTCTATTAAAAAGCCACTGAAATAATCATCAAAAGCATACCTTTTTAGTACTCCACACCTGGCGACTCCAAAACTCTCAGAATACCATATTACTCCACTAGTAGAAGACTTTGAACTGGTTGACAAGATACAGTGACCTCTTTTCTGATTTACAAACATGGATTCAGATGTAGACCCAAAAGGAAAACTATTGACCAAGATGGAAATAATGTTGTACAGGTTTGGAAAAATAATGGATAGGTATGAGGCTAACTTAAATATTGAGGGTCTAGAGTAGCCCATGCTTTTTCTAGATCAAGAAAAAACTCAACCACTACAAGACCTAGACAATGAGAAAGACATGTATGATGATCAAGACTTTATAGAATATGATGAGCAAGGTTATAGAGAAAACAATGAGGAAGGTTGTCAAGAAATTCCTGATTGCTTACCTATATCTTGTACTATGTTGTTAAGAGAACTTCACAACCGAATTTTAAAAACAAATAGTGAACAGTTATTTGAGGAAACAAGTAGCCACTCAGAAAACGTAGAATCTGATATGGAAAGAAAACCATCACATACAGGGACTCTCCCTCTCTGTTACAACTCATTTCAGATTATACAACAAGAATGGCATCTTAATAATATATTATAAACAATTCGTGAACCTTTTATTCAAACTGAGTGTCATAATAATCATGAGGAATTGTTTGAAATAGAAGAAGATCAGGAGATAGTAGAGAATCCCCAAGGTTTCCCTGCAAGCACAAGTGAATATCCCTTAGAAGAGGCTCAAGAAGACATCCAACCTCAAAACCAATTAACACAAGAGAAAGACGACTGTTGTACTTTTTTCTATGCTGGAAGAAAAATCCTTCCTCTTCTGACAGAAGAAGAAATTGATCAAATATTAAACAAGTAGCCAGCCCTCAAAACCTCATTTGAAAAAAACACTTCTACTCATCTACCTATTGAACCTTGTTGTCTTGAACTAGAAATTAAACTTGTAGATCATATTAAAGAAAAACAAGCTGATAACCCAATATGATTGATTCGTGAGATTTTTTATACTAATGATTGTCCAATTTTTGATCAGTTTGATGATGATGATGAGCTTCAAACAGAAACTATTCATGCAAGGAAACCAGTAGTTGATTGTTGTCATGAAATTTCTTATCATCAGCTTGAAAGAAGCAATCAACCAATCCAACCCATCAGAAACAACTTTCACATAATTGGGAATCAACAGTCTTTCAACTCAAAGGTGGAAGAGGAAAACAAAGAAGAATTTCTTGAGCATGATGAATATAAAGAACCTTCTCTTGAAAATGTTGAGGTAATCAAAGAGACCCCTGCTCAAGAATGTAATGACCTCTTCATTGAGTTCAGTCCATCAAATCAGAACATACCAGGACTTCAAGAGGATAACACTGCCAAATATGATGAGTCCTTCAGTTCAAATAATAATGAAGATGAGGAATATTTTCTTTCTCAAAAGAATATTGTTTTTGATCCAGTGGAAGAGAAAATAATCCTGGTTGAAACTTATCTTTCAAACGCTCACAACCAGGTATTATTTCAAGATCCCTATGCTGATTTTTTGAAGACATTTGAAGAGGGTATAAAGATTGTTAAGAGCAGTGTATTACCAAAAGCAAGAAATTTTTTTAACACTGATGCCAAGAAACAAGTAAGTTGGGAGTGGCCTTGTCTATCCAGTATGCTCAAGGAGATGAGCAAAGACCAGTCATGGAACCATCTGATTGATTGGATGTACTAGAAAAGATATTTTGTCAGCTAAACTTGTAAATATTTCAAAATTAGATTAGGTTAGATAGGAATGTCAATAAAGCTAAGCCTGAGAGCATTTAGTTAGTTTGTTGCTTTCTACTTTTGAATTTGAAAAAAAGAAAAAATACAAAAACAAATAGAAAAAGAGAAAAAGAGGGCAGACATAAAAGAAGGAAGGTACAACCCCATACCAAAAAAGAATGAGAAATATGAAAGTGTGCAAGATTAAATGCCACTACTTGAGAAAACACTGTTATTTAGTCATACAGGCTAATCATGACTAAAATAGATTTCAATTTTCTGCTGATAGGTTAGTGAAGAAGATTTTCCAAACTGTTCAATCTTAGCTCATAAGTAGAATAGATTAGGTTAGAAAAACACTGGTTCAAAAAATCTCAAATCTGAACCTATAAGATTGATGAAGAGTTGGTTCTAATATGCTCAAAATCTGAACCAAGGGAAAAGAAAAAAACAACTCAAAAAGATCAAGTCCAGAGCTGAAAAGAAGAATGAAGGATGTTTTTTATTTTTCGTATCTTAAGCCTTCACAGTTTTGTTTCAAATTTTCTGCAAATAAAGTCTATGTGCAGCTTGTACATACAGCCATTGACACCATGGAAAATCAGACAGTCTAATCCTGATTTGATTGTGTTTAAATTTTTGTTTTAGAAAATAGTGAATAAAATCTACCACACAGTTTAATCTTGGCAGATACTAGCTTAGGTAGAGAATTGATGAGTTCAACAGTCTAATATGAACTCATGGAAGAAATAAGGGTAGATTTAGATTATTTTTTCCTGTTTTCAAAAGAATAAAATTTTTATGTTTAAGCTCTACAAGTCCAAATGCACCTTTTGAAGAAAAAATGTTAGGAAGTAGGCTGTTGAGGTAGAAATATTGGGAGGAATTTATTTGCTGATATGAAATATTGATCATCTTTTCTAAAATAGCAAGACCACAAAAGAAGCAGGTTGTCAGTGGATTAAGCCACAGGTCTACATCCCAAAGATCAAATTCTGAAGTTCTTGACACCTCCGAGGAGCTGCCATCCCCAAGTGGAGCCACTGTTAGCCATCAGTAAATTTTGTCATAGCAAATGATGGCTAAAACAAGTCTGGAGCCTTCAAGAGATTATTTTCATAAGAAAATTACTCATTCTTGAATTTTTATGTTCCCTAACAGTGTTTTCTCCTAAGTGTTGTTACTTAAGTGTTGTTCCCTTCGAAATATTGTTGTTCCATTAGAAGAAATCCACCAAGTTAAGCCTGTTTTTCCCAAAGAAAAATGTTTCCTAAAAAGCCCCATTTTCGTCATTTCATTCCCCCCTTTTTTGCCCCCATATCATTCATTTTCCTTGTAAAATTCCCCTTTCCTCTCTCATTTATCCTTATTCCCCTCGAAAAAAACCTTTAAAACTACTTAACACTTTCGTATTTGGTTTTAAAAATCCTTTTACTTCATCCAGAACACTAAAAACCCATAAAAAACACATAAAAACCTCTTCTTCCGCTTTTTTATTAACAAACAAGCTTTATCCCCTTTCGGCTTAGCCCCCTGCTCTTTCTCCATCATATGATCAAGCCTCGTGATCGGGTGCTAGCGCTCATCACATCGCAATTTTTTATATCACATCGGTGATATTACATTTTATTACTTCGCTTCCCTTCCCCTCCCCGCTGATGCAATAATCCTCTCTTCCTCGGCCCTTGGTCACATACTCCTCCATGAGACCATACCTTAGCGCTCACTCCTTAAGCCCCCATCGCATCGCGTAATCAGAATTCCTTTGCTCTTTCCCCCTTGCCTTGTTCCTTGGAGAAACTCCGATGTGATAATCCTACCATCCATTATACAAACTGCTCCCCCAATCATAGTTTGACACTTGGCCTCCACTTGTTCAATCTGCCAGGCACCTTTCCATTTTGCGCTCCTCCTCCACCGTTGGATCTACTCCCCCAAATCCAACGATTGGCATTGCATTTCACGCTCATTTCCCAAAAAAATAAATCGAATCTTAAACGCACAAAAAAGAATGGTTTCTAGAGGACGTGTGGCACATTATAATTGGATTGTGTTCCCTCAGGGAAAAACCACTTACCACCTGAGGGTTGTAAAAAAATCACCAACGGTATTTCAAAACCTCTTTACCCATCTTCGTGCAAAAATATAGTTTTAAACCGTATTTTCTCTGATTTTCCTCAATAAAACTCCTCCGCCTGCATAATCACCCCCTCCGCACTGCTCCTCTGACTTTCTATTAGCCTCTGCAATAAATTTTCCAATATCGCAGGGTTTATTAACATGTTTTGTGGTTTTTACAGGATTTGATGGCGTGTTTACAGACCAAGGGCTTTCTCCCGATTCATAATGAAATATGGCCACAAGATAAAGGTCTTTGTGGCCTAAATAGAGGCAAAAATCATGAAGAAAGGAAGTTACAAGGTTTGTTCTCATAGTTTGACCAATTCTCCATGAGCGCTTGTTATTAAGAAACCCTCCTACTTCGATGAAGCCTCTTGTCCACAACAAAGGTAAATAAAGTAAAGGAATGTTGATAAAGACATCAACAGAAAAGATTAAATATTCATAGGATTTAAATCCCGACAGTAAGGGATAAAGCACAGTTTGAACGATTAAAAGGGTTAAATCCAGTTGTTTAAGGTTAAAACATAGTGTAAAAGTGAATACAGTCAGCATGAAAGATTCAAAAGCTATAAGGATGATTAATCAGGGCATAAAGAAAAATCATGGTTATAATAATGTTTTAAAGCCACAAAAGTAGTCAGATTAGCAGAAGAGCCTCCGAATGCCACATCATGGAGGCTATTACTCCTCAAAATGCCACCTACCAGTTGATTTCACCTAAAAAGCATGCATATTAATTATATAGTCAAAGGTATTTCTAAAGACAACTCAGAATTAATTACGAGCCTACCAAAAATCCCCAAAGTCAACAAACGTGATTGAAGTTGATAAAATTTAATGCAATAATCAATTAGCAGAGTTAATACATGTCAAAACTTCTCCATTTGGCCCTTCAAAGGTCGAGAAACACTTACTCTGCATTAATTGAATAGATAGACCTTTCTTTCACTCCACCTCCTCATTTCTTCTATAAATACTTCTCTAGAATATAGTATACAAGTTGGTCTTTGGATACCCGTTGAATGTAAATAGTTGTTGAAGCTGTTATAGCTCTATTTTGTAATTGAAGATACATAAGCTGAGATGAGAAGTTTGAAGCTGTAAAGACCCACTAGACTTTGAAGATTGTAACTCGTTTGAACATCAAATATGGGATCCTTGTCTATGCCAATGGTGATGTGTTTCTCACTATAATTGTTATTTTCTTTATGTTTTCATTTTGTCCACTTTTCTCTAATAAAGAACAAAAAATATAGATTAGGATTTACATCTGAAGTACCCTAAATCTCACTGATAAATCTTTATCCTTTATGTTTTCTGTTGGACGTGTTTTGAAGGCAATTCAATAGAGTATAACCAGTGAAGTGTTGGTAAGCCCATATTTCCTGAGTACAACTTGAGATATTGTCTTCAAATGTTCTTGAAAAGTATGGTAATTATAGTTTAGCTAGAGAAGTTTATGGTTAGCCCTGTCCTCTAGTTTATCTCCAACAGTTGCTTTGAAAAGTTCCCTTGAGAGTATGCCAAAAGCAGGATAGGTTCAAAGTCCTTACCTGATCTTAGGCTATTCTTTGTTTATCTTAAATGTTGTCTTGAAAAGTCTGCTAAGTAAAGCTGAACTAGGGAAGTCTATGGTTAGCCCTGTCCTCTAGTTTACCTCCAACAGTAACTTTGAAAGGTTCCCTAAGATTATTTCCAAAAGCAGGATAGGTTCAAAGTCCTTACCTGATCTTAGGTTACTCTTTGTTTATCTTTAATGTTTTCCATTGAGAATATGTTGAAAGCAGGCTAGGTTAAAAGTCCTTACTTGATCTTAAGTTGCTCTTTGTTTTTTTTTTATATGTTTGTTTCTTTCACCACCCTTAATTTTTCATACCATAAATCAACTTAAAGAGATATGTTGACCTAGATGACTTTCCCCATAGACCACTCTTGAAACTTGTTGTGCAATTAAATCCTTTATGACTCCACAGCCCAATGGATTAACACTGTTTCTTATCTATATTATCAGCTAAACCATTTTCAACCTACTCACACCTTCACGCTTCGTACAGACTTCCTTCATCTTCATGTTATCCTATCCAACCAAAAAAAAAAAAAACACTTGTTCTTCATAACTAGCCTAAAAACATACTTAAGCCTTAAAGATCATATCTTTGAAAACACATATATAGAGAGATCCATCTCTGAATCTAGGATGGCTAGATCCTCAGAATCCAAAGTGGTTTTGATGTAGGCTCTGCAGCATTTGTATTTTCCAATCTTGCAAACTACGGAGACCTAACACCCTGCACCTCCCCTGCCTGCAAATCCCTATGCTTTGTGTGATGGCGTTGGCCATGCCACCCATAACTGTCTTGAACTGCCTCGTATCAAGCCTATGGTTAAAGTTTCACTCCTTGAGTCTACGGTCCCTCAAGCCTTTGTTTCTTCCTTGACTGCAACCAAGAATCCTAAAACTATTCCAACCAACCAACCTTGTGCTTTGTGTGATCTCCATGGCCATTATTCCCACCATTGTCCCTGCCTTATGCATTACCGTGCCTCTTTAGAGGTAGTTCGGGAGTACCAAATTGAACAGAACCAATCTACCTCTCCCATACTTGCATAGTATGCTACGAGCCAAACTAAGGATTTACCTGCTCCTATTGACATTCCCTCTCCTAATGTCCAGATGATGAAGCCTGCGGCTACCATCCTCTACCCATCATCATCCATGAGACCCTCGGCGGAAGCTCCCTCTGAGTCTTCCCCTGTTGTTTCACTTGACCTCCCTTCAATGATCACCCTGGGCTCAACTTCAGTAGATCCCCTATCTGCTTGTTCTTACATAATCCCCCATGATGATGCACATGTGAACCTTTCTTCTCATGATGATGAGTCAAGTAGCTTTGCCGTGTCATGTGGTCTCCCTTCCTCCAGTCACTCTATTTTCTATTGTGATGATGACATCATGGAAGTGTTGGGAAAAATACTGAGAGGGGGGGTGAATCAGTATTTAGGACTTAATCAAAACTTTTTACTTTTCTTACTTCAAAACCCATATGCTACTTTTATGAAGCAAACTAGAGTATACACGCGGATATTCTTCATAAAACCCGCGTATACACAGAGATCTAAATTTGAAGATATTCCTTTACTTAGATCCATTCATCATTCATTCTTCTGATATTTAGATAACAGTAGACATGTGTAGTAACAACATAATAGACCATCACACATAAGCATCACACATGAACACCAGGATTTTAGGTGGAAACCCAAGTCGGGAGAAAACCACCGCTGCTGTTGTCTCAGCCTTAAATATTTTATTATAGAGAAAACATCTTACAATAATGTGCTGGCGCAGACTCCTACCAGCACGCAGGCACCCACCTGCGCTCGTTTACCAGCCTCTCCTGGAAGGGAGCTCCAACCCCCTGACTCGTTTACCAGCCTCTCCTGGAAGGGAGCTATGACCCCCTGATCTCGTTTACCAGCCTCTCCTGGAAGGGAGCTACAACCCCCTGACTGAAGGCTACAACCCTCAGAACCTCTTATGGACCACGTTTCATCAATTTTCACACTGGATGCAACCCATACAATTAAGCTTAAGGAACATTCATCAATTCAAAAACTTTCTCAATAATCGAACTACCCAGATCAACATTAACAGATAGCAGTACACATCAGAAACAGAAGACAGCAGAACAGATCAGACATCTCACAACTTCAGCAAACCCTAGTTTATCATACGCACTTTCCTTTCACTGATATCGCGTATATACATGCCTTCATGCACACAAACCCGCGTATACCTCTGTACATATTACAGAGCTAATTTCTCTGCCCATACGCGCTTTTACTTCATCAAACCCGCGTACATACGCACTTCCTCTTCGGCGAACTAGCGTATGGTTCTTCAGACATATATGTCATTGCAATTCTTCAGAACAGATACATCACACAGATTTTACCCTTTACTTCAGACAGATGTTCGCCTTATCTCAGATCTAATCATTCCATAAACAGATCTAGCAAATACAAGTACATTTCAGATCTAGATATCCTTCTTCATCATTGGTGCATCATGCATTCAGATCTATCATTCAACTGTAACCCTTTCCATTCAGATATACTTCAGAGAGAAGTATTCATTCAAGCTCAGACATCTTGCACCCACTCTCATCATTTGCACAATGAATTTCTTCTCTTTATATAGGTTTACCCTTTTTCAATACCATGAGCCAAAACCACATTACTTCCGATGGTATTCCTGGATGGGGTCACATAGACGAATCATTACTCAATACAATGGGTCAATACCATGGTGGTTACCCCTGGTTTTGCACTTTATGAGCGCTTTTGCCCATACGCGATTTGGCACGTTATTTCCCGCGTGCATACGTGACTTATCCTAGACAAATCCGCGTATACCTTGAGACATACTCTTTTCATCATAGATCTAGCACATACTGAATTCCTTTCTTCATTACCTTCTGTACTCACAGTAGATACATCAGATTTACATCATTTAACAAGTTCATCAAGACATATTCTATCAAGCATAACTTCATCAAGTAGGTTTCCATCATATTCATCAAGTGGGTTTCCATTCAAGGACAACACGCTATCAAGTGGGTTGCCATCAAGGACAACACTCTACATCATATTGCCAACAATCTCCCCCTTTGGACTTGATGGCAACCACGATGGTGTTTGATCACCACAACAGATAGGTACATTAAGAATACAATGACACCATATCACTCTCACCATTCTTTGACACAATTCGTTCTCTTCATACAAACACCATGTCACTCTCCCCCTTTGACATCAATGGCAAAGGGCGGATCAAAATCAACACAAGGTTTTTCTCCTTTTGTAGAAGAAAGCGTTCTGCAGATCTGATGTACACTAAAGTGACCAAGCTCCCCCTGAGTTCATGTTGAATCTTCAAACATATTTTTCAATGAAGCACATGACGCTATGACCTTCCTATCACCAAGGACTCATACTTAAATCAAAGATCCAACCAAGTGGATTTACATATGAGACTCAAATACCCAACCAAGTGGGTTTACAAATTTGACAAGTCCTTACATGACTGAATATTACAATTTTACATCATGGGTCTCAACATGATCTTTTCATCAAATTACAAACATGACCAATACCAAAAAGACCTCAAGAAAGATATCATTTTTCAGAATCATCATAATGCTAACAATGCATTATACTCATCAAGACCAATGCTCCCCCTGAAGCTGTGCATCCAATGCATCCTTTCCATATGGCCAAGGATCCTCCTTAACTTGTGCAACCTGAACACCTTCAACAGCAAGTCATCCGCAACAAACTCTGCATGATCTGTCCATATCTCTGATTCATAAGACTTCCATCTCATCCAACAGATACTCTTTATCAAACCGGGCTCATCCATGATCTTCAACATAAGAAACCAAGTATCATATCATCATTATTTAGAACTGAGAAAATAAGTTGATACATAGTCAATAATACAGTTATTAACAGTCAGACTGATGCTCCCCCTGAACCTCTGCTCCAGATCTTCAGCTATCATATAAATTCTCTTATCATCAATGCATACGCAACTTGTGTCTGAGGTAACTCGCGTGTATTAATGCGGCTTTGGTTCATAGAACCCACGCATGGAAAGTGATATGGAAAGTGAAGTACAGAAATTTTCACAATTCCTCCATCTCCCCCGAAATTTGCCTCCTCGTACCGTCTCTTCCCACCGAGATACCAAACAGTACTGCAGTTGTGCTGAGAAATGCTGACCCCAAAAATTTGTCAGCAACCAACCATACACGGTTTTCTGTGTATGAACTCGCGTATATAAGCGACTGCCGTTTAGGAAACCCGCGTATCCAATTTAATGTTCTAAATTTAGGCAGATTTGTTCTTTTGACTGGCAGAGACTACTCCCAGCTTCTGTCTTAGATATTCGAATGCTTCCCTGGGTAGAGGTTTGGTAAAGATATCAACAACTTGTTCTTTCGAGGGAACATACTCCAACTTCACCTTTTGTTCAAGCACTTGTTCACGTAAGAAGTGATACTTAATGGGAATGTGCTTGGTCTTCGAATGCATAACCGGATTCTTTGAGATACTGATGGCACTTGTGTTATCGCACATAATGGAGATAAGAGGTGAACATTTGATTTGGAAATCTTGTAAGGTTTGCATCATCCAAAGAAGTTGAGTGCAACATGATGCGGAAGCCACATGCTCTGCTTCTACTGTAGATAAGGCAATAGAGCTTTGCTTCTTGCTGAATCAAGATACTAACCAGGGCCCCATATAGAATGCACCACCACTAGTGCTTTTCCGATCATCAACATTTCCAGCCCAATCTGCATCAGTGTAAGCATGAAGAGTAAGATCAGCATTCTTTGGATACCATATTCCAAAGTCTTAAGTTCCTTGCAGATATTTGAATATTCTTTTGATAGCCTGAAGGTGAGACTTCTTTGGATTAGCTTGGAATCGTCCAAAAATCCCAAATGCATGCATAATGTCCTATTCAGTCCTGAGATAAATTAGACTTCCTATCATTGATCTATATTCTGGTTGATTCACCATGGGAGAATCATCATGAGAACTGAGATTGCATCCAATTATCATTGGTGTACTTACAGGTTTGCATTATTCCATGCCATACTTCTTCAAAATTTGCTTAAGATATTTTTCTTGTGATAGGAATATACCATCTGTAGTTTGATGCACTTGCAAGCCAAGAAAGAATGTTAGTTCCCCAAGTAAAGACATCTCAAATTCTTGCTGCATAATAGAAGCAAATTTTTTACTCAAGGATTCTTCATTACTTCCAAAAATGATATCATCAACATATACAATCACAATCAAAAGTTTGTCATTTTCAGTTTTTGTGTATAAGTTGCTATCAGCAGACCCCTTTGAAAATCCTCGTTGATGAAGATATTTGTCAAGACAATAGTACCATGCCCTTGGAGCTTGTTTGAGACCATATAGAGCCTTTTTAAGTCTAAAAACAAGTTTTTCATCATTTTCCAAAATGAATCCTTCTCGTTGTTCTATATAAACTTCTTCTTCTAGATCACCATTGAGAAAAGCATATTTAACATCCATTTGATAAACTTTGATTTGTTGGAAGCTTGAAAAAGCAAGAAACATTCTTATGGCTTCAAGTCTAGCTACAGGAGCAAAAGTTTCTTCAAAGTCCATACCTTCTTGTTGAGTGTACCCTTTGCAAACCAATCTGGCTTTGTTTCTTATAACATCCCCATTTTCATTTAACTTGTTCTTGAATATCCATTTGGTTCCAATGACATTTTTATCATGTGGTCTTGGTACCAATTCCCAAGTGTGATTCTTTCCAATTTGATCAAGCTCTTCATTCATGGCTTGAATCCAACATTCATCTTTGCTGGCTTGATTGACATTGTGTGGTTCAATTGTGGATAGAAGTGCCAGATAGCTAGGGGATCCCACAAGAGTCCTTCTTGTTTGTACACCTGATTCCTTGTCTCCCAGAATTTGTGATTCAGGATGATTCTTTTGAACATATTTGGATGGAGCTTTTTCGGATAAATCATCTTCAGATTCTTCACTGGATCCATTGTCTATATCATTTCTACTTGATGTAGAAGGACAATAATTGCCATCATCTTCTTTTGTTGTTTGATTTTCTTCTTTAGGAGTTGCAGGAGACTCATCAATAACAACATCAATACATTCAATAATCTTTCGAAGCCTTTCATTGTAACATTTGTATGCTTTGCTTGAAGATGAGTAACCAAGAAATATTCCTTTATCTGCTCTAGGTTCAAACTTGCCAAGCTTTTCATCATTATTTTTGATAAAGCATTTGCTTCCAAAAACTTTAAAATGCTTTATAGAGGGAGAATTACCATACCAAAGTTCATATGGAGTTTTATCACTATTTACCCGAACATGTGCCTTGTTGAGAATGTTTGCTCGTATGTGTCGCTTTCTCCCCGTTAAGTGTCAAAAAGTTCCGTAAAGTACACATAGTTTCCACCATTTGTTGAATTTTCTATTCATCCTTCTACTACGCCATTTGTTGTGGAGTGCCGCCATGTAGAACTCGTCTCTTTTATGCCATGTTGTTCACAAAATTCAAGGAATTCATTTGCTGTATATTCACCTCCTCGATCAGATCTAAGACATTTGATTTTTAGATCTAATTCATTTTCAACCAGAGATTTGAATATCTGAAATTTCTCAAATGCTTCAACTTTGTGTTTAAGCAACCCAATCCAACACATTCTAGAGAAATCATCAATAAATAAGATATAGTATTCTTCACCACGTGGTGATTTTTTCCTCATAGGTCCACATATGTCATTATGAATAAGTTCAAGAGGCTTACTTGATGATCCTTCTTTCGCATTAAATTGCACTCTGGTCTGCTTACCGAATTGACAAGATTTGCATATGATACTCTCTGGTAGAGTAATATTGGGAAGACCACGAATAGCTTTAAGTCTACTTGATTTGTTGATTTGAGAGAAGCTCAGATGCCCCAGCCTTCTATGCCATAGCCAATTTTCTGAATATTTGCTCAAGTAACATTGATCGTTGCAGTTCTTCAATACATACAGGTTGCTTGGAGTTCTTTTGCCTTTTATAATAGTTTTACTTGTATCAAGATCACGAACCACACATTCTTTTGAACTAAAGACAACTTCAGTTCCTTGATCACAAATTTGACTTACACTTAACACGTTATGCCTTAATCCATCCACATACATGACATCATTAGCCTTCACCTTTTCTTTTAGAAACACTGACCCTTTTCCTTTAATTACAACAGGTGTATCATTTCCAAATGTAACTTTTGTTTCCTTTTCTAGAGCATTATATGCAAGAAGTTTGCTTTTGTCACCTGTCATGTGTCTTGAGCATCCACTATCAATGTACCATTTACTTTCTTCACCTTCTGCAAATAATGCTATCCCAAAATTTTCAACCTGTAATTCCTTCTTTTTCCATACCTTGGAACTTGAGGGAAGGTGCTGTTTTGGCTGGACTTTGCTCGTGCATTCAGATTCTTCATGCCCAAAGTTATTGCAATAAGCACATTCAACTTCATTTTGAAGAGGAGAAAAGTTGTTATAGGTATTCTTCTTTGGTTCAGAATCCAACCTTTTCTTTCTTGCTTCTCTTGTCATGATGGTTTTGTAAGCAACACATTGAGAAGCTTTATGACCAAAATTGTGACATGTAAAACATTGTCCATTGAAGTAGTAATTTTTGTAATCATGAAATCTTCTATTTGGATTTACCTGCTGGTTGGAGCTTCTTTGAAAGTTATTCCTATTAGTGTTCTTTGAAGTGAGATGATCCTGCTTTACCTGTAAAGAATCCTTGCTTCCTTTTTGAGAGACAGAATATTGTAAGCCAGTTGTTGCTGCCTTTAGATAGTTCGGTGCTGACGCCTGAGACGATTCTCCAATATATCCAAGACCTGTTTTTATGAGAGGAGAACGTTGAGCCTTGATAATTTCATCTAAGGTATCTGATCCTTTAGCAAATCTGAGATTCAGAGTCTGTACTTTCTCTAATTCTTTTCTCAGACTTACTACTTCACATTCTGCTTTCTCCCTGTGCTTCTTTTCTTCTTCAATCTGATTTTTCAGTGATTCTATGATGATCTTCATTTCTTCTAGATATATTTTGAGTTGATTGTTTTCTTCAAGAAAATATTGTCCTCTAGAGCATCCATAGAAGTATCCTTTTCTTCTCTTTGTTCAAATGCCATGAGAAGTCTAAGATCTTCTTCACATTCATCCTCACTATCAGATGACCCATCACTGTCTTCATTAGTATAGTAACTTTTCTTAGAGCTAGATCGGTTCTTATTCCTTCTTGCTATACTTCTTTACCTTTGACAGATGTTTCTTTATAAGGACACTTTGCAGCATAATGACCAACTCTTCCACAATCAAAACATTTGAAAGGAAGCTTACCTTTGAATCTTCCGGTTCCTAGTTGGAGTCTTCTCACAAAATTTGCTTCTTCTTCTTCTTCGATATATAGTCAGATTCCTTTGACAATCTCCCTTTTATTTTCCTTTTCGTTGCATGCCTGGGGTGCGCCTTCTTTGATTTGAGAAGGACCTCGTCTCATTTTAAAAGCAGTCAGAATACTATGTAATTGAACAATAGTGAGAGTTTGCAGATCTTGCCTTTCTTCAATAGCTGAAACTTTAGAGTCAAATGTTGAAGTCAAGGATCTTAAGACTTTTTCCACTAGAGTAGTATCAGTTATGGTTTCACCCAAATTTCTCATTCGATTCACAATATCATCTAGACGAAGAAAGAACCGGAAATACTTTCACTACTATGCATCCTTAAATTTTTATATTCAATTTCCGAGAGTTTGGAGTTTTGCATTCTTTACCTTTGTATCTCCTTCATATCTCAGAATGATTTTGTCCCATATTTATTTTGCTGAATTTAGCTGCATTACCTTAGCAAATTCTGGTTCAGACATGCTTCCTAATAGGACATTGACTACTTTGGCATTGATTTCATATTTCTTCCTTTCTGCTGCATCAATGGGAATACTTGCCGGATACTGATAACCTCCTTCCACGTTTGCCCATACTTCTACACCAAGACTTTGCAGATATGCTTTTTTTCGTATCTTCCAGAATAACAGATTATCTCCATTGAATAGAGGTGGCCTTATAGACATTACTCCTTCATGACTTCCCATTGCTACGCATCTCCTTCAAGCGATCAAGCTTTGCAGAAGGACCGCTCGAAACCAATTGTTGGAAAAAATACTGAGAGGGGGGGTGAATCAGTATTTAGGACTTAATCAAAACTTTTTACTTTTCTTACTTCAAAACCCATACGCTACTTTTATGAAGCAAACTAGCGTATACACGCGGATATTCTTCATAAAACCCACGTATACACAGAGATCTAAATTTGCAGATATTCCTTTACTTAGATCCATTCATCATTCATTCTTCTGATATTTAGATAACAGTAGACATGTGCAGTAACAACAGAATAAACCATTACACATAAGCATCACACATGAACACCAGGATTTTAGGTGGAAACCCAAGTCGAGAGAAAACCACCGCTGTCGTTGTCTCAGCCTTCAATATTTTATTATAGAGAAAACATCTTACAATAATGTGCTGGCGCAGAATCCTACCAGCACGCAGGCACCCACCTGCGCTCGTTTACCAGCCTCTCCGGGAAGGGAGCTCCAACCCCCTGACTCGTATACCAGCCTCTCCTGGAAGGGAGCTACGACCCCCTGATCTCGTTTACCAGCCTCTCCTGGAAGGGAGCTACAACCCCCTGACTAAAGGCTACAACCCTCAGCACCTCTTATGGACCACGTTTCATCAATTTTCACACTGGATCCAACCCATAATTAAGCTTAAGGAACATTCATCAATTCAACAACTTGCTCAATATTCGAACTACCCAGATCAACATTAACAGATAGCAGTACACATCAGAAACAGATATCAGCAAGACAGCAGAAAAGATCAGACATCTCACAACTTCAGCAAACCCTAGTTTATCATACGCGCTTTCCTTTCACTGATATCACGTATATACGCGCCTTCATGCACACAAACCCGCGTATACCTCTATACATATTACAGAGCTAATTTCTCTGCCCATACGTGCTTTTACTTCATCAAACCCTCGTATATACGCACTTCCTCTTCGGCGAACTAGCGTATGGTTCTTCAGACATATATGTCATTGCAATTATTTAGAACAGATACATCACACAAATTTTACCCTTTACTTCAGACAGATGTTCGCCTTATCTCAGATCTAATCGTTCCATAAACAGATCTAGCAAATACAAGTACATTTTAGATCTAGATACCCTTCTTCATCATTGGTGCATCATGCATTCAGATCTATCATTCAACTGTAACCCTTTCCATTCAGATATACTTCAGAGAGAAGTATTCATTCAAGCTCAGACATCTTGCACCCCCACTCATGATTTACACAATGAATTTCTTCTTTATATAGGTTTACCCTTTTTTCAATACCATGAGCCAAAACCACATTACATCCGATGGTATTCCTGGATGAGATCATTTAGACGAATCATTACCTAATACAATGGGTCAATACCATGGTGGTTACCCCTGGTTTTGCACTTTTTGAGCGCTTTTTCCCATACACGACTTGGCACGTACTTAACTGCGTGCATACGCGACTTCTCCTAGACAAATCCGCGTATTCCTTGAAACATACTCTTTTCATCATGGATCTATCACATATTGAATTCCTTTCTTCATTACCTTCTATACTCTCTGTAGATACATTAGATTTACATCTTTAAACAGGTTCATCAAGACATATTCTATCAAGAACAACTTCATCAAGTAGGTTGCCATCATCTTCATCAAGTGGGTTTCCATTCAAGGACAACACACTATCAAGTGGGTTGCCATCAAGGACAACACTCTACATCATATTGCCAACAGGAAGCCATGTCCACCCCTGACCTCATCTTTCCTACCCATAAACAAGATTGCACCATCCGTTCCTATGGTGAATTTCATGGCCTAAGAATAAGCTACACCTCTGGTAGCTCCCACACTCCACCTCACCATCGGTGTGTGAGTAGTAGACATCCTACCCAGATCACTCCCTCCCGCGGAGTGCGGTCGATCTCTACTTTTCACTCAGGTTTCCAAAATTGTTCATCATCCTCCCATTTATTGTCTTGTGGCACCTTTCAAATGGAATTATCGTCCACACCTTATATTGGTTTTGCTGATGGTGCAAGTCACTACTCCCGGAATCTAGCCTCGGCGGGTTGGGCCATTTTTACCCCCTTGCATTCGCTTGTTCTCTCGAATGGTGTATGCATTGGTACTGCTACCAATAATTAGGATGAATATGATACAGTGCGAGATTTATTAGCCGATGCCCTTTCACATCGCATCCTCCACCTTCATGTTCATTTACATTCCCTACTTCTTGTCATGCAATTGAATGGTGTCTATCGTGTGCATAATCCTATCCTTTTTTAGAAGATATTTACGAGTGAAGCTTTTGATGCGTGAATTTGAAATCATTACATTCATTCATGTACCTAGAGCAAAAAATCACTATGTAAATAGAATTTCAAACCATATTCTAGATTGGAATTTAGCACACGCATTTAATACAAGACAATAACATAAAAATATCAAAACGATGCATATCCATAATATGTGTCGTATAAAATGTTTTAGAGTCCATACACTCTGATACTTATGACATGCCCATATCATGTTACAAAACTCAACACTGGGGGCACCACCTGCCCCTACACACTAATCACTATTCGGAGGATCCCGAGCCAATGACTCTGCTCCCACAGCTCGTAGATCATGCATACCCTATCCGGCCATCACCATGCGTCGTATGACCCCTCGCCACTCATAGGGTAGACCAATACATGGCTCTATGTACTGGTCATATAAGTCTTGCCAGCCACGCTATGAAACATCAGTCAAAATCTTCTCACATTTATGATGGATGCCCTCTAGGAGGGCCACTGCATCCTCATTTTGCTGCGCCCTAGGTCCACTAGGTTCTGCTGTCCCCGACACTGCAGGTCGTCCCATATACACGACTGGTTTTACCGATGCTATATCTGCATAACAAAAGTGAAAGAATCAATACCACATACAATATTCTATAACTTTACATGCACATAAAATATTAGCAATTTTTCACTTACCATCGGGTCACCATATTCGACCAGGTGGTAGTGGCAAATTCGGGTCCCCACAATAACTCAACCCACTATAGGGATAGTCATCTATATACAGTGGCATCTAATCCCAATGAACAAATAACTCAAGTCGGAACACCCGTCCAACCACCCCACCTCCTCCTCTGCATAGTAGTCGCCCCCACCAGTGCATCTTAGGCTCTCTCAGGCCCCCATCTTGGAGCTGTATACGAGGTCGAAGTGTCGGGATCTTCTCAAAGAAGAAAAAGCAAAAAACTGTACCATATGCACAGTCATGGTTCACTTGTCGCTTGCATAGTGACAACTGTCATTTCAATGACGAAAAAATAATCTGGGCCCATCCATAGTAGGTCCCACTCAATACACTCTCCATAATCATCATCTGCCCTTTGGTGATGTGGTGGAGTGCCTGGTTGCCTAGGATCCGCAACACCGTTTTGGCCATAGTACGTGTCTCTAACCTCTCCAAATCCTCGATGGGTATTCGAGTCCCCTTGACTTGGAGAACTGGTCAAAAATGGCACTCTACAAACTCTATGATATTTCGCCCCCGCAGTAACACTGGCTGAGTATTCCCTACCATCCCAAGTGGTGGGAGACCAGTCAGGAAATATATATCCTGGACCGTCAACTCGATCTGGTGCTCCTGCACTATAAATACCTCATGGTTCGGATCCCAATATCTGACAATCTGGGCCAATAAGGGCTCTCCAGCTCTCATCAAAGGGTTCTCCACAAACCTCAAAACCCCAAACCTAGCCAATGCACTACAGACACTTTGATCCTCTCGGATCTCGTAATGCGCCCAGGTCTCTCTGTCTCCATTTGATCCGTAATTCTGCCATATCTACACAAAACCATCATATTTTTCAGTGTGCAGATAGGAAAGACTGTATCTCATCATAAAACCCAGTGCTCAGCCAAAAAATAGCATAGAAAAACCCCTTCCTGACAGGTCGCACTTTTCAGACCTAAACTTAGGATAGGTCACAGTTTTTTGCTCAAAACCTGCTACCCAAGTCGCACTTTTTTCCCCAAAAAGTGCGACCCAACCATGACGAGGAGCAAGGGTATGTTCCTGAGCCTTGGGGACCTGATCTGAACTTTCAATCCACTAAAAAGAAAGAGTAGGGTTAGGCCTCATACCTGCAACTGATGGATCTCGATTCCAACAGTTGGTTTGTCTGCTACGATTTCCACAAGATTTAGGGCCTTCTCTCCTCTCTACATTTAGCACAGCTCCACATGCAAATGAGTTAATTTGGAAGGAAAATTCCTTATTAGAAGAGAAACCCCTAATTTTTCTTTCGCCTGCTGCGACTAAACCATAGCTCAGTTTGCCGAATCGTCTGTACCACTGGAAAGCTCTCACCGAGCCCTCAAATGGGTATCTGTTAGTTTTTCATGATTTGATACTTCACCAGGACACATTTTGTCCAAGAAGGGTCACTTCACCACTCCTCAAAATCGAATTTCTTCACTTGCCACACTTGTACTTGGGGGCGTCCCTTTTCCTTCATACTTGTCCATGCTTGTGTCGATCTTCATCGTGAGTAACCATTATGTACTCACATTTTTATGGTCCCCATTGGACCTTTTTTCTTTGTGGCATCACCATTGATCGCCCTTGTTTAGAGCATCATATTTGAGTCATCATTTGCATTCATGGAGTCTATATCGAGTCCCTTTGTATCTCATTATAGTCCTCCATCCTTCATTGCTTGATTCCTCTCTTGTGTCACCCATTATGGCCTTTAGCTCCACTACCCCCTATCCCTCATGATATTGTGTCAGTTGCTGCCAGGTCATCCATGGTCTTTATGCTCTAAAAAAAGGAAGTCTTCCATCTGCTACTTAGTACCCCCAATTTCATCATCATCCCTGGTGTCAGTCTCTCAGTCACTCTACTATTTTCTCTTGTGCCTTAGTAGAGGATCCCTTATTTCCTCACCTATGGCAGACCTCCTTTTGTGGACATCAGCTCATTCATTCCAGAAGACAGGTCTAGAGGGAAATGTACCTTGGTTCTAGCTTCCACTCTTGTTCGGTGCCTCAGATTAGGCAAAAGGACTCCTTATTACCCTTTGATTTGATTGTTTCTTAGCTCCAGCTCCTTTCAGAATGTTCGAGATCCGTATACTTGATGGTCTAGTGATGCAACAGCTGATATCAATGATTCCCGGGTGTGTGTGATATGTCTCAGCCCTCATGAGGGTGTGGCCCTACAGGTAGCCGCCCACAGCCCGGATGACCTCTTCCTTTTAGCCTTCGATGCAACTCCATAGATTTGATGATGTCGGCCTCAGCCGCTTGCAGTGCCTTTTTGATTGCATGTATCGGTCAGATTTTCAGAGCCCTTTCCTGTTTACAGGGGCATCTGGGTTGTATTTATATCTCATGTACTCAGATATTATTGTACAAGTCCTGGTTGTTATCCCAGGCACAATATGTATGTGGGATTCATTATCATGTTGTTTATCTGGCTCATGTTTATGCCAGCATGTACTATATTGTTCAGTCCCTTGTTTACTGGATGCCTTATTCTTTATACTTTGTCTCGGTGGGCATAGGTATGCCTCCCCCACCGCCTGTAGCACAGGTACTCACTCATAAAAGAGACTTGTTGCACCTGTAAGTCTCGCCTCCTCAAGTTCTAGTCCTTTTAGCACTTTGGTCTACCTTATACTTCTCTCTCTTTGACTTCCCTTTCGGTGTCTAGTGATTGAGTTCTTACAACGTACTTCGGTCATACGATTATCTCCTAACGCTCGCACGTTGGGGGGCAATTTGTTACACCATTTTTTGGTCATCTAACATGTTACTATTAGATAGACCTAAGTACACCATGTAAGACCAATTTTACCCTAAGTAAAATTGCTTTCACTATGAAAAATAACTTAGTAAACCACATTTATTAAGTTGTTTATGGTCTAAACAGGAAACCCCGTGAGGAAATATTAAATAAATCTACATTTGTTTGATTTTCCTCAAGGAATAATTAGTTAAACAACAGTTTAATTAATATTCCCGGTTATATTTAACCCAAAACAAGGAAATTAATTAGATAAATCATTATTTATCTTATTATTTTCTAAGAATAATTATTTAAACCTTATTTAAATAATATTCTTTGTTAAATATGACTAAATCACCCTTAAATAATTAAATAAATCATTATTTATTTTATTATTATTCAACCACATCCTTAAAATGATAAATAAATCATTTATTTATTTATTATTTACAAATAAAAGGATTTGACCCAAGTCAAATTCCTTTTCCCTCCAACAAATATAATAAAATATTCCATAAAAGTTGGATCTTGATTTGGTAAATAATATTTTAACTATGCACCAATATCTAGACTAACTCAATATTTTGTTATAAATAGAAGGGTTTTCCCATTCATTTACCACCTTTTGCTGCCTAAAGACCGCTTTGGATCTATACTTTTGGTCTGACTATTGATCCACCATCATAGTCATATTTCGCTACCATCTTTGTCCAGGTTTTCTACACCATCAAGAGAGAGGAGTTTTAGATATGAAGTGTTGAGGACTTACAATAACCTATCCCATTGAGGAGAACTGGTAACACCCTTCTGTGTTTTCCTCCCAGGTGCCATTAATACAAAATTCATTCAACATATTCTTGACTTTTCTATTGGATGCATGGAGTAAATCTTGCTTTTTCTACTGCTTAATGTCTTCTAATGCATAGATCTAAATTTTTTGCATCATTTATCTTGATCACTTAACTGCAAATCTGAGGATATTGGCAGCCATATTTTCTATTAGGGATGTTTGTTATGCACAGCCAAAGTGGTATTTTCTTGTACACTTGGAATTAAGATTCATACTAACATGCTGTACGCATTATTCTCTGTAATTTGTCTCGACAGGCATAGGTATGCCTCCCCCGCTGCCTATAGCATAGGTGCTCACTCATAAAAGAGACTTGTAGCACCTATAAGTCTCGCCTCCTCAATATTTAGTCCTCTTGCGCTTCGGTCTACCTTATATTTCTGTATCTCTGACTTCCCCTTCAGTGTCCACTGATTGAGTTCTTACAACGTACTTCAATCATACGATTAGCTCCTAATGCTCGCACGCTGGGGGGAAATCTGTTACACCATTTTTTGGTCATCTAACCTATTACAATTAGATGGACCTAGGTACACCATGTAAGACCAATTTTACTCTAAGTAAAACTGCTTTCACTATGAAAATAACTTAGTAAACCACCTTTATTGAGTTGTTTATGATCTAAAAAGGAAACCCCATGAGGAAATATTAAATAGATCCACATTTGTTTGATTTTCCACAAGTAATAATTAGTTAAACTACAGTTTAATTAATATTCCTGGTCATATTTAACCCAAAACAGGAAAATTAATTAGATAAATTATTATTTATCTTATTATTTTCTAGGAATAATTATTTAAACCTTATTTAAATAATATTCCTTGTTAAATTTCACTAAATCACTCTTAAATAATTAAATAAATCATTATTTATTTGATTTTTTTTTTTTGACAGAAACGGTTATGTGATATTAATATTCATCTTGGCCTGAATGCCAAAAATCTGATTACATTGAGGATGTCTAAATCCTGATGCATCTTACTGCTAATATTGAAAATGCAGACGGAGCTTGCAGACTTCTTCCATGACAGACAATCTAAAAATTCGATTTCAGAGATTTTCCCTAACTTAAAGATACAAACAAATTTATTTAAGAGCCAACAGTAAAACATGACCACGGACAACTTATGGGATAGGTTCCCAAGATTCTTCCTCGTCTTTCATCTTGACCTCGGCAGAGAGGAGGGTAGCTTTATTGGCTTCAATGTCTGCCTGTTTATTGTGAGTTCTCAGCACATGATAGTAATTCAGCTTCTGAAAAGCGTTTTCCATACCCTTAATTCTGGATATCAACCTTGCTAGTTTGAGATCCGAGGCTGGGGAGTTGGAAACCATTGCGTTTATAATGATCTGGGAATCCCCTATGACATTAGCTTCACTTATATTTAAATATTTGAGGATCTTGAGGCCTTGGTAGAGGGCCAAAGCTTCAGCTTGAATGCTGGATGAGAATCCAAGCCCCCAAGCGAAGGTATGGATTTTTTCCCCAATTGGACTTACAACAACACCTCCAGCACCAGCTTTGCCCGGATTTCCCTTTGCTGCCCCATCAAAAAAGAGAGAGTGCCTTGAATGTGAATTGAGCCAGTCTTGAAGGTCAGTTTCGGACTTCCTTATTTTCCAGTCTTTGAGAGGAGGGACGTTTCTAACTGCTGATTGAAATTGCAAGTCAAGGGAAGATCCCCAAGCAATGTCCTGTTGGCTGAGATTGGAATCATCTTTTATATCAGTCAAGCACTCCTTTAGATGACATTTAATCTTAATTTCTAAGACCTTGTGATTCTATTTAATATTTCTGAAGATTCTTCTGTTTCTTTCTAGCCAGATCTGCCAACAAATAACCTTAGGAAGGATAGCCCATGCGGATTTAATTAGCTGATTTTTAGAAGGGGGGCCAGGATATCTGATTGCCCAATTAGAAAAGAGATCAGCAGTGGAACGAGGGAGAAAAAAGTTGGGATCCAAATTGTGAATGAAGGAGGACCAGATCTGCTTAGAGAACTTGCATTCGAGGACTAGGTGGGCAGCAGTCTCTGCATTTTCATTGCACAGCGAGCAGATGGAGGGACCATAGAACCCTTTTTTCTGCAAGATGTCATACGTAAGGATCCTACCGTGGCAAAGGAGCCAAGCAAAGAAGTCGAATTTGGGCCATGAAGGAAAACGCCAGACCCCCTGCCAAGGTGCAGGGTCAGGAGGGACGTAAGGCCTCTCTTTCAGCTTGTCATATCCCATGGAGACCGTGTAACCTTTGGCATTCGGCCCCCAGCCTTTCACGTCTTTTTTCCTCATGCGCATGGGTGCCAAGCCATGGAGGAGGTCCAGCAGCGTGGACCATTCGAGTGTCAGGTGAGCCGGCACCTCAATTCGTTTCCACCCTGCCCAGGCAGAGTCTTTCCAAAGAGAAATATCCCACAACGAACACAACCCCTCTCTATCCATCTAGCAACGCATCGCTCTAATGGAGGCTCTGTCTTCAATTGGGTCCTTATTCATAATTTTATCAGCCTAGATATTGATCTTTTTTCCATTTCCTGGAATCCAATAGGAGTGCGCTTTGATTAAGGGAGCATCTTTAACATACAGTTTGAGAAAAGACGAATAAGGCAAATGGATTACATTGTCTAAACAGGAGGAACGAGGACCCCTGAAATACTTTTTCCAGAGAGCCAATTGGGCCCAGCCAGGCTTGGGCGCTATGATCCTCCAAATAATCTTAGCTGCCATACCCATGTTTTGCTGACAGAGATTTTTGAAATTTAACCCACCCTCCCTCAGAGGCTTGGAGATGGTTTCCCAACTGATAAGGGGAATCTTGTTTTCATTCTGTTTACCTCCCTTCCAGAAAAAACTCTGCATGAATTCTTCCATTTTTTTTAATATACTTGCCGGAGCGAGAAGCACAGCGAATTGAAATAGGGGAAGACTGGAGAGCATAGATTTAATAAGGACAGATTTGCCAGCAGTGTTAAGCCAGGAGAAGCCCCAGGCTTGGATCCTAGACTTGAATTTTTCCAGCTGAGGGAGCTAGTCTTTGCTTGTAGATTTCTTATGGAAAACAGGAAGGCCCAAGTATTTAAAGGAGATCCAATTGGAGGAGGCAGCAAAACCCAAACATCTAGAAATAGCGGAGAGCAATCTGGGCGAGGTGTTCCAGCTGTAGATATGACATTTGTTATTATTTACAACGCTGCCAGAGGCTTCACTGAAGTCATCCAAAACTGCTTTAAATTTAGAGGCGGAGGAGAGAGAGGCAGCTCCCAAAAATAGAGTGTCGTCCGCAAGTAGGGCATGGTTTATATTTTTTACCCCTCTAGCAATACACAGTCCATTGATATCTTGATCTTGCATCTTTTTGTCTAACAGGTAGCTGAGGACAGAGGCTTGGATGACAAAAAGTAGAGGGGAAAGAGCACACCCCTGCCTTAGCCCTCTTGAAGCTTTCAAGAAATTAGTGGCTCTTCCATTTACAAGAGGAGCGATCCAAGGCTCCGAGATGCATGCCTGGATCCATTTGATGAAATTTGCTCCAAAACCAAACTTGCTCATTACTTTTAAAAGAAAGCTATGATTTACATGATCAAAAGCATTTGCTAAATCAAGTTTAATCACCATACCTTGTTCTTTTTGAAGAAGACTTGAGTGGATTGCTTCTTGAACAAGGGTGAAGTTGTCCACGATTTTCCTTCCTTGAATGAAGCCTCCTTGGTTCTCCGGAATTATTTTGGGAAGAATGAGCTTCAGTCTATTTGCAATAACTTTAGTGATAATCTTGTACCCAGTATTGCATAAGGAAATCGGGCGGAATCTGCTGAAGTTGTTGGCACCTTTTTCCTTTGGTATTAGGGCTAGGAAAGCGGAGTTTGTGCTACCTCCTATTTTCTGAGCATTTTGAGACTTCTGAACCATTTTGAGCAGATCCTTTTCAACAATCGGCCAACAAACTTGAAGGAACCTGGCGGAAAAGCCATCCGGCTCGGGGGCCTTATCCGGATCCATATCAAAGAGGGCCTTTTTGACTTCGTCTTTGGTGACTTTGGCCTCAAGGATCTCATTCATATGAGGAGAAATTGCAGAAGGAATGATGTCAAGCAGATCTGAGTATTGGTCCGAGTCCTTATCCTCACTATACAAGTTTTGAAAGTGAGAGAAGGCTGATTTTTTAATGTCTTCAAAATCCTTGAAGGTGGCGTTATCCTCCTTAATCTCAGAAATAGTGTTGAAGCTTTTCCCGACTTGGGTTTGTTTGTGGAAAAAGGCAGAGTTCCTATCCCCTGCTTTGAGCCAGAGATTTCGAGATTTTAATCTCCAGTATTCTTCTTCAGCTAGGCAGGCCTTATGATAGCGTTGTTGCAAATGAGCCTCTTGGTCTAAGATCTCCTCTGTGACAATAGCGTGCTCCATATGAGATTGATGAGAGGCGAGAGAGACTTTGATGGCTTTTCTTTCTGTAGCCGGGTTGGACAGGGTTTTTGCCCATCGTTTTAGATCACCCTTTACCCTTCTGAGTTTTTCCTCCCAGATATAGAAGGGAGAACCATTGACAGGCTGACTCCAACAATCTTTGACAATTTGCATGAAGTTTGATTCTTTGACCCAGAGAGGACTAAAACGGAATGGAATAGGGCCCAGGTCTGGATGGGCCAGGAGTTCAAGCTTTATAGGCTTATGGTCCGATACGCTGTTAGCAAGGATGTGCATTCTGGGTTCTAATCCTAGTAACATAAAGGAGCTTTGTATGAAAAATCTATCTAATCTGGCAGCGATATGACCAGGGCCCACTCTTTTGTTAGACCAAGAGAACTTACCGGAAGAGGGTTTGATATCTAGCAAGTCCCAGTCCTGCAGAAGATCTTCTGCCCATTCCCTTGCCGGATCACGAACAGCGCTGCCTCCTCTTTTTTCAGATGAGTGGAGCGTGAGATTAAGATCTCCAGCAATAATTATATTTTCCAGATTTTCCAGGTCTTCTTGTTGCCTTATAGTATCCCAACATTCCTTTTTTTCCCCAACATTGACCGGAGAATAAACATTGAAGAGGCAAAGTATTTCCTTGGTATCCAGATTTTGCATTTTCAGCAGCAACCAATGAGTATTTCTAGCCTCAAAGGTGACTACAAATTTGTTAGGGTTCCATAGAGTGCCAATCCCTCCCGAAGCTCCCCGGGCAGAGATTGCTCTTGCTTCACTTTTGAACCAAAGTTTCTTGCATACTTGCAGGAAGACTACGTCTTCCAACTTAGTCTCCTAGACAAGAAGTATGTCTGGGATTTCTGTTCTTATTAAGCTTCTCATGGCTTCTTCCTTGACTTTACTCCCCATACCTCTACAATTCTAGGAGATGATCTTCATTATTTATGTTTCTGATGGGCCCCCTTGGAGCCATGAGTCTGATTTTTCAACATCCTTGGCTTTGAGGCAAGCAAATTTTCCAGAGTTGGTTGACTTCCCTGTAACTTATCTTTGTAAGTCTCCTGCTCTCTTTTTTCCCTGTCAGATTTACGGCCTCTTGTAGATCTTCGTACCGAGGTTTGGGATTCTCCTATTTCTCCTTCCTCCTCTGACTCGTCCGTTTCTTGCTCTTCTTCCTCATCATCTAAGGGCATACCATTGGGATGTTCTGCACTTGTTCCGTTGAGGGAGGCTGAGGGAGTATCTTTGCTAGGAGAAACTGGATCTTGTGTCTCGTTCTCCTGAGAATCTTCTGTCGGCTGGCTTAAAGGGTAAAATTTGTTTCCTTGCGCCTTTTTGGGAGGGGGGCGTTGAACATTGGCCTATTGAGAGCCTTTTCCAGAGGGTCCTCCCAGTTTTTTCCCTTTGTGATTGGTTTTTACTCGTTTGACTTGGTTCCAACCCTCTTCAATCCCTTTCTCCGGCTCAGCGTTGGACGGACAGTTTCTAGCAAAATGTCCATGAACGTGGAATTTCCTGCATTTGAACGGAAATTGCTCATAGTCCAAGATCTGAACATGAGACCAGCTTCCGACTTTGATTTTTATAGCCTCTGGAAGACCAACCTCTAGATCTACTTCCACGCAGATCCTGGCACAGTCGTACTGGTCCTTATTGTTTTCCCGATCTATGAATTTCCCGAGAGTGTTGCCAATGTGTCTCAAGGAACTCCAGTTCCAGCAGTGAACTGGGAGGTTTGGAAGACGAACCCACACCAGAACAGCCTTGGGTACATCGACAACCGGATCAAATTCCGGAGTCCATTTGTTCAGATAGAGGCCCTAAGAACCCATGAAATACGGCCCATTTTGAAAGATCAAGTCTTTGTCTTCTTTGGAGGATAATTCGAAGAGGAAGTACCCTTTTCCCAGAAAGTAAGAGGTAACCTTTTCCTTAATCAAAGGAGCCCAGTTCCTGCTAACCCATTGCTCAGTAGTTTTTGGAGATGGCCACAGACCCGTGAACTGGCCGATGAGACCTTGATCGGCCAAAGATAAAGCTACTTGAATGGGGGCCTCCGGAGGCAAACAGATCTTAGGAATTTCATCGAGCTTCTTAACAAATTTGGACGCTTCGCTTCTTTTCTTCTGAGGAAACCCGGCAAGAAGCTGGTTGAAGGCGTCGAAGGCGGGAGTAGAATGAGAATCCGTAGCAGCACCCAGCGTCTCCATAGGGAGGGCCTGAGGCCGGCCGCCACAGGGGCAGCCACGCAGCAGAAACCCTAGCAGATCTCAGGATGCGCAGGGAGAGCCTTTGGATCCCAGCCTAGACATTGACCCAACACAGCAGAGGCAGCAGGAGGCAGCAGGAACAGCAAGCCGCAACAGGAGCAACAGGCCCTGCGAGGGCAGGCGCAACGCAGGGGCACTCGCAAACGAAGCAAAGTCTTGAAGGATCCAACCATGCAGCAGCAGAAGCAGGAGGCCCTGCCAGAGCAAGTGCAGTCGCAGAGGCTGCAGCACACAGGGAGAGCAGCTAGGGTTTGCAGGGGCTGCAGCGCGCAGGGAGTTAACGATCCCTTTTATATAGTATTGTAGCATCCATTATTTATTTTATTATTACTCAACCACATCCTTAAAATAATAAATAAATCATCTACTTATTTATTATTTACAAATAAATGGATTTTACCCAAGTCAAATTCTTTTTCCCTCCAACAAATATAATAAAATATTCCATAAAAGTTAGAGCTAGAATTGCTTAATAATATTTTAACTATGCACCAATATCTAGACTAAATAAATATTTTTCTATAAATAGAAGGGTTTTTCCATTCACTCACTACCTTTTGTTGCCTAAATATCACTCTGGATCTATACTTTTGGTCTGACTTTGATCCACCATCATTGTCATATTTTTCCATCATTTTCGTGTGAGCTCCCTTTGAGTTCCATTTTTGTCTGGGTTTTCTACACCATCAAGAGAGAGGGATTTTAAATCTGAGTGCTGAGGACTTACAAGAACCCATCCCATTTAGGAGGACTGGTAACATCCTTCTATGTTCTCCTCCCAGGTGCCATAAATACAAAATTATTTAAACATATTCTTGTCTTTTCTATTGGATGCATGGAGCAACTCTTATTTTTATATACTGCTTAATGTCTTTTAATGCATAGATCTAGATTTTTCAGCATTTATCTTGGTCAACTAATTGCAGATCTAAAGATATTGGCAGTCATCTTTGCTATTAGGGCTGTTTGTTATGCCCGGCTAAAGTGAGCCTTTTTCGTACACTTGCAATTATGATTCATACTAACAGTCTAGATCAAATCCACCATCCAGAAATTTCACTAAGGCTAAGCCTTGTGGGGGTTTCATGTGGGGAGGGATTGCATTGTATACACTATTGAACCTAGTGCAGTAGTCTTGTTTCCCCAACATTCCTCTTAAGGTTATCATACTCTAATAGGATTTGAAGAGGATTTTTCTTAGTCTCCCACTTTTTTATGAATGTTTGATAAAGCAAAGGGAGGTCGTGAATGTTGTTAGAAGTTAAGTTTTTTAACCATATATTTTCTTCTCCTCCTAAACTTTGGGCAAACATTCTCATTTTTATGGTCTCCTCTTCTTTCTATTGGTAGTCAAAAGCATCGTTCATCTTGTCGACATGCTATTGAGAAGTTATAGGGTCAGTTCCATTAAAGTGAGGGATTTTGGATTGGTAGTCTTGTGGCATAGGCAGTAAAGGTTGGGGTACTACCAATGGGGAAAACCATGCTGCCATGATTTGAGGTAAAGGAACCCAAGGAGGGTTTATAAGAGGGGGTTTTATGAGAGGAGTTGGAGGATGAAATGGAGTGGTTTGCACATTGGATGTATGAGTGGGTGTGGCAGATGTACTTGGACCAGCTAGCTGATTTTGAGTAGATTTGGAATGAAAGGAGCCAAAGTGTTGGAGAAGCTGAAAATCAGGAGGAGTGGAAGGAGAGGCTTCTCTACTAGGACTCTGTTGTATGCTGGTAGGCTCAAGGCTTGTCTGGTCTATCCCACTTTGAGACCTAGTTATGAATAGGTTTGTTCTATGGTGTAATTCAAATTGGGTATCTTGAAAATATGTGAGATTTTCAAGGACAAAACTTGCTTTATGAATTGTTCTAACAATAGTTGAATCTTTATTCCTAGAATTTTTCCATAATATTATTTCTGGGTCATCAACTATGGTAGGATGGTTTGGGCTAGGGTGAGATCTGGTGCTGACTCTTTGTGAAGCCAGATTTCAGACCCACAACATAGAAAGGCTAAACGTTTATGAGATTTTTGAAAACAGACCTATCTGTAAGGGTACAAATTTCACACAGTATGTAACTAGGCTTTACACTGTTATGATTGATTGATACATTCCTAGGGGATTCTATTAGAAATAGTGGGGTCAACAGGGTTGCTAAAGACAAGTGGAGTCACTGTTTTGAGGATGTACTTGTTGTCCACCATCAACAACTAAATACCAATATAATGATGTTTTTCGGGCTTTCTCAGTTCTTTATGTAACATTAAGATTTTCAATAAGTGTTCTCCAGTATGGTCACCATTTTTTTAGTATGGTGAGTCAACCAGATATCATTCTTGGCTAACACTTTTTTTTTTGTAAGTCAGCACCCACGGGGGGATTGGAACCGGTGACCTATCACATGGAGTGCCTTAACAGTGCACCCTTCACTGTCGAACCAAAGCCTCATGGGCCATTCTTGGCTAACACTTGATTTATCTAATTTTGACAAGATATTTTTGAGTTTTGAAGGAATATTTAATATGTTAATTACTCAGTCCCCAGTGGAGTCGCCATTATGTTAGGTCCATGTAATTTGTCATATTTGCAAGACCAAATTGAATAAGGGTAACATCAAACCAACTTTGGAGCCCTACGACCTAGCCATTCCTGGACTCAGAGAGGGCTCTCTCTATATTTGTGTAAAATATGTAACTTGTTTGTTTTTAGAATGTTGATTTCAGGCTAGTTAAATTGATAGGGTTTGTTTGTTTTGTTTTGTTTGGTTGGCTTGGTTGTCAAGAGGAACAAATAGAGTGAGAGAAACTTAAACCATTTGGCTATGGAGTCTGTAAAAGGTCTTGAAAAGTACAACAATAGGTCAAGGGTGTTTCATAGGGAAAGTTAACAAATGATAATGGATTTAAGTAGGATTAGTGAGTGTGAAATGAACATTAAGTTGTGAATGTAGTAGGTTTAAAGGGTAGTTAAGAATACTTTAACATAAACTATAACAAGAAGAGTCTATAAGAGTACTATGCATCAAGAAAGAATCAAAGGACAGGGCGCACCATAAACTTATTTGACCTAGCTCTATCAAGTAAACCTTAAAACGACTATCCAACAAATCCTAGAGAGTAGGGAACCCCTAATTTGTCTAGCTATCTACCTTCAGAGAAAGAAAACATTCAAGATAGCACATAAGTAATGATTAAAGAGCAGGGAAATCCTAAATTCCTTAAGAAAAATATAAAGACCTTCAAAGTAACCATTTCAAGATAGACTAAAGGACAGGGCATACCATAAACTTCTTTAGCCTAAACCCTAATAAGAAAACTTCAAGGGAAAGCCTAGAAAACAATGATTCAAGATATACCAAAGGACAGGGCATACAATAAACTTCTTTGGCTTGACTCTATTCAATAATTTTTAAGGCAAACAAGATAAGTGGAATTAAAGAGAAATAATTTGAGCAGCAGAAGAAAACATTTGAGCAATTGAAGCAGACAGACCTAAGGTGCCTCTAACATCATATCTTAGCCTAAAATTTCTGTTCTAATGCAAGAGAAAATATGGAACAATATGAGAACATAAGGAAACAATAATTAGATTAGAGCATGTAATGTTCCTAATTTTTGCCTACAATAAATTGGAACATTAGATTTTGCTAATTTCACTTATAAGTTGAATAAATGGGTAAGGAGGCCCAGTAAAAATAAAAACATGGATACAATCCCTCTAGTATGAAAGGGGATCAACCTTGGAACTAGATTTCACACCCTCATGTGTGAAAGGGGACATTTTTCAAAGAATCTTGGTTAATTTTGACCAAGTCAAACAACGTTAGGTATGAGGTGGAAAGCACTACACGGGACAATGCACAGATAAAGGAATGAATATTCCCTTATGGAGGAAACCCTAATTGATGGGGCCCATGGAGAAAGAGCCTTCAATTTCTATATATGGAGAGGAGGAGAGCCATTGTGATTCATGCTTAGGATTATTCATTTCATGTCTATTCAGACATTGTGCATTCTTTGTTGTTTAGCAAGAATTGCCGGGAAATTCCTGTTTAGGATTTCCTCACCTTCTTGAGAGGCCTCTTGAAGGTTGGTTCTTCATTTTCGACATCTCTTGGCTCAAGGCCAAAGCATCCTCCTCCAAGAAAACGTTATTGCTGCAGCAGCATAACTCTGTGTTGTAAGGTGTTGCAGTGGAGACTCCACAACACCTCTTCCATCTCTTGTTTTTTAGAGAGAGAGTATTTCCTTTCTTTGGGAGATAAAATTGGAAGCTTGATAGCTGATTTTTAGATCTTGTCACTTTGCCATAGTGTTATATTCCACTCACTGCGTAGTTCCTCTTAGTGACTGCGTTATTTTCATGGAGTATCTATAGTGAGGGTTTGCAAATTCATTGAAGGGTGATATATCAAGTGTAAGGATCAGCCTTCCACTTTGGAGATCCATTGGAGAAGGTATACTTCATATTATTCATCATCTTCAGCCTTCTCTATTCAGTTCCATATTTGAGTTGCAGCTGTTGCCCAGCAACTCTGGCATTTTTTCCATTTTGTGTATTTCAACCAATTCCTTGGAGGATTGTTGTATTGTTGCTTTCAACGGTTAGAGCTTTGCTCCCCCACTTTATTTGAGCCATATATTTTCATATATTTCATTTATTATATAATATGGAGCAGTATCTCTTATAAAATGCGTCCTCACAGCATGGTTTATGCAGAAATAGCAGTGTTCTCTATTTTCATGTATATGTCTTGTTGAGGCTTGCATTTCCTTTCTTGAGTGGATGTTTCCTCAAGTACTTGTACTCTTTTGCTGCTATAACATTATTTTATGGCTATTCAGATCTTCATATGCTCATGGTTGTAAAATAACGTTGTATTTCCATTTCTTGTTCAAGAATTGTTGCAGTCCCTCACCGGGCACCTTCTGAGGATATCTTGTAGTGGGAGATCTATTTAACCACTCTAGAAGGATTTCTTTGATCCCAAATCTTGGATTTCATTATTAGATGTATTGATCTAAGGGATCAAGGTCTTGGTATAAAATTCCGTTGCCTCCATTTCTGGAAAATGCGTTCTCCAGCCATGGAATGCTAGCTATTCCCAAAAAGGGATATTACAGTGGTATCAAAGCATAGTCTTGGCTTAGCCTGTGAGTCTAAGCCCAAGAAGATCAAAATTTTGAAGAAGATGAGTTTATTCTCGTCTATTTTCAAATCCAGAGGAGACCTCTCCAAGGAGGTCAAGAAGATTGAAGAAGAACAAGAGGAAGGACCATGCACTTCCTATTCTCATCAAGAGGAAGACATTGAGCATGGAAGACACTTGGATCATCAGATTCTAAGTGATTAACTTGTTGACTATAGATTTCAACCTATACGCTTCAAGGAAACTCTATATTTTCCTCATTTCATCCAGTTGAAGGAAGAGAAGAGACCATGTAGCAAAAAAGAAATCAAAGGCAATAGATTTATGTTGTCTACCTTTGATGGGTCATCTACTGCAATAACTTGGGTGAAAGAGTTGGTGGCATTTTTCTTTCTACATCCTGTAGTAGAGAAAGAAGCAGTTGAAATCTCAGTGCTATACTTGGAGGGTGAAGCCTATGATTGGTGGAGCAGCCACTTGAGCCATGCAAGGGAGAGAACTTTTGAAAATTTCATCCAAGGGTTGGTCAAAACCTTTGATGATGAAAGGGCAAAGGAAGGGGAGACCACACCACTACTTGAGGAGCCTTGTGATAATGCTGTCACACTCATGGAGGAGCAGCCACATGTATCAACAGTTGGAGCAGCCAACACTTTTGAGGAGGGAACTCTTGTAGCCCTACAAGAAGTTCCAAATGCACATCAAGGTATGAAAGTATTTCCACATTCTATTGTTACAGAAAATTCTTTTGATCAATGTGGAGATTTAATTTTGCATGACCAAGGATCAAATCCTATTTCTACCATAGAGCATCTTGGTTGCACTACGCTGTGAAACATGAAACATTTCAAGGAGGAAATAAACCATCATCTTCATGAGCCTTTGTTGGATTTCATATCACATTGGAGGTTGGGGTTCGAAAACTTGAAGGATGATAGTAGACATCTTGCAGTGAGAAACCCTTTCTCCCTTCAAGATGACACTTTCTCAATGAGCTCCTCTCAGCTCAAAGAGGAACCTCTACTTTCAGATCCAAGACCTCATTGGTTTTGGAAGACTATTGATGAGAGTGATGTCTCAAAGAGAGATCTCATCAAAGGTGCACTTCAATACACCATGGAGTGCAAAGATTTTCTTCCTTTCTCGCAAGAGCAGATAGAAGATGGAGGACATCTTAGGATGGATAACATCTCTCATGCTTGTGTTGGAAATTCCTTGAGCCATACAAATCATGATGGGAGGTTTTTTCCTACCATCTATTTGGGTCTTGATATGATCTCATTGATCCTTGAGAAGATTTCATTTCAAAATCCCATGAAGTGCAAAGACAGGAGTTTGATTTGGGAGGAGGTAGCCCAAATGGGAGGAATACGGAGATGAAGAGAAGAAGGAAGCATCCACAAGAGTTTGAGTGGATATGGTTGATGAGCAAGGAGTTGGGAGGCTACTTGCAAATTTATGATACCAGGTAGCATGAGACTTGGTTGCGCTGGTTACTCTTGAAGGATTTTGGCCATCACTTGGAAAACACTCTTCCTAAGAGTAGGAGGATGGATACTTGCATCATTGAGCAACATAGAGTATGGATGCATGGTGTTGATGTGATGATCATATCATTCATTATGTATTCATCACATGAGTTGTATAATGGAAGTATGGGGAGGCAGAAAAATGTTTTGTTGCTTTGCTTGTTCTTGGGAGAGCAAGAGTAGATTTTCTCTCACAATTTGCATGATGTTGCAGGAGGAGGAGATGGAATTATCTCCTTGGTTTTTGATGATAGGGAGGTAATTCCACCCTAGGAGGAGCTTCTTATATATTTCAGCATTATGAGAGACATCTTTGACAAGGAGCTTGTCAAATAATGGAGCTATGAGTTGGCCAGAGATCATTTGTAGAGGCCAATAGCGCTGTCACTTGAGAGCTTGGGGTTATTGATGGAGTTTCCCCAGGATCACTTCACACTTGATGCACTTGGAGGACAAAGAGGAGGTGAGATTGATGGATTAGTGGATGGAGACATCTATTACATTGGTATGACCTCACTTGCTATGATCTTCTTGACTTGTATTTCCAAGTATATGGATGGTGATCTTTATGCCACATATGGTTCATTTCTCTCCCTAGGAATGTGCCATCCTACTATGGAGGGATCATTCATATACACATGCATCATTTTTCTCTCAACATATGGTAAGAATATTTTTTTCACACCTATGGATTATCTAACAAAACACTTTGATGCTCTTACCATTCATATTCAGTGCATTGCTCCACAAAAGGGCAAGTTTTTCATTGAGCTCCATGGACAAAATTGGGCCAATTTGTATGATGGAGACAGCCATCCCTTATGTGGCCTTCGGAAAATGTTTTATTATCACATGTATGTTAATATTATGCATTCTAACATGTATCATATGGAGACATGCATGATTAACCATGTAAAAAGAAAAAAATTTCCTTGTACTTTTCTCAAGTAGCAGCTTGTAAAACTGCGTTGTCACTACTGGGAAAGATGTTAGTACCTTCTTCCATCACTTGAAACGTTCATCATTTTATTCATTTTTTTGCTGATCATGCCTTCATTTTCTGATATGGATCATATTTGTATAAGAAGCATGATTATGGGAGAGGCACATGAGTTGGGTGTGTCCTTGAGTGGGAGGAATTCTCACATTTTCTGCACTACATGTTCTATTGGGAACATGGGAGAAGATATGGCCACCACTTCTACATATGTGTTCCATTTTGAGGTGGACCATGAGATTGATATCCATCCATTGTACAACCATGGGCAAGTGTTTGATCTTGTATTGTTGTTATATTCAACCATTTACTATTCCTTAGTAGATATGATGGATATTGTATGTAACTTTCCATGTACCTTTCTGAGGTTGCAGTGGATGAAACTGCGTTGTATCCTTGTGATACATTGTTTGTACCATGTACCATCATGTATAACTTGCAGAAAACTTTTCATTGGGATGTTCTATGATGATCATGTCCTAGTCATCATGGAGGGATGTTTTTGGGCCAGCTTGTTCTTCATTGTTGGAGGACTATTCTTTGGAGGACTATTCTTCACTTTGCCATTTGAGGGAAATACTTTTGCAGCCCAGGATTAACACACACTCTACACTTATCATAAATGGAGAGAATGACAGCATGGGGTAAGCTATGGTGCTTGCCAAGTTCAGATTTTCAGCCCACCTTCATTACTAGAGCTTGAGGTGGAAGGAGATTTTCAGGAGTTGCCATGTTGGGAGGTGACTCATTTTGTTTGGATGATTTCTTGGTGATGGAGGATCCACATGGGGAAGATGTTCCTCATCACATTTATAACTCCATGCCTTGAGTGGAGACTTTCTAATTCTATCCTTGCAGTTGCTTGAGCATAAGCAACATTTGGGAGGGGAGGACTGTAATGTTCCTAATTTTTGCCTACAATAAATTGGAACATTAGATTTTTCTAATTTCACTTATAAAGTTGAATAAATGGCTAAGGAGGCCCAGTAACAATAAAAACATGGATAAAATCCCTCTAGTATGAAAGGGGATTGACCTTGGAACTAGATTTCACACCCTCATGTGTGAAAGGGGACATTTTGCAAAGAAGCTTGGTTAAGTTTGACCAAGTCAAATAGCATTAGGTATGAGGTGGAAAGCACTACATGGGACAATGCAGAGATAGAGGAAGGAATTTTCCCTTACGAAGGAAACCCTAATTGATGGGGCCCATGGAGAAAGAGCCTTCACTTGCTATATATGGAGAGGAGGAGAGCCATTGTGATTCATGCTTAGGATTATTCATTTCATGTCTATTCAGACATTGTGCATTCTTTTTTGTTTAGCAAGAATTGCCGGGAAATTCCTGTTTAGGATTTCCTCACCTTCTTGAGAGGCCTCTTGAAGGTTGGCTCTTCATTTTCCACATCTCTTGGCTCAAGGCTAAAGCATCCTCGTCCAGGATAGTGTTATTGCTACAGTAGCATAACTCTGTGTTGTAAGGTGTTGCAGTGGAGACTCCACAACACCTCTTCCATCTCTTGTTATTCAGAGAGAGAGACTTTCCTTTATTTGGGAGATAAAATTTGAAGCTTGAGAGCTAATTTGTAGATCTTGGCACTTTTCCATAGTGTTCTATTCCACTCACTGTGCAGTTCATCTTAGTGACTGTGTTCTTTTCATGGAGTATCTACCGTGAGGGTTTGCATATTGATTGGAGGGTGAGATCTCAAGTTTAAGGATCAGCCTTCCACTTTGGAGATCCATTGGAGAAATTCTACTTCATATTGCTCATCACCTTCAGCCTTCTCTATTCAGTTCCATATTTGAGTTGCAGGTGCTGCCCAACAGCTCCGACATTTTTTCCATTTTGTGTATTTCAGCCAATCCCTTGGAGGATTGTTGTATTGTTGCTTTCATGGGTTAGAGCTTTGATCCCCCACTTTATTTGAGCCATATATTGTCATATATTTCATTTATTATGTAATATGGAGCAGTATCTCTTATAAAATGCATCCTCATAGCCTAGGTTTATGCAGAAATAACATTGTTATCTATTTTCATGTACATGTCTTACTAAGGCTTGCATTGCCTTTCTTGAGTGGATGTTTCCACAAGAACTTGTACTCTTTTGCTTCTATAACATTATTTGATGGCTATTCAGATATTCATATGCCATGGTTGTAAAATAACGTTATCTTTCCATTTCTTTTTCAATAATTGTTGCAGTCCCTCACTGAGCAATTTCTGAGGATATCTAGTAGTGGGAGATCTATTTAACCACTCTAGAAGGATTTCTTTGATCCCAAATCTTGGATTTAATTCTTAGATGTATTGTTCTAAGGGATCTAGGTCTTGGTATCAAATCGTACTGCCTCCATTTCTGGAAAATGCATTCTCCAGCCATGGAATGATAGCTATTCCCAAAAAGGGATATTACAGATCAATGTCACCATTAACCATGTTCATGAATCCTATGAAGGTTCTTTCTCCATTTATGCTTAGTCCAAAAAAAATCACACAACTTTAAAGCCAATTTCTTCACAACTCCAAGTCTATGTACTCATCTCAATAAACAAACAATAAACATGAAGCCTCCATGGAGTATTTAACTTGAAAATGAGGAGAAAAACCCTATCTAGGTTTCCCAAATGTCATTAATTACAAATTTAAGTCATTTTTTCCTATGAGACCATGCAAGGCCCAAGGCACAAATATCCCAACCTCATTCATGACAAAAATAACTTCTAACATAACTCCTCAACTAATTTTAGAGATATTTGTCTATTAAGCTTTCAAAATATATTTTTAATTAACTCCTTTTGTTTTTTGTTGACTTTCAAGCAAGTGTGCAGTGCTAAGGTACAAGGGCGCAGCACCATATCAAACGTGTAGCGCCAAATCTGGAAAAATTTCCTCTTTTGCATCTAAGATTTGGAGGCCTTCCCGGTGTCCAAATGAGCTCCATGATAGATCATTAGAAAACTTGTCCTGTCTAGTTTCCAAATATGCCTTTAGTTTCTATATTGGTGTCCATTTTCCTACTAAAAAATCCATTCTTGAAATAATTCTTAGGGCACAGCGCCAGTGCTAAAAAAAAGGGTAGAAAGGTGATTTTTTGCTTATTTTTGGCCCTTTTGAGGAACCAGTTATGCTCCAAATGACTTGAAAATTTTTGAGGGTGATGTACTTGGCCTAAGGATCATGAAAATGTAAAATTTTCCTCAATTAGGTGCCCAAAAAAATAGCGCAGCGCCCTTATTTCTGCAAGGAAAACAGTCAAAATTTCAAAAACTCAAAAAGATGCCAAAATTGGATTTTAACTTGCTGGTCATGTTTGGGAAGATTGAAGGGATACATGAGAAAGAATATCTAACTTGTCTTTCTCCTTTGTCTATTTTAGGACATGAATATTTGCAAGGGCTCTTTTGAGTCGTTCCCTTTCAATCTTGTTTCTTAGGGCATAATGCCTTGACATCTTCTTCTGTATATTAATGTTTCTTTGTGCCTTCTCAAGTTGATCCTCTAGGTGCACATTGGCTCTTTCTAGCCAATATTATCTTTCATAGTTTATCTCCATTGCAAGCAGCTCACTTGTAGTGAGTTACTCTGCCAATTCTATCTCTCTTTGTCTTTCTCAGTCTAAGGCCTTCTTCAAACCAATTGTCCTTGGCCTCCTCCTAGGAAGTTGTTCTTCCTTATCCTCAACGTCATAAAATATTACCAACGTCTCATATAGCTTAGCCTTGGCTTTTCTAGCCTCTTTCCAGGATTTTCTAGCTCTAATCTCACAGATGGATTTCTCTGTCTCTAACTATGGGTTTTCCACCTCAAGGAAGTTGATCATATTCCTTGCCCTGCCAAGATTGGCTTGTAGATCTCTAATCTGGACATCCTTGCTTTTGAGTAGCATTTTTGTGATCCTCTCCTCATTCTCATCATCACTTTCAAGGTGAATTAGCCTAAACTCTTGTTCAGTTTCATGCTTGTCTTCCCCTTCATCATTAATGAGATTTTCCTTACCTTTGTCAATTTGTTTTGTTGATGTAGAAGGCATAACCCCTTGCCTCTTAAGGGCAGCAAACACATGCCTATTTCCCCTCTGGTAGGTCAAGGGAAAATTTTCTATGTCAACCATCTCAGGGTCATCTGTCTCATTGCCCTCATCACTACCATCTGCCTCACTACTCTCTTCATTGTTTGATTTTGTGGTGTCATGAGATGAGGGTGAAGGGATGTGGGAAGGTGATGAACGAGGATCATCATGGGGTGAAGGAATGTGAGTGAGTGGAGATGTAGGAATAATAGGAAGTGATGGAGAAGTAGGGATCGGAGGGTTAGAAGATGAAGTAATGTCTTGCTGATGATGGCCTTGTGGAGCAGTAAAAACCTCATTGGCAATGAAGGTCTCCCATGGAATGCATTTCTGATGTAGTTGGTGCATAACAACCATCTTGATACGTGAGTGATGGAAGAGACTTTTCATTTGATGAGGATAGTCTCTCTTTTGCACTATGTAGGAAATTTTATCAATGCTTCTGTAGAGGTGATAATGTATGTGCAACATCCTCACTCTAGTAAAGTGCATAAGAAGCCTGATGTGATAGGATTAAAGACAGGAGAACCTTCCTTCACATGTGAAATACTTCATGATTATCCTCATCATGGGTGCATGTCTATCAAGAAAATGTGAGAAAGGAAATATGGATTTGTTGTGGTGTTTATACCTAAGCTTTAGGTAGGGTTCAAAGTAACTCATTTCAAGATTAGCTTGCTTGAATGATTTCTCTCATACACTAGGTATGCATGTGGCATTGGCAATAGCATCTGTAGATAACTCAAAGGTGATCCCTACAAGGTTAGCTTGTTTTTCATGTAATTTAATGAGTTAATGATAAAGAGTCTAGTTAGCTCAGGGTGGTTTTTCACATGCTGCACCTTTTCACAAAAATCAAAGCATCCTACATGCTTGAAATAAGAAATGGTAAGGGGAGATGACATGAGCTCTCTTGTACTGAGGGGTTAAAATATATTGATATTTCCTCCTTTGTGATCATGCATCCTTGGAATTTGGGCCTCCAAATCACTGCTTTCACCCTCTAACATTGTAAACTCTTCCTTTATAAAACCCTGGAGTGTAAATGGAAAGGAGATGAAGGGATGGTGATGAAAGGGAAACTTTACAAGTGAATGGAATGAGTGAGCAAGGGTATAGGTGTATGATAATAATTGAGAGGCAAAAAAATTCAATGAAAACCCTCCAGCTATGTGAATACCCTATCTATCACTGCCACTCTATCTAAGAAGATGGAGAAATGGAAAAAAATGATTTCAAGGTTGAAACGTAGGGTTTGATCTTAGGGTTGCATTTCATTGATTTATAAAAACACCACAATTGGTTGAAGATGAGTATATGTTAGGTACTTACCTCTTCCAAGTGGTTTAGAAGTCTTTGGAGGAATCTTGAAATGGTTTTGAAATGGTTTGAGTGGTTAAATTTCTTAGAAGGCCCTCTTTGCCAAGGGCACAACGCCAATGCTGAGGATGCAATGCCAGTCCCAAGCACACAGCACCAAACTTGAGCATGTAGTACCTTAAGAAATATGTTTTGAGTGTGTAGGGTAAGAGAGTAGCGCCTTCCCCAGCACGCAACACCACTTTCCGGGCATGCATCTCCTTCATAAATTCAATGGAGGAAAAAAACTAGGGGCGTAGCACCACTTCCCAAGTGCACAACATTGAGCTGAGGGCACAACACCACAAAAAATTTGTGTGAATTTTCTTGGAAACTCAAAATTTCTTCTCTCCTTGACAATTCTAATTCTTTTCAAGGGCACAATGATTCATATGGAATGAAAAATGAGCTTTTATAGACTTGGAAATTAAATTTAACTTTGCAAACCCACTTTCTAATGTTTTAAAATAAATTTTCCTTTCTCACTGATATTCTTTACACTTTTTCTTGCAGGTTTTCTTAAGTCATAAAGTTGACTCTTCTTGGCTCCTTTTGACTTTGCATGTTAATTTTAACACTTTTGGGATCCAACCATACAGTAACATCTTCAAAATCCTCTTTTTCTTTCACCTTGGAGCTCAACTCATATTTTGCTCATTTAGGCATGACAAGCTCATTTTTGACAAGTTTGGGATCTGATCACACAGTGGCATCTTCAAAATCCTCTTTTTTCTTCCACCATGGAGTTTAACTTATCTTTCTACCTTCTTTGGACACTTTCCCAAAACCCTGGGTGTCTGGAGTGCTTATGTAGAAATCATCAACGTTGTCTTATAAGTTCGCTATATCCCTTTCAAGTTCTTTCATTTCTGTCCAGTTCATCTCACCCTTTTCCCTATTTCTTCAATATCTTTTGACTGAATTTCTTCATGTTTGGCTTTATGTGCTTCCTCTATGTCATCTCTGCAAGTGATCATTGTTTTTGGAACTCAACTGGACCATCAAGTTCATAACCCTAGTTACCTACAAGACCAAGTGTTTCTTATCTCCTTTGAAATAAGTTTTTTTCATTCAGGAGAAGACCACCTACCTTATCAATACTTTCTGTTGATAAAAATTTCAAAACTCCTACAGAAGTGCCAAATTTTTTCCATTTTCCTCATGTGCAGACTCTAAACTGAAGGGATAGCCTTCTTTGGAAATATTTTAGGTCCTTCTTTAATAACCATATATTAACATTCTATTACATCTGAGCCAGACTCTAGCAAAGTAAAAATAGTTCCTGAAACATCCAATGATGACCCCAAAAAATGTGAAACACTAATGAACTAGTGGGAGGGTCCTTTTACCTGATTTTGACTGGGATTTGACTTGGAGTTATTTAAGTGAAAAGCAAATTATTTTCAAAAGTGTTGTACTAAAGATCCAAAATCCAATGTACTTTATTTATCTAAAGAGCCTACAAAGATATTTTTGATACCATCAATGCTCGAGCCTGGGGAACATGGGAATGAGCTAGCTATAGGAAACCCTAGAGGTAAAGTGGAGTTATGGACAAGGGAAAAATAGGGAAATGAGGTCATAGACAGGGAAGGAGGCTAAAAATGATAGGTAAAATCCATAAGGAGTTTGTAGGAGTGACAGGGTGACCATGGAATGGAAAGCTGATAGAATACTGAAAACGTTTCTATATGGATAATGAAGGCAGTGAGATTTCTGAAACTCATAATATTTCAAAGAATGTTGTTTTCATAAATCTAGAACCAATCTATAGTCATCTAAAGATAGTGAAAAATACTGATGACTAACAACACACTTAATTCCAGTGAAGACTACATACTTCGCTAGAGATGTGGCACATGTGTTCATTAGAGATGTGGTCAGATTGCATGGTATTCCAAAGAATATTGTGTCATACAGGGATGAAAATTTCACTTCCAAGTTTTGGAAGGAGTTGCTTGTAGGTTTGGGTACTGAGTTCACCCTCATCACAACTTATCACCCGCAAATAGATGGACAGAATTTTAGGATCAATAGCATATTAGAGGAAATGTTGAGGATGTATGTGATGCATTAGCATTGGAAGTGGGAAGGGTATATTCCATTGGTAGAGTTTTCCTACAAGAACGGGTATCAGAAATCCTTGAATATGAGTCTGTTTGAGGAATGGTATGGGAAGAGTTGAAATACCCCAATTAGTTGGAGTGATCTCGTTAATTGGGTATTGATTGTACCAGAAATGTTTCCATAAATGGAGTAGGAAATGCAGGTAATCAAGAAGAATTTGAAAGCAACAAATGATAGGAAGAAGATTTATGCATATCAAGATATGTTGTTTAAGGAGTTTTAGGTTGGGGAACAAGTGTACTTTCGCATCAAGCCCAAGAATAACTCCTTACGGATTGGATCATGTGCCAAGTTTGCACCTCGGTTTTGTGGACCTTTCAGGATTATTGAGAGGATCAGACCAGTATCCTATCGACTTGCACTACCTTCCACAATGAAATTCCATGATTTTTTTCATATATCATTGCTTAAGAATTATGTTAAATATGTTGATCATGTGATTGATTGGTATGTATTGCAGGTGGAGCCAGAAGGAAAATTTCAGTTGGAGCCTCAGTGTATATTGTAGACAAAGGTACTCATGCTCCAAAATCGAGCAATAGAGAAAGTTAAAGTGAAATGGAAGCTATTTAGGCCTGAAGAGGCTACATGGAAGATGGTAGATCAGATGCAGGCTATGAATCCTTCCTTGTTTTCCAATTGAGGCAAAGCAATTTTGGTATGATGTTTGGTATATGTTTTGGAGTATGTTTTGGTATGGTGCTTCAATATATGTACATATGCATATGGATGTGAATACCACCATGAGCTATGTTATAAAGCTCCAATAATTTGTATGGGTGTCATTTTATTATAGTCATCATGTTGTCATTTTGTCATGTTGGTTTCCTTTCTTTAGGGTGATCATTGTAAATATTGCATCAAACTATGTTATAAAGCTCCATGGGCACTATGTTTTCTTTTCAACAGTTTTGCTGAGGTATATCTCTGGTTGAACATCGAATATGGTGTCCCCCAAGGGGGATGGTTCTGTAATAGCCCTGGTGAAAAATCCATGTAACAAAAGTTTATAAAGGTAAAAATTAATAATCACGGTTTATGGGACACTTATTCTAATCTGAATGTTGGGAAAAAACATCCTAGTGGGTGTTCATTTGATTTATTATGGTTAAGGAAATTGGAAAATTCAAAAGGAAAAGGCTTTGGAAAGGAAAAATGGCATTTTTTGCACATTTATTTATGAAAATAATGGAAATTAGGAGAAAAGGGAGGTGAAAGGTTAAAGGTTGCATGTAACGAGAAAAATGAAGTAAAATAATGGAAAATGAAGAAAATAGAGGCCTCATCAATAAAAATTCTTATGAGGATTAGTTGGTTCTTTTTGCTAGTTCAGTTTTGGAGCTCTCTCATTATTATCTCTCTCTCTCTATCTCACTCTTGGATACTAAGATTTTTCTTGGAGAACTTTAGCATTGGATCAATAAAGGAAAAGAAGGAAAGATGAAGGAGGGAGCAAGCAAGGAAGAGCAGGATCAAGCATCTACAACAATATTCTTTGCAGGTATTGATTTGCATGTGTGATTTCCTTGCTATATTTGGCATGCATGGTATTGCATGTGGTTATTTTATTTCATGGCATGAGTTTTTTCCAAGTGTGACAGTGTTTTCAGCCTAGCCTTGCCATTTCCAGATAACCTTGATGTGATAGGTTCTCATGTTTTGGTTGAGCTAGAGTGTTGGATGGATTTGAAGTTGAGTGAGGTGGATCTCTGAAAGGAAAAACACATGGCCTAGTGATCCCTGAACCAGACTGTGGATTACGATAACACTAGCCTAGTGACCCCTAAACTAGACTATGGTTTGTGGTAAATCTAGGATTGTGTGCCTCGTTGGGAGTAGGGACCCTTGCTAGTGAATGGAGGGATATATGGTAAATCCAAGAGGAATATTGATCTATGTTGGGCCTAGTAGTCCCGGGATGGGATGTATGGTAAATTTTGGAGAGTGGGTCTCGGTTTATGATCCAGATTTATGAAAGAATGCAATAAACTATAGAAATAGAAATAAACATAAAGATGCAGTGGAAATAATACTTCATTTCATTAATATCAAAGAACTGAAATTTTTTTATAGACAGAATGAAAATAAACTAGCTAGGGCACTGGTAGCTTATCTTTGAGAAGTGATGTGGCAGTTACGGGCCTCTAAACTATGTTACAATGAGGTTGGAGGGCCTATTTATTTTTGAGAAACAATGAAAAACCCTAAAAATCCAAAAAACTAACCCTAGGAGATGAAGCACCAAAACTATGGGCCCCGTTTGGGTAAATTGGTACATCAACTTCCTAGGGACGTAACTTTGGCATATGATCTCCCTTTGACACGCTCAATACCTCGTTAGAAATATATATCTGAGGAATACAACTTTTGACATGAGAAACATAAAAGGAACTTCCATGTTGCTCCCAGGTTTTCCAAAAAACATCCTTTAGAGCCTCAAAATAGCTCCAGAAGTTCAAGACCCAAAAAAATTCTAAAAATAGTAAGTTGTGCTGAAACTGAAAAATTGAAAGAAATGATGGTGGGGGTCCAAATGGAATAGGTGGGTGGCCACGAATATGTATATTGTACATAAAGGTACACATGCTCCAAAATCTAGCAATAGAGTAAGTTAAAGTGCAATGGAAGCTCCTTGGGCTTGATGAAGCTACATGGGAGATGGCTGATCAGATGCGAGTTATGTATCCTTCCTTGTTTTCCAGTTGAGGCAAATCAGTTTTTGTATGATGTTTGGTATATGTTTTGGAGTATTTTTTGGTATGGTGTGCTTTTATATGAACATATGCATATGGATTTCAATACCGCCATGAGCTATGTTATAAAGCTCCAATAAGTGGTATGGGTGTCATGTTATTATAGTCATCATGTTTTCATGTTGGTTTGCTTTCAGCAGGGTGATTATTGTAAATACTGAATCGAGATATGTTATAAAGCTCCATGGGAACTATTTTTTCTTTTCAAAAGTTTTGCCAAGGTATATGTGTGGTTGAACATCAATGATGGTGTCCCCCAAGGGGGAGGGTTCTGTAATAGCCATGGTGAAAAATCCATGTAACAAAATTTAATAAAGGTAAAAATTAATAACCACAGTTTATGGGACACTTATTCCAAGCTGAATGTTGGGAAAAAACATCCTAGTGGGTGTTCATTTGAATTATTATGGTTAATGAAATTGGAAAATTTAATGATATGAAATTAATTTCTAGTTAATGTTGTACTAGTTTCATTTCAGATGTAAACATTTATTAGCATTTTTTTACTTATCCTTCATGAGTTTGTTTAAGAGCATGTGATAGGAAAACAATGTACTTAGTGAAATCATGAGTTTGTCATAATCTTAAAAAGAATAATTTTAAATGAAAGAATAGAATCAATAGTAAACACAAAAAGCACATATAACAGATCTTAACACAGAGAATTTTGATAAAGGATTTCACCTCTCCTGGGCTACATCTCCTTGGTCCAACTTCATAGTGTGACCTTTGTATTAGCTTTAAGTGTGCTACAATTGTTGTTGTAAGCTTCAGAACCTCTTGGAACCTATTCCATTGAGTTTATAACATCATAATCTCCCAAAAATGACTATTTATTTTTTGTATTTGGACTCTGGATGCTCTGGCAATGACCCCAACACCTATTGGCCCTAGCCTTCAAAAATCTTAAAATATACTAAAACACATGTAGATCACCTTTTCTGCCTATGAAACCTACTCCATTGAGTTCCTAGCATGCAAATTAGCCAGGAATTACTTGTATTGATCTTGTTTTGTTCAAAAATTGAGTGAGTTATGACCATAATTGTTTTTGCCCAATTTCTCCTCCAAAATTGGAGAAACTACCAGTTAAATTTCTAAAATTGGCAATCCCACTATTATCACTCATAATTTTGTGAGTAATTACTTGACATGGTCATACAGTTCACTCCTTCAAAAGGGTAAGGTCTCCTTAAAAAATTTTCAAGTTGGTATAGGAGATTTCATTTTTTCATATTTAACCTATCCTAAGTTTCAAGATCACCCTCATTTCATCTCAAAACCACCTCCATATAGGTCACATCATGTTCCATCAGTCATCATTTGCTGACATATTTGATTTCATAAGATTACAACTCTAAAAATTTCATTTTAGCCAAGAATCCCTACTTTCGTAGAAAATTCAATGTGAGATAGGCAGAACACGCTACAAAACTGTTGATAGTTGCATAGCGAATATGAAGCATTTCTCTGTTTTTTGACTTTGAGCAGTCAAATTCAAGGGCGGTTTCTGGGCCAAAAGAGAATTATTTTAAGAAACTGAGAGAGGGTTTTTTCAAGAACATATCAAATAAAAATAACCTTTTTCACGTTTCTCAAATGTGCTACAAATTGTTAGATAAAGGGATGTCTTTCATCCCTCTTTTCAGAATGTAGAATTTTCCTGTTTTATACATGTTTTTAGAATGCAGATTCTAGACAACTGAAGATGTGTTTCAAAAACAAAAGATACATTTTCTTCAAGACATACTGACCTATAAAACCTCCTTCAATTTTGCAATATATATCAAGGATAGGGAGAAAAGAGCTCATCTCTGAACCCTATGTTTTCAGAAAAAAAGAGTCATTTTAGTGATGAATAAACTTGCTAAAGGTGAAAAGGATGTTTTTTGAAGAGGAAACACCTCAAGGCTCTTAAATTTAGTTTGATTATGTTTTCAGAGAATAATGAGATGTTGAAGACAAATTTTCTACAGCTGGAGGTTACTTTTTTTAGGCAAATTCAAAATTTGGAAATTGCACAGTTTTCCACAGTTTTGTAGCATTTCCTGGGCTTAAAGCTAGGAAAACGCTACAAAAACACATGTAGCTGTTTTTTTTCCTTTAAGATAATTTTTTTTGGCTTTCAAGGAGAGTAAATGGTAGTGAAGAGGTTTCAGGTCATGATGGACACCGTGGAACAACCAAGAGCAGAATTTTTGAGTGCAAAAGCTATTTTTGGACACTACGAAAGCACGCTACGAAACTGCCATGTTTTCGTAGTGATTTGTTTTTTAAGGTTTATGAGAAAATGAAAAAGTATTTTTGAAATTTGAAAGAGGTTTATCTTCATCACAGGTCCATCTACAAAAACCCCTCTTAGTTTTTTCAAAGCCATTAGGGTTTGAAAATTATACACTCATATTTGAATCATATTTTTCAGAATTTTCACTCACCAGATTTGTGAAACAATTATAAAAATTCGACTTGGAGAAGGTCCAGCTCAGCATCCACGTAGCATAATGACACATCAGAACTCTAGTAAACTCCTAAAATTTATTGTTTTTAGTTGATAATTGTCATTAAATTAATTTTTTGAACTATTAATGAAAGAATATTCCTTTTTGTATTCTAACTTTGCAAAACAGAAGTATCCCTAGGAAGTCTCCAAGTGATAGAATCATGTATGAAATAGGTCTCTGAGGTGGGAATTTGATGGGATTAAGGTGACATATCATTTTTATGAGTCCTCACTCTATAAAGGACATATTTTTAGAGTTAGAAAGGGTTGGGATATGTTATGTCTGACTGCTGCTATTGTAAACAGGTTTTTTTATTAGTAATGGAGAATGGCTATTGGTTTCATCCTTCACCTGAGTTTCATTTGATAATTTCATGAACCCTATGTATATTATTACTTTCTGTCAATATGTTAATGTTTGATTACTCAAAATTCTTTCTTTTCATGCTCTGACTTCCTTTCAGGCACTAAACTATTGGATATCTTTCTCAATGTCCTGCTTTCAGTATCTTAATGTTCATTACTCAGAATTCATGTTTCTCATGCTCTGACTTTCTTTGAACATTTATATATTGATTAACTCTGTATATGTGTATTCTACTGTCATTTAAGTATATACATGCCTAAATCTCCACAAGGAGATTCTTTTTCATTGAGATCCCTGTAACTGACTCCATAGCCCAATGGTAGCAAGCCTTCTTCTTTTCAACTTGCAAACATACAAAAAAAAGACGCAATTCATAGAGTTAGCCATATATATTTATCATTAACCAATATCATAAATTACCTGTGAGAGAGCCCTCCCGGACTGAAGAGGCTAAGCTTCAGTCAAAATCTGGTTTGAAATAGTTACACTGAGTTGTCTAATTAGCAGCCAATCAAGTGCAATTTTGGTGATAACATTTTGGTGTGTCTGCCGGGAGTCTGAAGATATACATCTCCTGAAAATTCTGAAGCTAAAATATTGAAGGTAGAAGGAGCTCAGAATCTTGTTGAGGCTACAACTACCTTGGTGACTCCATTGTTGAAGAATTCAAAATTTCATAGATTCATGGTGGTTCCACTGGACATATGAAGAACTCAGATGCTGCCATTCTTGTTTCAATGTATGCATGTATTGATATTTCAAAAAATTATGGCTTCTCAAATCCTCTTCCCAAAGATGCATATTTTTAAAGGAATGGTCCAAAATTCAATGGGGAATATTTGAGTTTGACCTTGAAGTATATATCAGATTCCTGTGACTTTACTGAGCTTCTTAGAGTCAGACATGAAGATATTTTCATCATATTGTTCTATGATTCATTTCAAGGGAAATGTAAACAGTAGATTGAAATCTTTCCTTTCAGATATATTAAGTCATTTTCTGATTTTTGGCTTATTTTTGTGGAAGCATGGATGGAAAGAAAAAATTTGGTGGCAGACTTTCCTTCCATTCAATTTTTTAAACAATGGAATGATGATCACAACAATGAGAAAGTGGATGAAAATTTTTCTTTGTCTTTGTCTTCTTATTTAAAGTCATTTGAGTGCAAGTGAGAAGATAAGATGCACTTTTTGGATGAAGTTGCTAAGAACATTGAGAAAGACATTGAAGTTTTAGAAGATCAAATTAAATCCTATATTCTTCATGATCAAGATCAGTATTTTAAAAAAAAATTCATGCCAAAATACAAAGAGAGGGTGCTGCTACCTTTCTCTTTTGGGTTTGAGGAAGAATACCCTATTTTTGAAAATTAGTTTTATAACACACAAATGAAATCTTGTGTTGTTGAGCAAAGAATATATGAGTTGTACAAAGCTATAGAATGTCTTGAGAATCATCAAACAGATTATGTCTTCTATGATCCTATAGCTGACTACATGGAAGAGTTCTATAGTTAAAAATTCCAGTTATGTTTTCATTATGAAGATCAGATACATCTTATGTTGCCTTGGTCATTTCTGTATCCTATTTACTTTTGGTTCAAGCATATTCAAGAGGTTCAAGTGTCAGATCATATCAATGACTAGCTTCATTTGAAGTTTCATGTTGCTTGAATCAAACATGAAGATTGCAGTTGTTAGGGTAGGTAGGAGCGTGTGTGAATAAGCTCAAGTAGGTTGAGCATCTTTTTAGTATGTATTGATTTTTTTTTCAGCAGTAATAATCAAGATTGAGCCCGAGGAGAAGGCCATAAGAGCTTGGTGAAGTTTTCATAAATTTCAGAGTTTTTATTTCCAAGAATATGGATGGCACTAGAACTACAGGTTCTTTGGTTTACCACAGGGGCACACCATCCCAAGTGGAGCCACTGTTATCACTCATAATTTTGTGAGTCATTACTTGACATGGTCATACATTTCACTCCTTCAAAAGGGTAAAGTCTCCTTAAACCTTTTTCAATTTGGCATAGGAAATTTCATTTTTTTCATATTTAACCTATCTTAAGTTTCAAGACCACCCTCATTTAATCCCAAAACCACCTCCATATAGGTCACATTATGTTCCATTAGTCATCATTTGCTAACCTATTTGATTTCAAAAGCTTACAACACCAAAAAGGTAATTTTTGCTAAGAATCCCTACTTTTGTAGTGAATTCAGTGTAAAATAGGCAGAAAATGCTATGAAGCTATTGATAGTTTCATAGCGAATATGAAGCATTTCTCTATTTTCTAACTTTGAGAAGTCAAATTCAAGGGCGGGTTTTGGGAAAAAAGAGAATTATTTTACGAAAATGAAAGAGTTAATTTTCAAGAATGTATCATATAACAATAACCTCTTTCACGTTTCTCAACAGTGCTACAAATTGGGAGATACATGGATGTCTTTCAGCCCTATTTTCATAATGTAGAATTTTCCTATTTTATATATGTTTTTAGAATGCAGATTATGAACAGCTGGAGATGTGTTTCAAAACTCCAAGAGAGGTTTTTCTTAAGCACATAATTACCTACAAAAAACTCCTTTAGTTTTTCAATATATATCAAGGATAGGTATAAAAGAGCTCATCTCTGAACCCTATGTTTTCAGAAAAAATAGAGTCATTTAATTGATGAATAAACTTGCTAAAGGTGAAAATGATGTTTTTTGAAGAGGAAACGCCTCAAGGATATTAAATTGTGTTTGATTATGTTTTAGGAGGTTAATGGAATTTTGAAGACCAATTTTATATAGTTGGAGGTTAATTTTTTGAGGCAAAGTCAAAATCTAGAAATTGCACAGTTTTCCATAGTTTCATAGCGTTTCCTAGGCTTAAATCCAGGAAAACACTACGAAAACACCTGTAGTAGTATTTTTTCCTTTAAGATCACTTTTTGTGGCTTTCAAGGAGAGGAAATGGTAGTGATGAGGTTCCAAGTCATGATGGAGACCCTAGAACAACCAAAGAATAGAAGTTTTGAGTGCAAAAGCTATTTTTGGACACTACGAAAGCACACTACGAAACTGCCCTGTTTTTGTAGCAAGTTGTTTTTTAAGGCTTATGAGCAAATGAAAAATTATTTTGGAAATATGAAGGAGTTTTTTCTTTAGCACAGGTACCTGAGTAACTCTTCACTTTGCTTTCCCTTACTCAGGTTCTCATACACATCTTCAAAATCACTATCATTCACATACTATTCAATGTAACTTTCATGCATAATAGAATTGTGCTTGAGAATAATAGTTGAATTTACAATAGGACCGGAGAGCATATACACTACCTTATTGTAGATTCCTTTATTGTACCTGATAATCAAGTGAATTTTTTGTAGAAAACCCATCCACCTGAAATGTCTTGATTGCTGCAATTTGGACTGTGATTGTAAATACTCCATTGGTTGATGGTCGAACTTGATATGGATAATGGTCTCTTTTCCCATCAAGTAATGCTACCATTTCCTTACACTTTGTACCAATGAATTTAACTCTTTATCATATGTAGGATATATATTCACATCTCCATTAAAAGTTTCTGAATGAAATGAGATAGGCCTACCATGCTGCATGAGCACTGCTCCCATAGCATAATCACTTGCATCCATTTGGATCTGAAATGGTTGTCTTAGATTGGGAATTGCTAGTACTGGTGTCGAAATTATCTTTTGTTTTAAAGAATCAAATGATTTCTACTGCAAATCTCCCAAATGGAAAACTTTCTTTATGCTTGTCAATGCATGTAACGGTGTTTCAGTGGAAGAAAAATTAGCAATAAATTCCATCCAATACTGTGCTGCCCCTAAAAAGCTTGTTACCTAGGTAATTGTATTAGGCTTGGGCCAATTCAAAATGACCTCAACTTTGGAAGGATCAATCTTCAATTCATCTCCTCCAACTATGTGTCCCAAATATACCAATTAATTCTTACCAAACTCGCACTTTTACATCTTAAGAAACAATTTCTCTTCTCTCAAAACATCAAGTACCTTGTTCACATGCATGACATGTTATTCTCTTGATTTGATGAATATGAGTAAGTAATCTAAGTAAATAATGACGAATTCATCTATAAATGGTCTAAGTACATCATTCATCACACTCATAAAAGTAGTTGGTGCATTTGTTAAGCCAAATGGCATAACTAACCATTCATATAATCCTTGTTTAGTCTTCAAAGAAGTTTTCTAAATGTCTTCTTCAGCTATCCTAACATGATGATAACCACTTATCAAATCTAACTTAGTGAAATAATTTTAATGCTTTAATTGATCAAGAAAAAAATCAATGCATGGAAGTGGGTAGCAATTTTTTACTGTGATTTTGTTCAGTGCACGGAAATCGATACACATGCACCAAGTCCCGTCCTTATTTGGAACCAAAACTATTGGAGAACCACATGGCGAATTATATGGGAATATGATACCTTTGCTTAAAAAATCTTGGATTTGCTTCTTGATTTCCAAACTTCCCATGATTGACATGTGATACATACCAATATTCGGAAGTGGAACATCCCGTTGTAGCTGAATCTCATGTTGAATTCCCCTCTTGGGTGGCAACCCCTTTAGTTCTTGGAACATCTCGCCATGCTAAATTACCACATCAAACAAATAAGATTTTAATTTTTCATCACATCCTTCAAAATATTCATAGTTAACATCTTCCTTTTTCTTGGTCATAAAAAGCACAAAATTTTTACTTGCATTTACTAGCTTCTTCATTTTCCCTGCATTAAATAAGAGATATTTAGTTTCTTGCGATGAGCTCTCACAATATAATCCACTCCGTCTTTGATCAAATGATATTTGTTCTCATGACAGTAGAATACCGCTTTCTTGTCATACAAATATGGACTACCCTATATCATCCATGAAATATCAAGTGGTACAACATCTAACTCAAATTCATCAACAAAGTTTGCAGTAATAGCAAATCTAAGAATACATTTCCTTGTCACCTGTAAATTTGCATTGTTAAATATCCAACCCAAAGGGTATGGCTTATGATGAAGTACAACTTCAAGGTTCAGTTTTTAACTAAGTCTTATGAAATCAAGTTTTCTTGTGACCCTGTATCAAATAAGGCATCAATCTCTGTATGACTAGAAATTACTCTAACATGGAATAATTCTATCCTTGTAACCTCATTTGAAGTGTTATTGTGATTTTTTGAGGTACTAGAACTTGCATTTTCTTCCTTTCCTTTGTTAACCATGGAAACTATCTTGGCTTCATCTCCTGAATCATATCTAAGATATTTTTATGTGGTGGAACTCGCCTTTTGCTTCCCTTTGCTATTTGGTTTCTTTGGTCTTATTTCGGGACGTAGTTTCCAATAGTGCTTCATCATGCCCCTCTTTGGAACAATGTTTTCATGTTATTTTCTCCCCTTCTTGCTTCACACTTGCATTCTTCTTTCCCTTCCATTTTCCTCCTTTCTCTTTCCCCTTACCCTTGAATGGATTCTTCTTACTACCCTCTTCATAAATGTTTTTACCCCTTTCTTCAATACACGTAGCTTTCGGTTGAAGCCCCAAAAATCAGGTCTACAACAAGGGGGATACCCACCCGGTCCATACCTTGGTTAGCAACTCCTTTTCCGTTTGGTGTAGTGGGTCCGACTGGGGATAATGGGACCAGTTTCCCAATATGTGTGTGTGTGTTTGAGATTTGATATTTCTTTTCTAAAATTCCTAAGTAAAATGCTTTTAATCTATTTCTAATCTATTCATATGCAAACTGTATTCTAAGAAATATCTAACTCTAAAAATAACCCGGGATGTAAATCTTTCTATTTATGCCATCTAAAATGATTTCAGATAACAATTGATAATAAAGATCATTCAATTATTATTAGAAAAAAATTCAATAAAGATAAACCATTTCATATAAAAATTTAGATGAAACAATTTTGAAAAACATATCGCATAATAAGCTATTCATACATCAAGCACAAATAAATAGTTATCACCATACAAAAGTGCCAAATAATAACTCAAGCATTCAAGCATCAATATATAAATAACTGAACATAAGTATCACTTTTAACATAGAAACAGAAACATTTAAGAGATAAAAGTACCATTTATAACTGGTTCTACTCATGAGCTAGAAGAAATAATGATTTATCTCTTCCTAATCCAACATCCATTAAGAGTAAAGAAATGCAACATTAGCAACAAATATTAGACACAGATATCAATAAATCTTGTTCCATTCATTCATCAAAACCTCCTCTGAGGGTGCAAAAGTGCATGTTTTGAGGATAAGTTTTTGAAAAATTTCAGGACCCTTCTCTAAATGCATGAGAAGGGTTTAAATACTACTAGCAAAATCTAATTATAGTTTATTACAAAAATTTAGGATTCAGTTTAAATGACCGTCCTTTTTCTAGGCAAAAATAAAGTAAAACTGAAACTAAATCTAAAATTGAAAACTATCAACTAACTACTTATGAATTTGATCTCTGAATTTGCAAGCATCCAGCATTGTTTTGAGAAGAGGTGGCTGGCCGACTTCAGATTTCAATTGTCCCGAAAAGACAGAATCAGAAAGTGTAGGCACAATCTTCTCAGCAGAATTAATGATGCAATTAAGAGTGATGCATTGACTGTGTGGTTTTACTAGATATGTCCAGTAATAATCCCAATTTAATCTTGTCAATCCTTGAATTGATTTTTCTTTTTCTTCCGCCTTTTGTTTCCATTCTGTTTGCAATTACTGTGCCTGTGAAAGATATCCCAGAATAGTTTTTGAAATCAAATTATCCTTGTGCAAATTCTCATTTACACAATCAGTAATATTGCCTGCTGTTGTAGCTGACTCCTCTGCTGCCTTCTCTGCTTCTCTGATCTGTGCATCCCAATTATCGAAAAGTATTTCTTTATGACTGTTATTGATAATTGGTGCACCAGCTCTTTTTCCTTCCTCTGTCTTTTTCCATGCCAAATAATTAGTAACTCTCTCATTAGTTATATCATAATCATGTCATAATTCTACGACATGATTAATGATTTTATCACTTTCTAGACAAAAAGAGTTCCATTGCGAGATTTTTTGGCATAATACATCTTGTTGTTGCAGTAGTTGGTTGTTTAAAGAAATAGATTATGAAATAAACTCTGGAAGTTTGGGATCGTCTTTGTTCTCTTCTCGGATAATCTGTATTTGTTTCTCTTTATCGGCCACAATTTTTTGATATCCGATTTGCATCTCTTGAAGCTCTTGCTGTAACTTTTCAAGTTTTACCTGTGCTTCACTGCTAGCATGAGCTTGTTGCAATTGCTGTTGCAGAACTTGTATCTAATCTTCTTTTTCATTTAATGATAGTTGTACCTCAGATGCTTTATCAATAGTTGCGGAGGCATAAGCTCCTGTAATCTGAGATAGCTTGGTAAGATTCTCAGTAGGATCCATAGTAGGATCTTTCCATTAGACATCTAATTGTTCTGCATTAGGAGAGATTGCACTCTCTAAATTTCTCTTTTTCCTATGCTTCCTCACTACTGCTTTATACTGCGGGCTGTAGAATATATCCAGAGGAGGAATGTCCTCTATATTAAGTACAATTTCAGAGGAGGGAGTGATAGGTATATGCTCAGTTTCTGTGACATTGCCACTTATTCCCGTGCTTAAAAATTTTGTTCTCTGTACAAGGGTTTGTGTATTCTATCCTTCAACATTAAGAAATTCATTAAAAGTTTCCCATTCTTTATCTAATTGAATGCTGGTGGATGGTTGTTGTACAGTGGGAGGTGGAAGATTCAACTGTGGAGTGGTTGAAGTCTGTAGTTGTGAAATCTCTTTTGACTGAGCTGTATCTTTCACTGAGCCTTCATCTTTATCAGACTTTTGAGAACGTTCAGAATTTCTTTGTCAGACTTTGATTTAGACCTGTCAGTATCTGAGCTACCATTGAGACTAACACTAGAAGTTGGTTCCCTTGTAGGTTCCAAGCGTAAATTATCCAAAGGGATAGTAGTTAATCTTCTTTCTCTATAGATTTTAAATTCCTGAAATACTTCTGGGGAAAACTGTGTTTGAGCTAAATGCAAAATTTCTTTAAATGAACATTTTTCTTGAAACATATCATCAAAAGGATCTTCTTCTCTAGAAAATGCTCTCACCTTAACTGTAGTGGTGAAATCTTTGACAACATCATATGGATCAAATAGTATTCTCGAAAACTTGAACAATTGTAAGCATGTAATATTGCTTACCTCTTTGAATGCATGACCAACATCAAACAATGAAAATGCTCTACAGGCTACAGGAAATTGTGGCTAGATGGCCTTCTTCTTATCCCTTAATTCCTTTTTCAAACCTCCTTCACCATAGGTTTGGTATGAAATTTCTCGAGCTATAAGTTTATCCAGAACATACAAGGGTAAAACATGAGGAGAAGCAGAGCTTCCAAAAACCCTTACATAGGTAAACAACTCTTCTCCAAACCACCATGCGACAAGGAGAATGTCGACTTCTGCTTCCGAAGAAAACCTTGGAGCATCCTTATTATACAATATTCTGTACAGTGGCAACATTATGCCATGGAAAATCTTGTAAAAATGAGGAACAAATTTTGATTCCCACAGTTCTTTGTGATACACATGAATAGGAAAAGGATCATGAATTGTCCATTTCCAACCCATTAAAGGGAATTTAGAAACAAAGAAAATAGAATCCATAACATAGCAGACAGATAAAAAGGAGGATAAATCCTCTGAGAGATAGTCCATTTAGACCAGTAATTGAAAATAGCAGTGGCTAAATTATCAGACAGTATTTTGGCCCAGTCTACAATGGTAGCGTTAACAACAACATTTAATAACGAAATCCATTCAGGCAAGACCTTATTTATGTCAGGCTTTCCAAAAAGCCTACATAACATAGAAGTAGCAAAACAATAGGGAGAGGTGAGTGAACCAGTACTGTACATACCGTGTTTGTCTTTCTTCAATGGTTCATCTCTTTTGGTCCATTCCTTTGTGAATTCCGCCAAAATTACATTTTCCCTGGAAAATTTCTCCATAAATTGTTTGTTGTAAGTCGCCTAAGTCTCTGGAAAGTGATACATAAGCCTCAAATCTTCTGTAGTGAATGACCCGATGAGCTCTTGATCTGGAGTTCTAAATTGCCTGTCTGAAATATCGGTGCTATCCAACACCCATTTTACCATATTTGTATACGGAAGAATTCTCAGTCTTGCTGCTATCCGGTGCAAAAATGAACAAGCCAATTTTGTAAGAGATGCTTCAGATGAATTACTTGAACCTGCAGTAGTCGTGACTTCCATTACCCTGGGATTTTCTTCTTCGAGCAGATTATGCATTCCTTCCCAGGTAGTGATACTGGCATCCTTGTTGCAAGCAGTATCTGCATACAAGGAAGCCATCTCTTTGTTTTCAGAACTTGGAGTTTTCTCTTTCTTTCCCATAATACTCTGTGAATGCTTTGTATAGTCTTTTTCTCCTTCACGCCTACGGTTTTACGAATTAAGTGAGAGTAATGACATGAGAAAGGTGACGGGATAGTTTTAAATGCTGAAGGCGGATGAAATATATTATTTTAACATGAAACAACCTTTCAATCAAAACAAAATCCTTTTTATCAATAATTGACAATCCATTCATTAATTCAATCATTAAAGCGCATAATGGATATCGATTTATGAAAATATTTTCTTTGGACATCCAGCTTTTAAGAATTTGTGACATTGCAATCTGTGATTTTCTATGCAATATCGCAATATCGCAATATCGCAGATCGCAGTTTTCTCAAATCGAAATCATCACAAGATCACAATTATCACAAATCACAATATTCACGAATCGCAGTCTCATAGTATCGCGAAATCGCAATATCGCAAAATATAATATATGAAAATTATTTGTTAAACATCTTTTCTGCGATATGTGGTTTGCAATCAATATTTTAATGCATAGTTTTTTGGGATCGCGCTATCGCAATATCGCGAAATCACAATTTAAAAGATTCTGCCTTACAAAGGATGTCTACTTATTGCGATGGATGCGATATTTTCTTCAAAGAAAAGATTTTATTCTAATTTATCATAAACTTAAGTGTATTTAATGATTTTCTAAGGAATTTCCATAAGTTATGATAGTAAGTTTTATTTGAGAAAGGAAACAAGAACTAATTAATTTTTTGGATTTTTTGACTAAGGGTCCCCTCATATTTAGTATTATTACTAATACTTAAATAAAAAGGGGGGTTGTTGCTGGCCACAACAATTGGCGATTCACTTGGAAGAACCAGTTATCTCTGCTTTTCTTTTGAATTTTCTAAACTTTTCAAAGCAGAAAATTTTCCAGAAAATCAAACTTTATTATGAAAAGACAAAGTACATTATGCTTTAATCTATAAATGATATTTCATTTCTTCTATATTCAACTTTGATTATTCACTTCCTCAAGCTAGTCCTTGTATTTACATCAGTCATTACTTAGTTCATAAAGATAAAAACAAAGGCTTCTCTGTAAATCAACTTAAAATATGCTCATTTGTCGTAGGTAGAGCCACTGCTGCCAGCAAGCGTTTATAGCCTCGACAGGGTTACTTGTTACCCAACAATGATCCTGTTTCCTACTTAGAGAAATATACAATTTTCAAAGAGAAATCCATATTCACACTTATTGCTTTTTTATTTTTCTTCTTAAAGAACAATGTCTTGGTTTGGTAGCCAATTTATGACAGTGCCATTCACTTGATTTATAACTTTGCTGAACAAGCTGGCTCATGATGAGACCCATTGTCTTTTGATTTATAACAACCTTGAGTCATTGTCCTATTGTGGTATGCAGTATTGGCAAAGTCAGCAAGCTATAATATCTATGATCATGATAATTCGGCTCGTGATGAGACCTATTACTCTTTAAGTTAAGTGTATTATTGGATAATTCCCTGAACATTGTAATTTCCTAAGTGGGGAGGAAATCATTGTTTCCTTAAGATAGCTCTGGACGACAATGGTAGAGTTTTTCGAAAGAATTTTTCTACAGAGAAACTTTGTTTTGTTATTGATACCTTTCATTGGACTGATATGAAACAATCTTTCACTAAAAGTTGCCTTTTATCAAAGTTTTCAAAGTTGAAACTAGAATAATTTCTAGGCTAAAGTTTTTAACTGTATCTTTGAATAACAATGATCAATATTCTAAAAAGAATTCTATTTGTAAAAGTGAAGAAACAACATCTAAAAAAAAAAAAGAATTTGTATCTTTTTTTTGAATTCCAAATGTAACCATTAACAACTTGTTTTATTTATAACGATAAAGGAAACTAATATACAAACTAGAAGAATGATCTCCTATGGAAAATATTTTTTGAGAATTTGTCCATTAACAGGCAAAGACTCTCTTTTACCTGTTAAATCCTGTAACATAAAATTAGATGGACCCAAGTACACCATGTAAGACCAATTTTACCCTAAGTAAAATTGCTTTCACTATGTAAAATAACTTAATAAAACACATTTATTAGGTTGTTTATGGTCTAAACAGGAAACCCCAAAAGGAAATATTAAACAAACCTATATTTGTTTGATTTTCCTGGTCATGTTTAACCCAAAACAAAGAAATTAATTAGATAAATCTTTATTTATCTTATTATTTTCTAGGAATAATTATTTAAATTTTATTTAAATAATATTCCTTGTTAAATATGACTAAATCACCCATTAAATAATTAAATAAATCATTATTTATTTGATTGATCCTTCAACCACTTCCTTAAAATAATAAATAAATCACTTACTTATTTATTATTCACAAATAAAGGGATTTGACCCAAGTCAAATACCTTTTCCCTCCAACAAATATAATAAAATATTCCATAAAAAGGTGGATCTAGATTTGGTTAATGTTATTTTAATCATGCACCAAGATCTAGAATGACCCAATATTTTGTTATAAATAGGAGGAGTTTTTTCCTATCATTCTTCACCTTTTTGTTGCCTATTAGATCACTCCTGGATCTAAACTCTTGGTCCGACTTTGAGCCATTATCATTTTCATATTTTCCATTATTTTTCTGTGTGAGCTCCCTTTGAGTTCTATCTTTTTTCTCGGGTTTTCTACACCAACAAGAGAGAAATACTAGATCTCAAGTGTCGATGACTTCCAAGAACCCATCCCATTGAGAAGAATTGGACACACCTTCTTGTTTTCCTCCCGTGTGCCCTTAATACAAAAATGCTTTAAAAAAATATTGTTCTTGTCTTTTCTATTGGATGTATGGAGCAAAACCTTATTTTCACCTGCCTAATGTCTCTCTATGCATAGATCCCAGGTTTTTTGCAAAGCACTTGTCTTGATCAACTAGTCACAGATCCGAAGATATTGTGACCCACATTTGATGTTAGGGCTATAAGTTATGCGTAGCTAAAGGGGTCTTTTTTTCGTACACTTCGATAAAAGATTCATACTAACAATGCGGCGACTCCACACGGGTTTTCAATTACGACCATCGTCGTTTTTTCATATTCTGATATCCAGCTACTTGAGACCCTAGGGTTTCTTTTCACTTTCTATTTTTTCCCTATTTTTATGTTGTTTTTCTACATAAAACCCTACAACATTTAAATTTCTAACTTCGCGTGTTTCGGGCCCCTATTGCGCAGGTGACGGACATCACCATAGTCGAGACGGTAACTTGAAAGTCGCCGTCGGGACACTCGGAACTTCGGTCGCACTTTTCGGCAGAACCTATGACCTAGACTCCGGGTCACACTTTTTCGACTCCATTATCTGACACTACGCGTTTTTCGCTCTTTTTACGCAATTTTCGAGTTTTTCTTAAAGCTCTGTAAAGGGTTCTCATCCTCCTGTCTCACCCATTTAGACCTATTTCGATCTATTTTTACTCATCTAAGTGGGAACCTAGCCCCTGGGGCTTTAGTACCCTCCACTTTTTGTGGAAGAGTTTTAGCTATTTCGGGTGTCTGTTTTTTCGGAGTTTTGTACCACCTTTTCGGATACTGATACCTCCTTTTCGGATCCCTTTTAATGCACTCTTCTCCCTTTCAAATCACCTCCAGAAGTTTTGTTTGGATCTACCTTTAGGGCCTCCTCCTTGTCCCTTATGCTTTTGCTCGATTTCCTCCTTTTTTCCCAGACCCACCTTGCCTCTACGTCTTGGCTATGTTCACGCACCTCTTTTCATGTGTTTCTCCTTTAGATCCCCTGTCCCTTTCGAGCCTAGATCTATTGGCCTCTTTGTAGTGTGTTTTGACTAGATTTTTTTCCCTCTTGTTAGACTAGTTTTGAGAGACCCACCTTTTTAGGTTAGATTGATGCATTGTTAGTCATAATTTTATGTTATTTTAGCATTATATACTTGTTCTCTCATGATTTATTTTTCGAGTTATGTAGCACACTTTTTTCTTTTTCTCTCAAAACGTCGGGGTTTAAAAAATTAAAATTAATGCATGCCACACACTCACCCTAAGCGAAGAAAGACACTGGTTCACACCGCTAGGCAAAGACTTTAAAACATTGTAAAATCAATTGACATGCACCTTTTACGCCCTTGTTTTGACATTGTAATCACTTTATTCGCACCTCCCCTGCCCTTGTTGGTCATTCTTCTTCCCCTTGTGCCATGTTTGTGTTGTCATCATTGTGCTCCCAAAGGCGCACCTCCCAGAGACTTCTTGGCCTTCACCCTCGAGTTTCCGGTCGGTCGACCTACTCGTCTCGTCGTCAGTCGAGTTAGTCCTCCCCGAGTCCGCACTCAGACTCCTCTTATGATTCATTAGGTTCTCCTTTTACTTCTAGTTCTCTCCCCGTCACCTTCACTATGTCGGTCAGGCCCTAGCGCTAAAGCATGAGAATCCCGGTTCTAATGCCGGGACTACTACTGAGTGGAACTCGCCACGAGAACTACCTTAGTTGTCACCCTTGCTCCCTTACATGGCGGGCCTCGGCCTCCCGATCTCAATCGGTTGATCAATGACCCTATCTGCCACGATGTTGGTTGGCACGCTATGCCAACCAAGCTCCCCTCCGAGCATCCCTAAGTTCGAAGGCCTTGTGGAGAAGATCTAACCAACCACGTCCGATCTTTCCACATGTGGTGTTCCTCCAATTCCATTACCGATGATTCCATCTGTCTCTCGGTTGTTCCATACACACTTTGCGGGCGAAGCTTCTAAATGAGTATGTTGACCGGGCCACCTCTTCCCATACCACCTTTGCGACCATTGCCCAAGCCTTTTTTATCTTATTTCGGTTCCCTCTACATCGACACCGTTGATGCAGAGCTTTTGACTTCTTTCCAGTCAAACCTCTTCAACCCGCCTTTCCACTCGTGTCCGGGGAATGGCGGAGAAGATAGAGCTTATGTCGAGCTCCCACCTTTGAGGATTGGGTTTATATGGACTAGTTCCTTCACACTCTCTTACCTCCCATTGGAAAAGATGTCGCCTCTCATTTCCCTCAAAGCCGAAGAAGCCGCCCTCCAAATCGCCTTGAAATATGGCTCGATCTATGCTCGATCCTGGTTATGTTTATACCGTCCTTCCCGACCTCCCTAGGCCTAGTGGCACTAATGCCCCGAGGGGCATCTCATTCCACTCGACGGTATCTTTGGAGCTCTTTCTCATCCATATGTTCAACCTCCTATGGGCTATGGTCCACCCCTCGGGAGGGGACAACACCTCTAGCACTTTTCCCCCTCTAGGTAGCATGTATCCGAGGATACGACATGCCTTATCCTTTTGCCCAACCTCCTGCTTACCTCAATTTTTTCCCAAACGAACCACTATCCTTATCCGCGACAGGTGCTCCAGCTCCTCAGCATATGCACTTCCACCTCCTTGCCTTCTCAACCCCGGCCATAACACCTACAACCCCCTCAGGAGCAAGTATTTGCACGGCGGTGCGACTAATCTCCTTCCTCTCAAAGAGGCGGAGAGGAAATCCAAATCAATCTTCCCCCTGGTACTTGTGGACCCAATCCTCAAAGTCTGTGACACCGCTAACAACAGCTATTCGGCACTGCTCGACCCAAACGACGGGCCTATTCACACAAATAAGCCTTGTTCGTGTTGCGAGTGTTTATGGTCATTACACTCACGATTTTTCCCCTCTTACCACGTGATCGCGAGCGATGTGGGAGTCTCAAGTCACATTGCGAGACAACATGCACCTCCTCATGCTCCCCTAATGTGACCACTACTCAACCTAGTTGTGTTTACCGATCCTTTCCCCGCAAGGGTTCAGGGCTGGTTGCCCAACCACTTGACGGTCGGACAGTGCCACCACTCAACCTACACTTCGGTTCCTCCGGTTTACCGATTCTCATGATGAACTCCAGATCCATCCCCAATTGTCGACCTTCACCTTCAAACTCGGTCTCACTAGTACCCCAAGCCTTCGCTCGACTGCCCTCGAGTCCACTTCTTGGGTTCTCACGAGCCTCTTTCGACATCTAATGGCCCCTTACATATCCCTCAACCCAGAGGTTGAGTTCATCCCCAAGATTCCAAAAAGGACCATTACGCTAAAATGTTGCTTCTGGTCGAGATACTCATTCGATAGCATAGTAGATTATTTAGCCTGATCAGCTCTCTGCCATTTACACATTTGAACTCCTCCAGGTCATGCCCTTCCCAAAAAGAAGGCTACTGCTATCTTCCATGGGCGGCACGTAGCTCTGTCGATGACCAAATGATCGTTTTCGACGCTCATCAATTAGAACATCCCCCTCTTCACGCTTACGTCGCCTTCCAAATCCTGTCACAAACTGGAGACGCTAACGTTTCTCGGTGTATAATTGATGAGGGGCATCCACCTGTGTGATGTCGCCGTCGGTTTGGAAGCAACTCGGATCTCCCACGAGTTGGCCCTTCTACAATCACCCTTGAGCGTGGGACGGCCATGCCTCCCAACCCATTGGACTTTTCGCAGTGTCCTATCACCCCGTGGGTAAAGAATATTTGCGTTGACGTCGAAGTCATTGACGCCTCCCCTAGATTAAAACATTCTCTTGGGGCACAGCTACACCTATGCCATGTCGCTATCCCCATCCGCGGTTTTTTAGCAAGATTTCTTTTCCTCACGATGGAAAGATAGTCACTATCGACCATTGACCTATCACGAGTCGAAGTCTCGGACCCCCACAGGACGACCATCTCCTCTCAGTAGCCAATAAGCAAACCATCGATTCCTTGACCAATGTCTCTCCCAGCGTCTATAAAGACTCTTCTTTGATTGGAACTTTTTACGGTCTGCCCTCCTCCTCCTATCTCCGATCCCATCTTATCGAATGTTTGCATGATGCAATCATCTCGGGCTGCCCGCCAGCGGCGCTTCGGGATAGTCGGCAACCTCGAGACTCAACCTTGCCCACCACAACCCGCCACTCACAGCCATTCATCTCCGCCCGAGCAGGACCTCATCTCCTCGGGCCCTTCTCTCTACGACTAGTATCCCCTGAAACCCCTCTATCCTCCTTGGTCGGTTCCCCGAGGCCTCAACCATCTCGGGCTGTCCCTCCAGGTCATTACCCGCGCCCGGCGATACCTTTCTAGCTCCTCCCAGAAGTTTATTACGTCCCCGTCATAGCCACCCTCTCTCTCCCCAACTTTGACCACAGGCATACCGTGCGGTAACTTGACCCTCCCGGCCGCTACCCTCGCAGGTCACTAAGCGTATCTTTATTTGACACCCATTCAACCGGGTCCCCCTCGCTCTCCCGGGTGCTTCTCCATGCCCCCCGCACCTCCTCAGGGACCACTGCTCCTGTGGTGCTGCAACTCCAAAGGAAGAAAAGGAAAGCTCGCAGGGCATCCCAAAGACAAGGCCACCTCGACAAGGTCACGCCACCCATATTTTTCTTGAATTTCCCCAGTATTCAGCCCATTGTTAAAGTCGCGTTCCTCGAGTCTACTGATCCCTAACCCCTCTCTTCCATCCTCGTCTCGTAACCAAGAACCCAAGATTATTCGCACCAACAAACCTTGTGCTTTGTGTGGTGTCCATAGCCATTACTCCCACCATTTTTCCTCACACGACTCATTACCGCTACTCTTTAGAGGTAGTTTGAGTACAAGAGTTGAACAAATCGATCCACCTCTCCCATACTTGTACTAGATGCTTGGGACGACTTGAGGATTCCCCGCTCCCATTGACGTTCCCCCACGATGTCCGGATGACGGAGTCCCACTGCCACTCATCCTCTGCCATCATCCTATGTGGAGACCCATGGAGAACATTCCCCTTGAATCCCCTCCCGTTGTTTCGCTCGATCCCCTTCTGACGACCACCACGGGCTCAACATCATCTCCGACCATTTGTTTCTCTGTTCTTCCGTTATTCCCCGTGATGATGCGCATGCGAGCCTTTTCTTCCTATACGGATGATTTAGGTAGCTTTTCCACGTCTGTGGTTTCCCTTCCATTCTTCATCCCCTCTTTTTCCCGTCCAAATGCCCCCTTGAAACCTTTTCCACCCATGCCCTCTATCCTTTCCCGCCCATACACGGGATAACCCACCCAGTATCTATGTTGACCACTCCGCTGACCCGAGTCCCAGCCATACCTCCTATAGCCCTCATATACCACCATCTACCATGATGTCATAGCCATCCACGCCATCACACTCCCTCCCACAGTTGTCACTTGATGTCTCTACTATACACTCTATGCGTCGCCTTGTTCCCCCTCCCCCCATTTCTTGTCTTATGACACTACTCTCGTGGGACCTCCCGTCCCCACCACTATATCGTTACGCCGATGGTGCAAGTCGATTACTCCCAGAATCTAGCCTCGGCGAGTGGTCCCATTTTCACCCCTTGCATACCCTTGTTCTCGCAAAGGGGTCGCATTAGTACTTGCCGACAATAATTAGGCCGAATATGATGCGGTGCATGGTCTTTTAGCCTGATGCCCTCTCTCATCGCATCCCTCCATCTGCATGTTCATTTAGATTCCTACTTCTTGTCATGCAACTAAATGGTGTCTACCATGTGCATAACCCTGATCTTTGTTTAGACGATATTTACGAGTGAAACTCTTGATACGTGAATTTGAAACCATAACTTTTCAACCATGTACCACGAGAACAAAATCACTATGTAGATAGCAATGCAAACCATGTTCTAGATTGGCATTTATCACACGCATTTTATACAAGACAATAACAAACATAATCATTAAAAAAGATGCATATCCATAATATGTGTTGCAAAAACATGTGTTTAGAGTCCATCTACTACGTACATATGACATGCCCATAGCATGTGACAAAAAACTCAAACACTGCACCACTTTGTCCCTACATACACACTAGGGAAGCACCACCTCTCCCACACCTAATCACTATGCGGCGGATCCAGAGCCAATGGCTGCATCCCCTGCTGACTTGTAGATCACGTATCCCACGACAGGCCATCGCCATGCGACGCATGACACCCTCCATTCGAGGGCAGACCAATACATGGCTCCATGTCTTGGTCGTCTAAGTCTTGCCACTCGCGCTGCGAAACATCGGTCAGACAACCTCTCACATCTACGGTGGATGTCCTCCGAGGAGGGCGGCCCCATCCTCATTATGCGCGCTCCCGATCCACTCGGAGCTGCGGCTCCGTGCGCTAGTCGTCCCATATATCCGACCTGGGATTTCTTGGGCTATGTCTCGCATGCAAAGAGTACATGAATCGGTACCCTATCTACTATTCAAAAAACTTTAACATGCCCAGAGAGTAGTCACTTGTCACTTACCATCGGGTCCCCCATCACTCGACCGGGCGCGAGTGGTAGGTCCGAGATCCCCACGATAACTCATCCCACTATGGGGATAGTCGTCTATGTATAACGCCATCTGATCCCAATGGGCAAAGAACTTAGGGTCGAAACACCGTCACGGCCCGCCCCTCCTCCTCCTCACGCATAGTAGTCGCCCCCATCGGCGCATCACGGGCTCTCTCGGGCCCCCATCAGGGGGCTGGCCCATACGAGGTCGTAAGAGTCGGGATCTTCTAAAAAAGGAGCACAATAAAGTCCCGTATGAGCAATCATGGTTCACTTACTGGCATGCAAAGTGACGGTTTCGTTGTTTTAATGACACCAACATCATTTGGGCTCACCCATAGTAGGTCCCACTCAACACACTCTCACGATCATCATCGCGGTGATGTGATGGAGCACACAGTTGCCCGGGATCACGCGGCTTCTTTGCGTGCCACGCATGGGTCTCTAATCTCTCTAGGTCCTCGATCGGTATATCGAAGTCCCTTTGACTTTGGAGACCCGGTCGACAATGTCGCTCCACAAACTCCATGATGTTCCACCCCCCGCGGTAACGCAACGTCTGTGCTATTTCCCACCATCCCAAGTGGTGGGAGACCGATCAAGAAATACGAGATCTGGTCTGTCAATTCAATCTTCGTGCCTGCACTACAAATACCTCATGATCTGGATCCCAATAAGCGAAAATTTGGGCCAGCAAGGGCTCCCTCAGCTCTCATCAGCGGGTTCTCCAAAAACTTCGAACCCCAAATCCGTCAATACATGCACATACACCCGATCCGCTGGATCTCGTAGTAATGTGCCGGTGCTCTCTCTATCCGACTAACTCCCGCATATCTACCACATCTACACAAACACATCATCTTTGTCGGTATACGAGATGAAAGCTCACGCCAACCAATCACAAAAAATCCATCTCGGCCCTAAAACAACACTCAAATCTCATTCACCCTCCAGGTCGCACTTTTACTCGCCATTTCTGGGACCGAGTCACGGTTTTTGGCTCGAAAAGCACCTTCGAGTCACGATTCTTGGCCCAAAAAGTGCGACAGCTACGTAGAGGTGAAAGAGGTGTCCGCTCAGGGTCGCCCTAATCCGAATTTTCAATCCATCAAAATGAAAGAGTAAGGTTAGGCCTCTTACCTCCCAAGCTGACGAATCTTGATTCCAATGGTCGATTTGTACGCTACGCTCACCACGAGATTTAGGGTCTTCCCTCCTCTCTAAATTCACCATAGCAACACTAGCAAATGAGTGAATTTGGAGGGAAAACTACCTTATTAAAAGAGAACCCTTGTTTTTCTTTCGCTCTTTGCTCGACGCACACCATAGCTCCATTTTGACAAGCCGTCTGCACCGCTTGGAAATCTCTCACAGGGCCTAAAATGGGTATTTGTTATTTTTCTCGTTATTTGATACTTCACTAGGCACATGTTTGTCCAAGATGGGTCACTTCACCTCCCCCAAATCGAATTTCACTCATGACTGACACTTGTACTTGGGGCACCACTTTGCCTCCATACTTGTCTTTTTTCATGTTGATTTTCTTCATGAGATACCATCTTGTACTCATGTTTTACCAGTCCCCCATGGGACCTTTCTCCGTGTGGTAGCACCATCGAGTCACCCTTGTTTAGAGCATCCAAGTTGAGTCATCATCACATTCATGGAGTCTATCCGAGTCCCTTGGTACCCCCGCTATAGTCCTCCATCCTTCATTTCTTGGTATCTCTCTTGTGTCGCACATATGGGCCGTCAGTCCCACTTTGTCCCCTCTCCTCATGATACGTGTGTCAGTCCTTTGCCATGTCATTCATGTCCTTTGTGCTCTAGCAAGAAGTCGTCCATTTGCTATCTACGGTCCCCCTCCATTCCATCATCATCATTGGTATTAGTCTATTAGTCGCTCTTTACTATTTTCTCTGCGTGCCTTATTTCTGATGATCTCTCATTGCCCTCACCTACGGCGGACCTCCTTCATCGACATCGGCTCCTTCATTCCGAGAGGATAGGTCAGAGAGCGGTGTGCCTTGGTTCCAACTTCCACTCTTGTTCGGGTGCCTTGGATTAGGCAAAGGGATCCCTCATTTCCCTTTGACTTGATTGTTTCTCCACTTTAGCTCCTTTACGTGTGATCGAGATCATGCTATGCTTGATGGTCCGATGATGCGACGGCAGCGTATTGGTGATGCCCGGTGTGTGTGTGGAGATGCTCTCAACCCTCATGAGGGGTGGCCCTACGGGTAGCACATGCCGGATGACCTCTTCATTGCAGCCTGTCGATGCAACTCCATATATTTGATGATGTCGGCCTTCGCGCCACGGCGCCTCTTTGATTGCATATATCGAGTCAAATTTTGTGAGCCCTTCCCCGCTTGTAGGGGGCATTTGGGTTGTATTTGTATCTCATGTACTCATAAATTATTGTATAAGTGCTTTGTCATATCGAGCACGACATGTATAGGATCCCTCATTGTATGTTTCTACTCGGCTCATGTTTATGCGACACATGTACTTTATGGTTCGTTCCCTTGTTTCTTTTACGGACACACTATTCTTTTTTTGCTTTGTCTCAGCGGGCATAGGAATTCCTCCCCCGCCCTTTAGCACAGGTACCCTCTCATAAAAAGATACTTGTTGCACCTGTAAGTCTCGTCTCCTTAGGGTCTAGTTCTTTGTTAGGTCCCTATATCACTAGTATAGTCCCTTATTATTGTTAGTGTAAACCCCTTATTTTTATTATTGTACCCTTGTAACCCCCATTTTGTTATTATTGTGCCCTTAAATTATTATTGTTAGGTCGGCTTAGGATTACATTGTGGCTCGATAGGATTACATTATGGGCCCTCTATGGACTCTATATATAGAAAGGAGGTTTTGTGAATTGTATCATCCAAGAATTGTTCATTTATGTATTGTATTGGAGGTTTCCCCCTCGAAGTGGCTCATTTCTAAGGCGTTGATATCTCTTTTCTTCTCTTTTTGGAGCTGGTTACACAACATTTGGTATCGAGCTTTGGATTCTAGGTTTATGCTCCAAACAGGTCATCGCGGAAGTTTCGCTATAACTTTTTTTTTACGAAGTTTCAGAAGCTGAATTTTTTATGGTGCGAAGTAGAACTCGTGAGAAAGCTTCTATAAAAATTTCATAGCTTGGTTCGCAATATTTTCGGAGATATGATCTATGGAAGTCAGGTCTTTTTTCAGGATCCTAAACAGGTCATCGTGGCATTTGCGCTATACATTTTGTTCTACGAAGGTTCAGAATCTGAAATTCATATGGTGCAAAGCTGAAATCCTGAGGAAAGTCATGAAAAAATGTTAGAGCTTGGTTCTTAATATTTTTGGAGATATGATCTGTGGAAGGTAGTGCTTTTTCAGGCTCTTGAATTTCATCTCAAAGAGGTGATCGTTGGAAAAGTTCAATAACTCTCTCTCTGAGGATCGGATTGGAGTGCCATAAAAATTGGTCACAAGTGAAAGAATTTTAGTTTCATGGCTATCAATTTCAGAGACAAAGGACAAAACAGTGACACGTGGCAAGTCGTACAAGTTCGCTCTACTGACCCAGTCCAGAATTAGGTCATTGTGATTGGACTGACTTTGTCTTGGAGAATCCAAATCGAGTCGGACACAGTGGAATTTGAAAGATTCTTAGTAGGGCTACTACAGTACTTTGAATTTTCAGAATGCTCGAAGATTTTAAATTACAGAGATAATTCAATTTCAATATAGAGCTCCTCAAAGAAAGTAAAATGTGTGTATTTTTTTCTGAATTGCATAAGTCTTGTTTGAAGAATCAAGTTGAATTGATTCCAAGGGCATCTTGTAGAATAGCTATCAATATTGGATTCTAAAATGGCCCCTAAAAATAATTCAACACCCATTAAGCCTTCAGAAGGATCTACTATGACTCATGAAGATGAAGAATTGCTTCATGATCTATCAAAATTACAAGAGCAAGTGCAACAGTTTTCACTCTCGCAAAGAGCAACAAAAAATGAAATGGAAGTTTTGAAGAAAGGCATGGAAGTGAAGATCGACGGTTTGAAGAAAGGCATGGAAGCTAAGATGGATGGCGTGGAAGCTAAGATGGATGGCATGGAAGCTAATATGGATGGCATGGAAGTGGGCATGGAAGCTAAGATGGATGACATGAAAGACAACATGGAAAACATGAAAAATGATCAAAAAGCATACATGGAAGGCTTGATGACAAGCTTAAAACCAGAAATGATTCCTAATGGCGGAAATATAGTAGAAGAACCTCATGAGTGAGAACAAAAATAAATGTTAATCGTGATTTCATAAACTCGAATGTTGGCGGGAAGAACCACCACTATTCCAAAAAATGGATATAGAGGAAGTTTGATGGAAAGGATCCTGTATCATGGATACTACAGATGGAGTAATATTTTGATCTCCATAGCATGCAAAACACACAAAAGATACGCATTGCAACTTTACATTTAGAACAAAATACATTTGTATGGTATGCGATGGATTTGCTCACGTAAAAAGAAATTTTCACTTGGTCAATTTTTATGGAGGAAATGATAGCACATTATGAGGATACAAAGAGCAACACCTTCTTTAGCCAATTGATAAATCTCAAACAAAAGGGTTTAGTGGGGCGAGCACATTGAGGACTTCCAAAAAATTGAATATAAAGGTAGCGATATTCGGAGGAACAAGGATTGATCTCTTCATAGGCACTTTGAAAGGATAACATCCAACATGAAGTTCGCGTTTTGGAACACGATTCATTGGAGAAGGCATTCGAGTTGGCAAGAAACGTTGAATGTAAAATTATGAGACAAGGAAGCCTACCACTCAATTCTATAAAGAAGGAAGTGTTGCTACGCACTAGATTTCACAACCTACAAGGTTGACACCACAACAATTGGAAGAAAAAAGAGCAAAGAGGGCTTTGCTACGGTTGTGATAGAAAATACACTAAAGGTCATAAGTGTCTTTGAGAAGAAATTGTTTTACATAGATTGTGAAGAAGAAGAAGAAAATGAACAAGAAGAGGATATACACAGAGGAACCGGCCCTAGAAGAGGAAGAAATGAATCCGACCATATCAGTGTAATGCCTTTGCGGGGAATTACCACTCCTCAAACTCTCAAGATAGAAGGACATATCAAGAAGAAAAGGGTAATAGTGTTGATTGATTCAGAGTAGCACCCATAATTTTATTCATTATAAGGAGCCAAGGAATTAAATTGTTTCCTATACCCGACACTGAGATGTCAAGTGATGGCTGCAAATGGAGGAACTATAAATTTCTTTGGAAAATGCCATAATATCAAGCTAACCATGGGGGAATATGTATTGACTAGTCCAATTCTTTCCATTCCTATGGGAGAGTGTCGATGTTGTACTGAAGTACAATGGTTACAATCTTTGAGGACGGTAGCTTTTAATTTTCAAGAACTTTTCTTGAAATTTTTTTCAGAAGGAAAGGAAGTTGAATTACGGGGTATTACGGGGAAGCCAGGAAGGATAATAAACTCTAATGTCATGACAAAGATTCTAAAGAAAGAACAGCGAGGCGTAATTTCACAATTATGCTCACTAGAAGTTCCAACATCAAAATCATCTATTTCTCCAGATCTCCAACAAGTCTTGGACAATCATTCCAAGGTGTTTGAAACTCCCAAAGGACTCCCACCTATTCGTGATCATGATCATGATATTCATTGATTCCAGGAAGTGTTCCTCCAAACATCAGGCCTTATAGATATCCTTACTTCCAAAGAAATTGAACGTATGATTGCGAAATGTTAGACGGGTATAATTTAACCTAGTCAAAGTTCTTTCTCCGATCTGTAGTATTGGTACACAAGAAGGATGGATCATGGCGAATGTGTCCGAGATTATAGGGAGCTCAATAAGATCACCATTAAGAAAAAAATTTCCCATTCCGTGATTAATGAATTATTGGATGAATTACATGGAGCAATTTATTTTACCAAGTTGGATCTTCGTTCGGGATATCATCAAATTAGAATGAAGGCGAAGATATTCCAAAAAATAGCATTTCGCACTCATGAGGGTCATTATGAATTTTTGGTCATGCCTTTTGGCCTTACCAATGCACCTTCTACATTTCAAGGGTTGATGAATTCCATTTTCAAACCCTTAGAAAATTTTGCTAGTATTTTTTGATGATATAATAATCTATGGCGAGGTCTTGGAAGGATCATGTTGAACATGTTGACGAGGGTGCTCAAACTATTGCGGGAGAAACAATTATATGCAAAAAAATCCAAATGTTTCTTTGGAGTATAAGAGGTGGAATATCCGGGTCATATTGTATCTCACGAGGGTGTTAAAGTAGACCATAACAAAATTAAAGCCATTAAGGAATGGAAATTCCCCACGTACCATAAAGCGGTTGCAGGGATTTCTTGGGTTAACGGTGGTATTATAAGTTTGTTAAGAATTATGGGAGAATAGCGACGCCTCTAACAACATTATTGAAGAAATATGCATTTTGATGGACTCATCAAAGCATCTAAGGCCTTTGAACGTCTTAAAGAGGCAATGTGCTCTAGCACAGTCTTAGCTACACAGGACTTCAAAAAAACCTTTGTTATGGAATGTGATGCCTGAGAAATGGAATTGATACGGTTTAATGCGGGAAGGAAGACCCATTGCTTTTGAAAGTTGTCCAATCAAAGGAAAGTATTTACAGAAACCTATTTATGAGAAGGAAAAAGTTAGCAATACTACATGCACTAAAGAAATGGAAAACTTACCTAATGGGAAGACACTTCAAAGTGTGATCATGATAGTCTTAAACACTTTTTGGAACAAAGCCTATCGTTAGAAGAATAGAAAAAATGGGTCACAAATATGTTGGGTTATGACTTTGAAATAATCTACAAAAAAGGAAAGCTTAATGTTGTTGCAGATGCACTCTCAAGAAAGAATGAAGAGGTGGAAGCATTGCTTTGTGCGATTTCTATTATCCAACAGATTGGATAATTTGAAGCAAGAGATGAATGGAAGAAGGACAAAGATGTATGGACACTCATTCAAAGTTACTGACAAGATCCTAGTATCATCTAATACATTTAGTTGGAAAAAATGATTACTTATGGTACAAAGATCACTTATATCTTTGTAAGAATTCCCAACTAAAACAAAATATTCTTCGAATTGCACACTTCTCCTTTAGGAGGACACTACAGGATTTTTTAAAAAACTTACCACGGGAGGTGAAGAAAGAATTTTTTTGGGATGGCCTTAAATCCGATATTCAAAAGTTTGTGGCGGAATGTTTTGTTTGCGGCGGAATAAAAGTGGAAACAATTAAGACCCTAGGACTTCTACAACCTTTATCCATTCCAAGTCAACATTGGGAGGAGATTTCAATGGATTTTATCACTGGGTTTACCTAAGTCCAAAGGAAAGAGTGTCATCATGGTGGTAGTTGATAGACTTACCAAGTATGCACACTTTTGTGCATTATCTCATCCATTTAAAGCAAGTACGGTTGCTACTACATTTATGGACAAAGAATTCAAAAGCTACATGGAAGCCAAGGGTTATTTGAGCTGACGGAGATCCCATTTTCCTGAAATTTTTTGGACGGAGTTATTTTCTTTCGTTTGGGTACTCAATTAGCTCATAGCTCATCTTCCATCATCCTCAATCCGATGGTCAAGCGAGATAGTAAATAAATTTCTTTGGAAGGATATCTTCAGTTGTTTTTGTGTATCCGATAAACAAACACAATGGGTCAAGTGGTTACCTCTTTCTAAATGGTGGTATAACACTTCCTTCCATACTGTAGCAAAAATTACCCCATTTATGGCACTTTATGGATATCATCCACCATCCATCACATCATCTTTAAGGGAAAATTCGAAGGTTTAAAAGACGATGGAAGATCACATCAAGCATTAGCAGAAGTTCTCCAACTCTTAAAGGATAACTTTGAATTTGGCACAAAATCGAGATGAAACACGACGGATCAACATCGTAGCGAGAGAAGTTTTGATGTGTAGGAGATTGGGTATTTTTACGTACAACCATACATTTCCTCAAACGAGCAAAGAAGTATAATAAATTATCGCCAAAGTACTATGGTCCTTACAAGGTGTTGCAAAAAGATTGGTACTATGGCATACAAATTGGAGCTTCTTTAGCTTCTTCGCGAGTACATCCAGTTTTCCATGTTTCATGCTTAAAAAGAAGGTTATGGTGAAAATATTCAGTTCAAAACGGTATTACGAACTTGATGAGGAAAGGGAAAATCATATGGGAACACAAGCAGTCATGGAAAAAAGAACTCGACAACTACGGAATCGATCAATTTCAGAGTATCTCATCAAGTGGAAAAACTTACCCAGTGAAGATTCTACATGGGAGGATGATAATTTTATACAGAAGCACCGGAGCTACTCAAGCGTTGAGGACAACACTTTTTTGAAGGAGAGGGGCATGTTAGGTCCCTATATCACTAGTATAGTCCCTTATTATTGTTAGTGTAAACCCCTTATTGTTATTATTGAACCCTTGTAACCCCCATTTTTGTTATTATTGTGCCCTTAAATTATTATTGTTAGGTCGGCTAGGATTACATTGTGGCCCACTAGGATTACATTATGGCCCCATGGACTCCTATATATAGAAAGGAGGTTTTGTGAATTGTATCATCCAAGAATTGTTCATTTATGTAATGTATTGGAGGTTGCCCCCTAGAAGTGGTTTATTTCTAAGGCGTTGATATCTCTTTTCTTCTCTTTTTGGAGTTGGTTACACAACATTCTTCAGCACATTAGTCTACCTCACATTTCTCTCTCTGACTTCCCTTTTGATGTCTAGTGATTGAGTTTTTATAGCGTACTTCGGTCATACGATTTGCTCCTAACACTCGCATGCTAGGGGGCAATCTGTTACACCATTTTTTGGTCATCTAACCTACTATCATTAGATGGACCCAAGTACACCATGTAAGACCAATTTTACCCTAAGTAAAATTGCTTTCACTATGTAAAATAACTTAATAAAACACATTTATTAGGTTTTTTATGGTCTAAACGGAAACCCCAAAAGAAATATTAAACAAACCTATATTTGTTTGATTTTTCCTGGTCATATTTAACCCAAAACAAAGAAATTAATTAGATAAATCTTTATTTATCTTATTATTTTTTAGGAATAATTATTTAAATCTTATTTAAATAATATTCCTTGTTAAATATGACTAAATCACCCATAAATAATTAAATAAATCATTATTTATTTGATTATCCTTCAACCACTTCCTTAAAATAATAAATAAATCACTTATTTATTTATGTCACAAATAGAGGATTTTACCCAGAGTCAAGTACCTTTTCCTCTCAACAAATATAATAAAATATTCCATAAAAGGTGGATCTAGATTTGGTTAATGTTATTTTAATCATGCACCAAGATCTAGAATGACCCAATATTTTGTTATAAATAGGAGGGTTTTTCCTATCATTCTTCACCTTTTGTTGCCTATTAGATCACTATGGATCTAAAATCTTGGTCTGATTTTGAGCCATTATCATTTTCATATTTTCCATTATTTGTTGTGTGAGCTCCCTTTGAGTTCTATCTTTTTCTGGGTTTTCTACACCAACAAGAGAGAGAAATACTAGATCTGAAGGTGCGAGGACTTCCAAGAACCCATCCCATTGAGGAGAATTGGAAACACCTTCTTGTTTTTCCTCCCAGGTACCTTAATACAAAAAATTCTTTCAAAAAATATTGTTCTTGTCTTGTCTATTGGATGTATGGAGCAAAAACCTTATTTTCTTGCTTAATGTCTCTCTATGCATAGATGCTGTTTTTACGACACTTGTCTTGATCAACTAACTGAAGATCTGAAGATATTGGCAGCCACATTTGATGTTAGGGCTATAAGTTATGCGTAGCTAAAGTGGTCTTTTTTCGTACACTTCGACAAAAGATTCATACTAACACTAATTAAGTTTTTATTTGTGGATTCAGCTAATCCATTTCCCTGTGGATAATAATTGGTAGAGTATTTAAGTTTAAAACCTCTCTTGAGTGCAAATTCAGTCATAGCATTACCAGAAAAATACGATGCATTATCAAACATTAAAGCGGGAAAATAAACCAAACCTAGTAATTATGTCTGATCTATGAATTCGATGATATGTTTAGCATTAGCAATCTTGAGAGGTACTTTGCTTCTACCCATTTCGTAAAATAATCGATTGTCGTAATAGATATACCTATGTTGCTTAGAAGAGTGAGGAACGATCTCACCTATTATGTCCAATCCCCATTGATCAAAAGGTTGTTCAATGTTAACTGGTTGTAATGGAAATGATGGTTTCTTTTGTCTTCTAGTTGCAGTTTGACAAATATGACATTTTCTTACATAGCTATGTGAATCTTTGAATAATGTAGGCCGAGTATATAGCTCGCCACGAAGAATTTTTTGTGCAGTAGCATCTCCATGCATAATGTCCACCTATCTGTCCATCGTAGAAGTTCTGCGAAGACTTTTTCGACTTCATATTTCTCCGGACATCTAAGAAAGAAACGAGAATCGTAATTCATTCTAAAAAGAACATCATTTACACGTCGAGTATTGTTTAGCCTTCACACCTTAGGAGCTCTTTTCTTGGTGTGATCGAGAATTTGGAGGAGCATATCCATTCTTTAGATAAAAAATGATATCAGACATATAATGATTCCTACATCGTTTAGGCTTACCTCATACCTTTTGTATCTCTTGGGATGATTTTTCTGAAAGTCATGGATGCTCCAGCTAGTATTTTGCAAAGCCTTGACCTCTTACAATATTTCGTGGTTTGATCTCAACATCATATTCTTGTAAGGAAGTAATCCAATTAGCTCTTTTTCTCACCCACATCTTTTTTGGACTAAAAGATTTTTACCGCCTGTAAATGGTACTATGATTTTTGTATGGGTTTTTAAGTAGCTGAAATACTTGATTTCTTTGAAAACATCATAAGCTTGTTTCTCCACATCTAAGTAATTCAACTCATCTCCCTGTAAATTTGAATTGAAGAAAGAAATTGGGGCTTCTTCTTTGTCTTGGATCTGCTTGAGTAAGTATTGCACAAGATTTATCGAAGGCAAATGTATACAAAATAAAAGGATCGGAAAAAATTTGGAGTTGCTAAAGATGGAGCATTAATGATTTCTTGTTTGATCAGATTGAATGCCTCATATTCATCTTGGCTCCATTTGAAGTTTGAATTCTTTTTATCATCCTTGTAAAGGAGATACTATTCTTGAAAAATCAGTGCAAATCTCTTTACAAAATTAATTTGGCGAGGAAAGATTGCATAGCTTTCTTTATTGTGAGAGATAAGATATTTCAATCTCCATGATTCTATCAGGATCATATGAATTCGATTTTGACACTATGAATCCAATAAGTTTTCCTTCACTTAGTCAAAAAGGATTTTTTGGATTAAGTGAAATTCCATACCTGTTTGACAACGTTGGAAGATCACTTCAAATCTTTAAGATGATTGCTTCGTTTTTCTGGAATATACAGTTATATCATCCAAATAAATTACCACCGATTTGTTAACTAATCCCTTAGACAAAGCGATGTCCATGGCTCCTGAAATGTGGCACCAGCATTGATTAGACCAAAAGGCATCTTTGATATGCATAAGTGCCCCATTTGGTTCTAAATGTGTTTTCAATTGATCATCGGGGATGGACTAACACTCGATTATAGCCCTGAAACCATCTAAGAAAGACATTAATTTTCGATCACTTATCTTGTAGTATTTGTGCATTGTAAGCAAAGGAAAATTATCTTTTGTGCAAAGCTTTTGATTAAGATTTCGAAATGTCAAATTCAATATCTCTAATATCTTCTTTCTTTCTATGAGGAACCATGTTGAAACCCATTTAGAATATCGAACATAGAAAAATAATTTTGGCTTTCAATAACTGTTGAGTTGAATTTGATCGATTTTCTAATTGGGATGGATTTTTCTCAGCTTTTGTTGTACGAGTTTTTCATCATTTATCATTGGAATGCGTGAGCTGGATAATAGATAGTGTCATGAGCTGCGAGTCACATCATAGTTCCTAAGCAAAGACACTTTTATATTGTTTTCAAAAGACTGCAACATGCCATACTTGTCCCTCGTAGGATACTAGACGAAGGCCTAGAGATTTGATATTACGTCAGGTTTGCATCGCCTCCTAGATTCTCTCATTTATAATTTGGGATGCACTTTGCATTTGATTCATGCAATCTTTAAATCGGTCTTTCAAAGTCATAAAGGCCTTCTAACTTCGACTATTGACTTTGGAATAGCATTATTAGTGCGTATCATGTTTGTCGATGGTTTCGTCATGTTGATCTAGCTATCACTATCTCGAGTTGTTGTTAGCAAGATCCTTTCAGACATGTGATGAAGCTACACATCTGGAATCGCCGCTTGAAAAATTCTCCAATTGGTAGCGTTATCGAAGACGGTCCTAAAGATTAATTCAATTGAAAAGCCGGAATTAGGACTAAAGTCTTCCGCGTGAGATAAAGCTTTAGAGGCTTACATTGGCTAAGAGGTCTGCACTCAGCATTCTAGAGTCTAGGAAATTTAGGGTGAAATATTAAATGCTATAAAATGTTGCGGATCGTGAACTAAAGATTGATAATGCTTTTATGACCCGATCATACGTGCGTAGTATTACGTACTGCGTGGTGCAATTTCCTGAATCTACGGCTTTCGCGAGATATTTGATATCTAATCCGATTGCTTTATATGATCCTTGGATTTAAAGCCTGAAATATTCTCAGGTGCTGTTAAAGTGAATTTCGCTTCAAGTCTACTGAGTTAGAAATAATTTTGTTTCCTCTAGACTAACTACACGCATCGTCAATGCCCTCGCTCGTCATTAGACTGCGAACTATCAAAATAATTTCCAAAATAAAGATTTGTACGAGAGTGTCTTACAACATTAATATGGCATTTAGAACTATTCTGTCTTGCAGAAAATTTTTTCATTTGAAAGATAAACTGCATCGTTCTAAAGTAAGGTGAAGTATGGTAGCATTAAAAATTTCCGAAGAGAGAATCAGCGATACCATTGCCAATGAAATATTCTCACATGCATTGTCGGTTCATTACTCTCCTTCGACTAACGCATATATGTTCATTTCGATGCTTTTCTGCGTTCAGCCTTTATCCGATTTGGTTTTTACCACATGGAAGCTACACGTGACGAAACCAATCAAAGCTTGCAAAGTACCCATGAAGTGTTTTCTCGACTAATTCTCCGCTAAGAAATTAAGCTTACATAAATTATGGCGATATTCTCGCAGCTAAAATATCAATGACTTGACAATACCTTTGTATGTTTGATGACATCCATATGGTAACTTTGGTTTAGTGGCTTAATCGTACTAACTCGCGATCAATCTAATTTGCACTATGCTTACAAAGGTGCTGTAGTTGAATGTTTAATTTTGACACCTACCGATTTTGCAAAATATTGGAGTGAAGCTCCGCAGTCGCTTCACAGGTTGTGCAATTTTTCTATCGACTTTCATAAGCTAAGAAGACGGAGGAGTACGAGGTCCTAGTCTTCACTCCAATTAAAGCGATATTTTCAAGATCAACTTTACTAATTGAATTGGTTGGAAGGTCTTCCTATCTCGGTGGAAAGCTTGAGAACTCAGGTCTGGGCGAACGAGTTTTTCTCGTATAGCATGTAAATTCTTTTCAGTAGCACCTTTGCTAGTGCTTTAACTTGCTCAGTTCATACAAAGTGATTTTGTAGCCCTAGTCTTCTTCTATATCTTATATAATGTTATAGCTTCCATTTCCATCCAGGTTCAATCAGTTGTTCTTGATGGAATTGATGAATGTATTTGGACTGAGTGACTGGTTTGAATTGCTTTTAGATGTCAGGTTTTCGCATAAAATTTTAAATCCTTTCAGCCACTCGCTGAGCACGCTCTTTGGCTTGGAGTAGCTTGAGAGGATCAAGTTGATTTCTACTGACAGTGCTATCGAGGATGCTTCTTAATCTTCCTCATCCTGGGAGGATGAAAATCCCACATACCTTTAGACTTCTGAGCAACTTCTTCTTCGCCAGTGGGGCTTGTCTTCAAGAACTGCTTTCTTCTTTCTTCGATTCGACGATTTATAATAGCATTTGGTGGCTTTTGGATCATTTGAAAGGGTTTTCTTCTAAAAAAGGCTTGAAAGAATTTTTAGAAGATGTTTACGCCACTCTTGTCGCTTGATGATACAACTGTTTAGACATGGTTTTCAAAATTTCTGCAATCCTTCTACAATCAAATGGTTCGTTTTGGTTGTTTTTCTGGGATCTTTCTTTAAAAAGTGACCTTCTTAGATTTTCGTTCTGTGCATTTTTCTTTATAAAGCAATGATTAGTTTCTCTACTACTATTGCTTCCTGTCATATACTCTACCTAAAGTTGTTTTGTTAGCACAAAGAGGTGCTATGTTTTGATGGTAAAAGTAAATGTGCCATTCACTTCACACTTCTCTGATGAGGCTTGTGAAGCGATGGGAATTTCGTTTAACAATTTATTGAAACATGAATTGAAATCCTTGACAAGTTGTTGAGATCGACTTAAGATTAGATAAATCATTGATCCAATGTTAAGCCATGCATGTCATCGCGCAAATTTGAGTAAAGTGATCTTAGAAAAGATGTCCCAAGTAGTGATAGATCTAGATGGTAACGAAATGCATGATCCAGCTGCTCGCTCGTAGGGTATAAGTGAAAAAGTCTAGGACAACATCATCTTCACTACACTCCATTGAGGGTTTATGGACATCATAAAGTTGTTTGATATCGTTCTACGTCTAGCATGCCTGCTTTCAGGATTAAACCTGGTAGCCATTTTACAGGATGGGCCGTGTAATCGACTCATGGCACAGCATTACGACCGCATGGGGTTATTCCATGGATTTTGGGCCACTCGCTGGAGCTACTAACATGTAGCAAAGTGCATGAAGAATGATTTTTGTAGCTGAGTGAAGATGAAAGATATTACCATGATTTGAGAAGGAGATGCAGAAGATCGAGTGGGATCGATGGACATTAACTGAGGTGGAGGAGTGGGGTGGTTGACTTCACGATGAAGATTTTGAGATGGATGATGAAAGAAGTCTCAACAAGATCGACTTGGTGATTTCTAGCTCTTTTTCTTATAGTTAGAGGTGATCTGGGCCAGTCAATGCTGACTTTTCACTCGCAGAATCTAGCAGGAGATGAGCGTGATTATATTGACTTAAGTCACACGTTCTATGTTATAAGACCATTTGCGGTGATATTGAAAATTGGTGAAGTTTATGAATCAAAGATTCAAATCTCGAGGTTCCTTGGCAGATCTTTATCGCAAAAGTCGTGTTTGTAGCGTTGTTTGTTCTTCTTTCGACTTCGTTCTAGTTTTAAAGTGCGTGGATGGAGAAAGCTCGAAGGTGGTGAGGGTGATTTACTTCTCGGTGGTGTTATATTTAGATTCACTTGCACCATTACATAGTTCGAAATGGCCTCTCCTTCTAGCGCCAAATATGTTCAAGTCTCCACACATCGGGTTTCTACAACAAAGGGGGATACCCACCCGGTCCATACCTGTGGTTCAGCAACTCCTTTCCGTTTTGGTGTAGTGGGTCCGATCGGGATAATGGGACCGGTTCCCAATATGTGTGTGTTTTTGAGTATTTGATATTTCTTTCTAAAATTCTAAGTAAAATGCTTTTAATCTATTTCTAATCTATTCATATGCAACCGTATTCTAAGAAATATCTAACTCTAAAAATAACACGGGATGTAAATCTTTCTATTTATGCCATCTAAAATGATTTCGTATAACAATTGATAATAAAGATCATTCAATTATTATTAGAAAAAAGAAATTCAATAAAGATAAACCATTTCATATAAAAATTTAGATGAAACAATTTTGAAAAACATATCGCATAATAAGCTATTCATACATCAAGCACAAATAAATAGTTATCACCATACAAAAAGTGCCAAATAATAACTCAAGCATTCAAGCATCAATATATAAATAATCGAACATAAGTATCACTTTTAACATAGAAAGCAGAAACATTTAAGAGATAAAAGTACCATTTATAATCTGGTTCTACTCATGAGCTAGAAGAAATAATGATTTATCTCTTCCTAATCCAACATCCATTAAGAGTAAAGAAATGCAACATTAGCAACAAATATTAGACACGAGATATCAATAAATCTTGTTCCATTCATTCATCAAAACCTCCTCTGAGGGTGCAAAAGTGCATGTTTTGAGGATAAGTTTTTGAAAAAAATTTCAGGACCCTTCTCTAAATGCATGAGAAGGGTTTAAATACTACTAGCAAAATCTAATTATAGTTTATTACAAAAATTTAGGATTCAGTTTAAATGGCCGATCCTTTTTCTAGGCAAAAAATAAAGTAAAACTCAAACTAAATCTAAAATTGAAAAACTATCAACTAACTACTTATGAATTTGATCTCTGAATTTGCAAGCATCCAACATTGTTTTGAGAAGAGGTGGTTGTCGACTTCAGATTTCAATTGTCCCGAAAAAGACGGAATCGGAAAGTGTAGGCACAATCTTCTAAATGAGAATTAATGATGCAATTAAGAGTGATGCATTGATCGTAGTGGTTTTACTAGATATGTCCGATAATAATCCCAATTTAATCTTGTCAATCCTTGAATTGATTTTTTCTTTTTCTTCCGCCTTTTGTTTCCATTATGTTTGCAATTATCGTGCCCTGTGAAAGATATCCCTGGAATAGTTTTTGAAATCAAATTATCCTTGTGCAAATTCTCATTTACACAATCAGTAATATTACTCGTTGTTGTAGCGACTCTCTGCTTTGCCTTCTACTGCTTCTCGATCTGTGCATCCCAATTATCGAAAAGTATTTCTTTATGATCATTATTGATAATTGGTGCACCAAACTCTTTTTTCCTTCCTCTGTCTTTTTTCCATGCCAAATAATTAGTAACTCTCTCATTAGTTATATCATAATCATGTCATAATTCTACGACATGATTAATGATTTTATCACTTTCTAGACAAAAAAGAGTTCCATTGCGAGATTTTTTGGCATAATACATCTTGTTGTTGCGATAGTTGGTTGTTTAAAGAAATAGATTATGAAATAAACTCGGAAGTTTGGGATCGTCTTTGTTCTCTTCTCGGATAATCTGTATTTGTTTCTCTTTATCGGCCACAATTTTTTGATATCCGATTTGCATCTCTTGAAGCTCTTGCTTTGTAACTTTTCAAGTTTTACTCGTGCTTTCATCGCTAGCATGAGCTTGTTGCAATTGCTTGTGTAGAACTTGTATCTAATCTTCTTTTTCATTTAATGATAGTTGTACCTGGGATGCTTTATCAATAGTTGCGGAGGCATAAGCTCCCTGTATCTGAGATAGCTTGGTAAGATTCTCGTAGGATCCATAGTAGGATCTTTCCATTAGACATCTAATTGTTCCGCATTAGGAGAGATTGCACTCTCTAAATTTCTCTTTTTCCTATGCTTCCTCACTCTTGCTTTATCTTTACGAGCTGTAGAATATATCCAGAGGAGGAATGTCCTCTATATTAAGTACAATTTCGAGAGGAGGGAGTGATAGGTATATGCTCGGTTCTCGTGACATTGCCACTTATTCTCGTGCTTAAAAATTTTGTTCTCTGTATAAGGGTTTTGTGTATTCTATCCCTTCAACATTAAGAAATTCATTAAAAGTTTCCCATTCTTTATCTAATTGAATGTCGGTGGATGGTTGTTGTACGAGTGGGAGGTGGAAGATTCAACCGTGGAGTGGTTGAAGTCTGTAGTTGTGAAATCTCTTTTTGACTAAGTTGTATCTTTCATCGAGCCTTCATCTTTATCAGACTTTTGAGAACGTTCGAAATTTCTTTGTCGACTTTGATTTAGACTCGCGCATTCGAGCTACCATTGAGACTAACACTAGAAGTTGGTTCCCTTGTAGGTTCCAAGCGTAAATTATCCAAAGGGATAGTAGTTAATCTTCTTTCTCTATAGATTTTAAATTCCTGAAATACTTACGGGGAAAAAGCTGTGTTTGAGCTAAATGCAAAAATTTCTTTAAATGAACATTTTTTCTTGAAACATATCATCAAAAAGGATCTTCTTCTCTAGAAAATGCTCTCACCTTAAGCTGTAGTGGTGAAATCTTTGACAACATCATATGGATCAAATAGTATTCTCGAAAACTTGAACAATTGTAAGCATGTAATATTGCTTACCTCTTTGAATGCATGACCAACATCAAACAATGAAAATGCTCTACAGAGTCACAGAAATTGTGGCTAGATGGCCTTCTTCTTATCCCTTAATTCCTTTTTCAAACCTCCTTCACCATAGGTTTGGTATGAAATTTCTCGAGCTATAAGTTTATCCGGAACATACAAGGGTAAAACATGAGGAGAAGCAGAGCTTCCAAAAACCCTTACATAGGTAAACAACTCTTCTCCAAACCACCATGCGACAAGGAGAATGTCGACTTCGCTTCGAAGAAAACCTTGGAGCATCCTTATTATACAATATTCATGCATCGATGGCAACATTATGCCATGGAAAATCTTGTAAAAATGAGGAACAAATTTTGATTCCACTAGTTCTTTGTGATACACATGAATAGGAAAAGGATCATGAATTGTCCATTTCCAACCCATTAAAGGGAATTTAGAAACAAAGAAAATAGAATCCATAACATAGCGAGACAGATAAAAAGGAGGATAAATCCTCTCGAGAGATAGTCCATTTAGACCAAAGTAATTGAAAATAGCGGTGGCTAAATTATCGGACAGATATTTTGGACCGAGTCCACAATGGTAGCGTTAACAACAACATTTAATAACGAAATCCATTCGAGCAAGACCTTATTTATGTCGTGCTTTCCAAAAAGCCTACATAACATAGAAATAGCAAAACAATAGGGAGAGGTGAGTGAACCGATCTTGTACATACCGTGTTTGTCTTTCTTCAATGGTTCATCTCTTTTGGTCCATTCCTTTGTGAATTCACGCCAAAATTACATTTTCCCTGGAAAATTTCTCCATAAATTGTTTGTTGTAAGTCGCCTAAAGTCTCGAAAGTGATACATAAGCCTCAAATCTTCTGTAGTGAATGACCCGATGAGCTCTTGATGCTGGAGTTCTAAATTGCCCGTCCGAAAATATCGGTGCTATCCAACACCCATTTTACCATATTTGTATACGGAAGAATTCTCGGTCTTGTCTGCTATCCGATGCAAAAAATGAACAAGCCAATTTTGTAAGAGATGCTTCAGATGAATTACTTGAACTCGCGATAGTCGTGACTTCCATTACTCAGGGATTTTCTTCTTCGAGCGGATTATGCATTCCTTCCGAGTGGTGATACCGGCATCCTTGTTGCAAGCGGGATTCGTCATACAAGGAAGCCATCTCTTTGTTTTCGAACTTGGAGTTTTCTCTTTCTTTCCCATAATACTCACGTGAATGCTTTGTATAGTCTTTTTCTCCTTCACGCCTACGGTTTTACGAATTAAGTGAGAGTAATGACATGAGAAAGGTGATGGGATAGTTTTAAATGCTGATAGTGGATGAAATATATTATTTTAACATGAAACAACCTTTCAATCAAAACAAAAATCCTTTTTATCAATAATTGACAATCCATTCATTAATTCAATCATTAAAGCGCATAATGGATATCGATTTATGAAAATATTTTCTTTGGACATCCGACTTTTAAGAATTTGTGACACTGCAATCATGTGATTTTCTATGCAATATCGCAATATCGCAATATCGCGGATCATAGCTTCTCAAATCGAAATCATCACGTAAGATCACAATTATCACAAATCACAATATTCACGAATCATGAGTCTCATAGTATCGCTGAAATCGCAATATCGCAAAATATAATATATGAAAATTATTTGTTAAACATCTTTTTCATGCGATATGTGGTTTGCAATCAATATTTTAATGCATAGTTTTTTTGGGATGCGCTATCGCAATATCGCGAAAATCACAATTTAAAAGATTCACGCTTACAAAGGATGTCTACTTATTACGATGGATGCGATATTTTCTTCAAAGAAAAGATTTTATTCTAATTTATCATAAACTTAAGTGTATTTAATGATTTTCTAAGGAATTTCCATAAGTTATGATAGTAAGTTTTATTTGAGAAAGGAAACAAGAACTAATTAATTTTTTGGATTTTTTTGACTAAGGGTCCCCTCATATTTAGTATTATTACTAATATTTAAATAAAAGTTGTTGGCTTGCTCAACACTTTCTACACATACTTCATCTAATTTATCTCGGGTTAAACATCGCGATTAAGTGTGTTTCTACGTAGGAATGTAGCCTCCTACATACTTCAAGAGTGTGTCTTTTGAGTCAAGTCTACTGCAAAGCACATAATCCTTTTTCCCAAACTCTGGTGGTATACTCTTGGACCCTTTGACCTTTAGTCAGTTTCAAATTTTTCCTCATGTGCTTTCTGCCTATAGTCTAATGGTTAGAATTGTCTTTTAATGGAAGATATGAGTGACCTTAAGTAATCACTGGAAATCTTACCATGGGTCGATCATTTCCTCTTATGTCTTTTTGCCTCACCAAACTAATGCTTTACTCGCTTCTAGCCTTAATGGAAGCCAATTGGTTTTTAATATTGTCTTCTTGGCATGATTTTGAATTCTACAAAGTAGTATAATTCACGAGTCCAGTGTCTATCAAAGCATTAACTTCTCCGTGTATATGGAGGGTTCAAATTTGATGTCTCAATCCTGAGTGCTCGAGTCTTGCAACCTTGGGATCTTGGAATAAGTATGGGCATGAGTTTTTGTAGTAGAATTTGGAAGATGAATATGTAGGATGTGCCTAGTGGTGATGCAGGGTGGTGGAGAAGGAGGTGGTTTTCTCCACCACCAGATTGGAAAGCTCCTTCTCTTTACTCCTTTTATCTTGGTTTTTGAAGATTCTTCTGTGAGGATGTCATGAACTACTGTGACCATTTGCCATAAAAGCTTCATACCTGAGTTTTCACCACCATTTTAATTTCTTCGAACTCCTTCTTGACATCCTCTTCTCCTCAAAATGTTCATGAAAGTGCTTCATGGCTGACATTTTGGTTGTTTATTCAAAGCTCTACCGTCGTTATGGCTTGCATTCCGTTTCAGCACTGTAAACCTCTTATGTGCAGCTCATTCCTCTGCACTTCAATTGTTTCCTTGAGTGGTCCTTTGGGCCAAAGGATGCTTTGCTATCTCGAGCCTTCTTCCTCCTTCTTGTCCTAACTTCTAGGCCATGCTCGTGACGGCTTCCCTTTCTCCTCTGCTGACCTCAATCTTGTAGGTAATCGTACCTTGCACTATTAAAAACACTCTTGAAAGTAAAACAAGCAAGCAGCTTGTTCTCTCGATACCAAATTGAGTCTGAAATTACTTGCTAGTTTAATGTTGTGTGCTGAGTTTCATTTCAGAGATATAAACATTTATTTGCATTTTTTTACTTTATCCTTCATGAGTTTTTGAAAGTAGCGTGATTGGAAAAACAATGTACTTAATGGCAGGATTGGTGAGTTTTTCATAATCTTAAAAACATAATTTTAAAATGACATAACATAAAGCAGCTAGTAAACCACAGCAGCTTATAGCGCTTAACACTAGAGAATTTGAGTAAAGGAGTTTCACCCTGCCTAGAGCTGCATCTCCTGCCCAGCATCTTCATAGTGTGAAACCTTTGTATTAGCTTCAAGTCGTGCTCAAATTTATGTTACAAGCTTTCAGAACCTCTTGGAAGCTTGTTCCAATGAGTTTATAACATCATAATCTCCCAAAAATAACTACTACTCGTATTGGGCTACTGGATGCTACGGAAATGACCTCTAACACCTCGTTGACCTCACCTTCAAAAATCTTTAAATGTACTCAAAAACATGTAAACCACACTTTCTCTACTGCATCGCAACCTACTTCCATTGAGTTCCTAACGCATGAAAATTAGTCGGGATGCCAAACTCTTTATTGAGCTTAGTTTGGTCGAAAGAAAATTGAGTGAGTTATTGACCAAAACTCGTTTTGCATCCAATTTCTCCTCCAAAACTAGAGAAGTCGCAAAGTTAAATTCCTAAAATTGGCAATCGCATGAAAGTAGTGTTGCTCTCAATTTTCAACAAAATAGCTGAGAATTAACTAGTGCTAGTCGCACTACAAGAAGATAAGTGTGGTTTTAGTGGGTGTTAGCATGTTAGTTCGTATGTTGTTTTAAATGTAACTAAACCACATTAAAATTTAATTACTGTCATTATACAACACCTACCATTTGCTTTTGGTAAAGCTCTGTTTCACATGTATAAATTTCTTTATCGTAGCTAGCCGACTCTCGATCCCAAATGTCGACATATATACTTTAAATGAAGCGCAGTAAATATTTGTATAGACTCACGACGCGGAGACGGTTAGGCATGCGCTTTGTCGGGCAGAGGTTGGGGTTCAGCCTCGGAATCTCAGTATATAATTTTGTGCCGACTGGTGGTGTAGCCTATCGCCAACTTTCACCTACCCGTAATTTTCAGCTGCCACCGTACTTTGGTTAACGCCCGTTGCTTTCCTACGATTAGCTGAGAGATCCTTCAAGTTGGAAATGGAACTATATATATATATATATATATATATATATATATATATATATAATAATATGTATATGTATGTATGTGTATGTGTATGTATGTATGTATGTATGTATGTATGTATGTATATATATATATATATATATATGTATTGAAATGATTTCAAATCATATATTCAATGTTTCAAACTCTGTGATATAATCAAGAATTCATACCTTCTAACCGCTACTACCATGGGAGGGGTACGTTGCATGCCATGTGGCCCACCCCCATTGGCCACCATATAACGAAATGGCAACTTAAATAAAATTCCACTTGGACTTAGGAACAAAATTTTTCACTTCCTAGTCCTCATCCTAAAATCAGGTGGTGCCACTTGGCATAGTATCATTGGTTGTTTGAGAGGTATACCCGCAAATCGCTGAATTGTGCGCCATCAACATTAGTACTGCTCTCTCGGGCCATTTCTGTGCCTATTTCTGCAAAATGACCATCAAACTATGATCTCTGCTTTGTGTCATCCTGGTTTGGTGAAAATGAGTTGCACTGTGAGAGCCATTGCGTCAGCTCTATCCTCAGCCATTCAGAGTTTGAAGCTACCTTTGAGCACTTTACAATTTTTAGCTAAAAACTTGAGCTCAGATCATTTCAAGAGGAAAAGGATTTGTAAAGGAAAAATGGCATTTTCAGCACATTTATCATGAAAAATAATGGAAATTAGGAGAAAAGGAGGGTGAAAGGTTAAAAGGACTTGCATAAGAGAAAAATGAAGTAAAATAATGGAAAATGAAGAAAACTAGAGGCCTCATCAATAAAAATTTTTATGAGGATCTAGTTGGTACTTTTTGCAGTCTCAGATTTTGGAGCTCTCTCATTATCTCTCTCTCTCTATCTCAATCTTGGATACTTAGATGTTTTCTTGGAGAAAACTGGCATTGGATCAATAAAGGAAAAAGAAGGAAAAGATGAAGGAAGGAGCAAGCAAGAAGAGCGAGATCGAGTAGTTACAACAATATTATTTGCAAGTATTTATTTGCATGTGTTATTTCCTTGCTATATTTGGCATGCATGGTATTGCATGTGGTTATTTTATTTCATGGCATGGGTTTTTTCCAGGTGTGACAATTTTTTCATCCTAGCCTTGTCATATCTAGATAACCGTAATGTGATGGGTTCTCATGTTTTGGTTTAGATGGATTGTTGGATGGATTCAAAGTTGAGTGATGTGGATCTCTGAAAGGGAAAACACATGGTCTAGTGATCCCTAAACTAGACTGAGGATTACGGTCAATCCACTAGCCTAGTGACCCCTAACCCAAACTGTGGGTTGTGGTATATCTAGGATTGTGTGCCTCGGTGGGCCTAGGAACCATTGCTAGTGAATGGAGGGATATATGGTAAATACAAGAGGTGTATTGATCTCTGTTGGGCCTAGTAGTCCCGAGATGGGATGTGTGGAAAATCTTGGGGAGTGGGTCTTGATGTAGGGCCTAATGATGCGTAGATCAAACTTTGGATTACTGTAAAGCCTAAGAGACTAGGAGGCAGTAAAATTCCTTATGGTGTAGGTGGAGAAATATAGTAGCATCCATGCTTTTTTGGTTCCTTTTGGTTGGTTATGAGTCCCACATTCATGCTTGGAATATGGCACGAGGGTGATTTTCTGAAGAAGAATATTTAACGTCGACGTACCTATGGTCAGAACGGAATCGTGGTAGTCCCATCTGTTGAGGGTTCAGCCATGTTTTAGCCGCAGATTGGCAGAGACCAAAGATGAAGACAACATGCAAACCTTTGGTCCGCCCTAGACCCTAGCCTGGACCCTGGGAGGATCCTCCAAATGCGAGAGCAAAGAATGATGCTGCATCTTTGGAAGTCCAAAAGCGAGATGTTAGCTGGTTGCTGAAGCACACAAGGGGTTTTAAATGGTTTGGTTGAAGGTTGCTGGGTTGGTCACGAGATCATGGACCGAGAAAGCAATGGGAGAAAAGGAACAAAGGCGTGCAGACATTTCAACAAAGAGGACAGGTCTGGTACTGCACATCCATTGAGCTATGTGGAGTCGCGAAAGGAAAGTACTTTGCATCCACTAGCCAAGGCTTTCAAAGGACGAGTCATCTACACACTAAAGGATATTTTAGGTAGATGATGAATGGAGTGGAACATTAAGGAGGGAAAGTGGAAGAAGAAAAACGTAAATTTACGATATGGTCAAATTACGGTCAATGCTCGAACCTGCTTGGATATATCAATGACAAAGACAAAGACACTTATGAATGGACGGTCATTGCTCCAGTACTTTAACAACTCGAGAAAAATGATAAATATAACAAAAGCATCCAGAAAAACCCCAAGTTCGCCCTTAATGACGGTAATAACGTCGCTGTTGGTTCATACGCCGTTCATATGAACAGCACACAAAGCAACATTGAGTAGGGAGAAAGCGAGAAACGCCGCAGCACTAACAAGGTGAATATCGTTGCCGCCGACGCCTGCCGAAACAGCAGAGCAATGTAATGAACGAGTTGGCATGTAATAGCAATAGACGGATGCAACGATATGCTTTGATTAATAATGCAAAAATAATCATGTGACTCCAGTAGCTACAATCCCCAATCCGGACTTTCCTCCCAACCTATTACAATACCTGCTATCTATCCCGAAGCATTAACAGGTCAGTGATCTCAATAAGATGCCCAAAAAGCCCCGAACAACAACCTTTACGGTGGATGCCGAAGTTTATATGAGGGAAGGGTAGAAAATGAATGAGAAATTATATAAATACTGTTAAGGCAAGGATGGTGGAAGTGTTACTTGCCGCTTAATGGCTGACGTGGTACTCGCCGAACTATTTGGAAGTGCATGGAAGCGCAGGAAATTGACCTACGGTATATTTCTTCAGGAACCCTTATGGTGGTGGAACCGTCTTTGCCAAAATGAGCTTATTTGGTGGAAGAATAAGATGGCTATGCTTCTAATATTTTGTTTATTGTCTTCGTGGTTTGAAACGAACGCAATTAATCTTTTAGGAGCTAGAGCATGGTCGTATGGTGTATGCAGGTAACGCTTTTCTGTGATATTGCCACAGATAAGACTTTTACGGTGTGTTCTTGGTCTTGAGCGTACGCAGTCCTTTGAATGCGGGGTTACGCGTTTAATATACTCGGCTTAATAGTCTTAATCCCCTTTAAATCATGACCTGTTGCCGTAGCGGCTCAAATAGCCATCTACGTGACATGCACGCCTTAAATAAACATATTATAAGCAAGGCGTTAGGTGAAATGTTGTGGAGGTGGAGAAAGCGGTAAACGCTGTCTCGCCAAAGTTTATGCGGTGGCGTTACCTGACAACAACACAGGCGTGAATACCGAGACGGTCCACAGTGAAGCGATAAATCTAAGCAAGCGGTCAGGAGAAATGAGCGGTCGCAATGGCTCGAAGCGTCGCAGCCGGAGAAAAGAACAGTGCTTCATTAATTGAGTAAATGAAGAGATAGGATGCATGTGGTATCGATCATTAGGTAAAACGGTGATGAGATCAAAGCGGAAAAGCGATAAAACTACGTTATCGTCCCAGGTAGCGTGATTGCAGCGGTAGCCGTTTAGTCGAGACGCAAATCATGGTTCCCGCTAATAAATGAAAGAAGGCGGCAGCTGATGATATGATCATCAAGCAATTCAGACGAAAGATGAAGACGACGAAATCAAGTCATTCAATGATAGCGCTTAATGTGACCTGCGATTACGATCGCGGAAAATTCGGTAAGCGATGACATCGAATAGCAGGTTGAATGAATGAATGATTAGATCGGAAGAACGAAGGAAGGTTGCAATGAATCAGAGATGGAAATAAAACTTAAGTTGTGCCATTCGTGCGGCCGGATAAAGCTCACAATCATCGGAGGGAGAAACGAGAGGCAAGGAATGACGATTATTGGTAGCTAAGATGCGAGAGATAGGTGGCGGTGTGAAGAAGACAGAGACTTTGATAATCGGAGAATTAGGGCAGTTTGATTATTGAGCGAGCGCGGTGGTGCTCATCGCAGGTCTCATGATAGATCGATGGCAACGTCGCGAGACTTGTTGTAATAAAAACAATAGCATTGCTATTTTCAATAATACCAGGGTTTAACTCCCACTTGACTTCCGGTGCGATAAGCGCTAGGGACTTAAACATGGTCCCTAGTATGTAGGCATAAATAATGAAGTAATTGAAAGCTTCTTGATGAGGGCTTGTTCACTAACAAAATTAAAAGTGGGTTTGTACATTTTAAATGAGATTTGAAGGTTGAGGAAGGGAGGCCATGATAGAGAATAGGGAAAAATTGCCATCAAAGAGGTGAGGCCACGAAATTTAAGGGAACTTGGGGGGGATTGTAAGTGAAGAAATAGAGAAAGGAGACAAAAGACAAAGCAAGAGCTTGGGGAGTAAGTAAGAAAAAGGCCTTGGGCATTTCTTCGTCAACGAAGAAGGCTTTATAGTAGGAATACGTGGAAATTTATCAGGATAAAAAGACATGGAAGCTAAGAGCTGTGTTTTCGACATTCATGAAGACTCATGATAATTTATAGCCCCTATGCACTTGTGAAAAATTTATGAGAAATTCATAATTGGGTCCACATGAGATGGCTTCTTCTTGAAGGAGCTAAATTTGAAAATTTAGTCTACCCAGGTGTGGGCAGTGCACACGCCCGAGACCATCCATCTCTTTCTTTGATCCTGTGCCCTGACTGTAACAACATATTCAATGAAAATACTTCCAACCAACTACCTACCCACCTATAATTCTAACATTTTTTTCTTTACAGGTGCATTTAAGACTTAGGATAGCACCACCATTAATATTTACAAACGAGGAAAAAAATAAACCTATTCTACTTCTACCTTATTACTCCATGAGACCTGATTGAACTACTTAATTCTCATATGTTCTATACACTACTACATAACAAGTTAAGCGTCACTTAGGTTTCTTCCTCGACTAAGACTGGCTTGAAACAACTAATCTACTTGCTCATAGGCCAGGCTTTATTGAACATTATTTTCCTACTGCCTACTCTAGCTGAAGAAATTTGTCTAGCTTATAAAGCATTGTCTTCTGATATGTGATCCAATAGTGATCCCATGATTCCTTCTTGTAACTCACTTGGGCTGTCTGCAGATAAATGAGGCAACTCCCCTCTCTTTTTGTTCAAAAATAACCAGAACTGAAAAAAAAGTTCTTGTGTAGCAACATGTTTTGCTTTCCGTTGACTGTAAGTCCTTCTTCAAATGTGCTAACAGGAAATGTTATAAGGATAAGTAGAAATGATACATTGTAGTGTCTGGCCCAGTGGCTTCGACCGGGATCTCTTCTTCCTTTGGATGCAGAGCTGAAGACTCTGTTAGATGAAGTGTCTCATGCATCTTCGGCTTGGAGGGGACTCATATTATATGTGGTGTTGTCCTCTTGGAGCTACGATGTATTATAACTCGGGTGTCTTTGAGCTGCAGCAGAAAGATCTATGTGTCTCTCGACGAGGTGTATTCCTTTGGCCCACTCTTTTTTAGCTCGGCTCCTTGCTCTCCCGACTACCTTGGGAACCTCTGCTGCATATACTCATCCTTACGAAAAGAAAGAGCGCGCTGCAATCTGTGATGATGCGGGGTAGCGAGAATGAAGATTCAATGAATCTTCTGTCTGCTATTATGCTAAACCTATGTGGTGTCCTCATCGTGAGCCGACCCGATCCACCATTAAGTATAAAACGAGGTCTTTCTTCGTCCTGATGTAGAGAGTCTTGAATCTTGAATCTCAAGCTAAATAATAATTGTGATGGTGTGTGTTCACGAAAGATGTGGGGTGATGGTTTAATATCCGGTCAATCTCTTCCTTTGTCCAAAAAGGGTTCCTCCATCATGGACAAAGGCATCTAGTCTCATTATTGCTATTTGGTAGGCGGGATTTCTCTTGGTATCTTCTTTAGCATGAATACACTCACCACCTGTAGTCCTTTCTTCTTGGTAATTTCCCTCTGTTTTTATGGGTCTGATATTTCTCTTGAGTACGTATAACAAAGGTGTGAACAACATTGAACGATTCACCGTCACACCCTCTTCCCATCTTCACTGGATTCTTAGCAAGCATCTGTAAGTCCTGCTCTCTTCTAGATCTTGGGTTGTTCTTATTCACGAGATATTGCTGGGTTATTCTAAATATCATTGCGTTCCATATTTATGTTTAGTATGTCTCCATTACACTTTACATTTAAAAGTGTCTTTGTCTTTATTGTAAAGCATTATACTTTGCATCCCTGTCCATGTTTGAATTCATGCTTTTACAAGGGCTCTCTGTCTTCTCAACCGATTCATAGTCCTTCCTGGTGGGTCATTAGGTCTTTGGATGTAGAAGTGTGGAGGTAAAACGGTGGATAGATTGCTTCCCCCTGACAGGTTCTTGTCCACCATCCATGTCCCGATGCTAATCTAAGGAAAAATGGTCTCTCCAATTAGATGCAGCATTATTTGGTGACAGCAATGAAACCTCAACTTCTCAGCGATTCTTAGCTCTCGGGTCGTCCCCAGTGGAGTCGCCATTATGTTGGGGGGTTCCCATGTTTTGGCTTGGGTCCAACAAAAGACAAAAATGAACAATAAAACACTTTGCCTTCCGGGCCTAGGGTCTGACCCTCTGGACTTGGGGAGAGGATCTCTTGTGGTGAAATGATGTATCTTTGAGCTCACGTGAAGATGTTGAAGCTGGTTATGACTTTAAAGGGGTTTTAAATGGTTTGAGATTTGAAGGAGTTCTTTGGGTTGGTCAGGGTCTGGATAGAAAAGAAAATGGAGAAAAGGAACAAGGTGGCAGGACATTCAGCAAAGAGATGAGCTAAACGATGCCATCCATTGGGCTGTAGGTATGAAAATTACTTGCATGCCTAGCCACAGGAGGCATAAAGGCAGGTCATCTAAGAGATCTTTTGGAGGCAGGTGATCAGAATGGGGCTGACAGGGAGGAAAGTGAGAGAAAGACAGCAAGTTTCTGTCTATAGTCAGGTCGGTGTTTAACTCATACACCAGCAGGACATATAAAGACGGCCTCAAAAAAAAGACTGAGAGCACAGATGGGACAGAGATAAACAACATCCAGTGCTTCCAAAGCTGGAAAGAGCAGAATCATGCTAACAAAGCATCCAAAAGCAAACCCCAGTTCATATGTTTGACGGAAATAACATCGCCTGCTGGTTCAACCATTGAGTGCTGGGCATTTGCAATGACTTGTGCAAAGTGAGGAGAAGCAGAAACACCACGGCAGGGCACCCCTGGTTGATCTATGTATGCTTGTGCTATGGAAAAACATGGCTAGTGAAAAATGCCTGGCAGAACGAGAGTTAGAAAAACATCACCAATAGCAATAGACCAGGATCTGTAAATGTACTTTGATTAATATTTAAAACGGTGATAACCATTTTTAGGCTCAATACATTAATCCTACTTTCCTCCCAGCCCTGTGCATTTTCTCACCTTTCTCCCTCCCAAGTATTCATGGTCAGTGAATCCCTCTAATATGAGGTCTTATGACGAACAACCGCCTTTACAAAGATTCGTTTTCTGGGGTTTTTAACAGAGAGTAGAAATGGTGAGGTAGTCTCGTGGGCAGGATGGTGGAGGTGCCCTTACACTCATGTGTACTATAATGCCTCTGTTGACTGTTGGAGCTATGGGTGGAAGGTAAACCTACAATGTATTCCTTTGGTGCCATGATACAATCCCCGGAACTACTATGCTGTACCCATTGTTGTTGGGTGGAAGGTGCTGCAGTGTCTACTTTATTCACTAAATGTCTTAAATAGGTTTGGTGGTGCAATTAATCTTTTACAGGAAGCAAGGAAGGCATGGAGATATTTGTGGAGAAAGATTATTATACAGATGGCAGCAACGATATTTAAACACAGGATAAAATTTCTGATGTGTTCTTTATTGTTGTTCTGTCTTGATCCTTTGAATACGGGGTTAATTTATTATAGCAAATAATCCTTCTTCCCCTTATTTGATTAATTGATGTATTACTTAAATTGCTAACATAAATTATCAACCAGGGATTCGTAAGCTGACGAAGTGTGGCGCACTATATGTGCAAGATAACCTATCTCTTACTTTTTGTCGCTTTTGGATTTTTATGAAATTCTAAAAGACAAGTATGGTTATGGATATTCAAGGCAATGATGTCCTTTATAATGATTTACCAACTTGAAACTGAAAAAGGAATTTGAAACATACAATGACAAAACTTGAAAGGAAATGAAAATGTGCTGCTGAAATGAAAAAAGTGCTGCTAATCTAATAAATCAAAACAGTGAACTAGTGAGCATGAAACCAAACTATTCTTGTTGTTGTCTAAACACAAAAGAACTATGCTGAAAGAAATCCAAAAGTTGCAATAAAGTAAATCTAAATCAAATTACATCAACTTGTCTTCTGATCCCTCATCATTAGTCCAGCTATGATTTTTGGAAGTAACCATAAACAACTTGAGTAACTGATATCTAACTTGCAGAAAGTAAACTAATATCAAACCACACATTCATAATTCAATCCCTCACCATCAGTCCAGCTGTGGCTTTCGGAGGTAACTGAAGATGTCATGCACAATTTAATATTTCTAACTTGCAGAAAGGAAACTAATATCAAAATACACATCCATAATTCAATCCCTCACCATCAGTCCAGCTGTGGCTTTCGGAGGCAACTGAAGATGTTATGAGCAATTTAATATATCTAACTTGCAGAAAGGAAACTAATCTCAAACTACACATTTCATAATACAATCCCTCACCATCAGTCCAGCTGTGGCTTTCGGAGGCAACTGAAGATGTTATGAGCAGTTTAATATATCTAAATTTGCAGAAAGAAAACTAATATCAAACTACACATTTCATAATACAATCCCTCATCATCAGTCCAGCTGTGGCTTTCGGAGGTAACTGAAAATGACATGAGAAATTTAATATATCTAAATATAACTACTGAAGCAAATGTGCAAGACTGAAATAAACAAAGCAATACCGGAATTAAACAAAAACTAAGAAAAATAAATTAACAGCAGAACAATATTGATTCCATGTCATTAGTCAAAAGATATGCAAATGCCCGGGCTGCCATGAAAAATTATGCTAAAAGCTATGATTTCAGAAAGCAATCTAAGTAAGGAAATATGACAAACAGAATTGAAAGCAACTTATCTAGAAAACATGTAAAAGCCTCCTTGGATAGCAGGGGCCCTCTGCTACCAATTTGGTGAAGTCCTTCAGCTCCTTAAAGTTGTAATCAAAACACCATCAAAGAACTGAATTTCTCTATTAAAAAGAACTCACAAATCTACATCCCATTCCATCTTGAACTTAGTTACAAATCTACTTCTTCATTACTTTCTCATTACTTTCTCATTACTTCTTCATTACCTATGATAGGAGAAATCTTCTCCTATTTATACAAAATATGAGGAGACATCTCATTAATGGGAGTCCATGAATCTCTCCCTCCATCTCTAGAGTTACAATCAAAATAGGAAATGATAAGACACATGTCTTTCTAGAGTTTCAACACAACTCGAGGAATGAGACACATATCCTCTTAGAGTTTCAATACAACAAGGAAGTGAGACACATATCCTCTTGATCCCATAATCTTCTCCAACCAAATTCGAATTTGGCCTTAGAGTGCCACATAAGGATCTTCTAGAAGTCTCCTTTTGACCTACACATGTCACAAAACTCATAACACATATATAGATATATGAAACTATGTTAATTTTCTAGTTTCTAATCATAAATTCACTTAAAATACATAAAATAAATAACTTTGGAAAACAAGGATCATAACCCATATATTTATGTAAATGGTTATTTGATGTAGGGTTTTAGGTCAAATGGCTATGAAATAAGAGCTAAATGGTTATGACATAATGGAAATATGTATGAATATGGAGAACATTTTTATGACTCACCAAGTCACTATTTTCTCCTAAGTTTAAAGCTTTCAAAATTTGACCTTTATATACATCCTGAGTAGCCAACTCAGTGAGAGGAACATAAATTTTGATTTTGGCTATCTCACTTTCCAAATTGAAAGGAGACTGACTTTTTGAAAGGTTCAATTCTGTCTTGTTGGCTACTATTTTATTGGTAGAATCAGTTTGCTGATTCTCACTATGTACAATGTTTGAAGTTGTTTTATCAGGAGCATTAGCTGCAATGCTAGTGTTACTAGTTTCTTGACTTGGTTTATCATTAGTTTGGATGTATTTTTATTTGTTTTTGCCAGAACTTTCAGTTGTTGATTTGTTACTTTCAACAATCACTTTAGGAGTCTTTTCGGGTCTCTTTTTAATGGTGATTTTAGAGGACTTTGTTTTGGGAGTGTCAATATTCTTCTTGCTTCTAAGATCATATTGTTCTTGGACCTGCATGATGGCATTTTCGAATCCCAACCTATAATCTTCAGATTCTAACCCTTCCTCATCCCAATGTGAGTATGAGGTCTGATTGTCCTCTGTAGAAAAGGTGTGATCTTGGTTATCTACTTCCACCATGTTTATGGTAGTTCCCTCTGATTCTTCTATTATTCTCTCATCCTCATCAAGGAAATTCTCTTGGAATGGAGGTATGACTTGTTGATCAGAGTCCCTTTGTCTGTTTGGGGGGTTGTTTCTCCTAAAATTTTGGTTCTGGTTTTGATTTTGGTTTATGTTTTTATTGTTGAATTGGATCACCATTTTCTCCATCATTCTCTCCATCCTCTCCATGTTTTTTGCCAGACTATCATATTTGGGATCAGATGAAGAAGCTATGTTGTCATCCCTATAGGTTACCTTTTTCTCAGCCCTCATTCTAGCTCTTTTTTCAATCAGGTTTGCTTCTACACTCACTGCTCTTTTCTGCATGTCTTCTAATGTGTCATAATCTCTCTCCCTAAGCTGATAGGCCATATGAACATCAAAACCTTTAGGATATTTCACTAAGGCCATTCCTTGGGGAGGTTTCATGTGTGGTGGAAGAGCATTGTAGACACGGTTAAATCTAGTGGAGTAGTCATGGACACTATCTCCTTGATTTCTTTTGAGGTTCTTATATTCTGCTAGTATTCAGAGTGGGTTGCTTTTGACTTCCCATTTGTTTATAAAATTTTGATGTAAAGAGGGAAGGTCATGGATGCTATTGGGAGGTAAGCCTTTAAACCACTTCTTTACCTCTCCTCCTAAACTCTGAGCAAAGATTCTCATTTTGATATTTTCATCTTCAATTTCCATATATTCAAAGGCATCTTCCATCCTATCTACATGATGTTGAGCTGTGGAGGATTCCTTTCCAGTGAAATGAGGGATTTTGGATTGTTTGTCATTGGATAGTGGAGCCAAAGGCTATGGTAACACCAAGGGAGCGTACCATGCTGCCATGATAGTGTTTTGTGGAGGTAAAGGATTGGTTTGAGTAGTAGGTATATGGATGACAGAAATTCTAGGACCAACAACAAACTGTTGAGCTGATTTAGGGTGAGAGAGGCCCAAGTTTTGAATGAAATGAATATCAGGAGGTGTTGATGGAGGGGTTTCTCTGTCCCTAATGTGTTGACCACTATGTGGTGGTGAACTCGGAGGCTCTAAGTCATTCTGATCTATAGCACTGAATGACCGTGTTCTTGGTATATCACTTGGTAAATCTAAGTCAATTTGAGTGTCTAATAGAGCTGCAAAGTTTTCGAGTGATGAATTAGCTCTATTAATGTGTCTGGAAATAGTTGATTCTTTAGATGTGAGAGACTTCCTAAGAATTCTCTCTGGATTATCAATTATTTTAGGTGGGTTTGGATTAGGATAAGCTCTAGTGTGGATTGTTCTTGAAGCCAGTATGTTAGGCCCTAAAGACTCAACAAAGAAAGTAAGCTAGATATGACAGTCTTTGAGTGGAAAACCTATCTTCAAACAAAGAAGCTTAATCCTATGTGTTTCTTTGGTATGGATGATGTTGTAATGAAACTGGTCTCCCAGTGGAGTCTTGTGAAAACAAAGATAATCAGCAAGCCTACTGATCACCAGTGGAGTCTTTTGGTCATTTTGGAATTGTGGAGTCGCCAAGTGGAGGGTTTAAAGTGTTTCAAGAAGGTTTACTATCCACCACAATGATTAACTACCAAATCAAGGCTACTAGTCTTCTTTGAGTTCTTATAAATGTTTTAAGGAATGTTTTACTCAAATTTTCCCCAGCGGAGTCGCCATTATGTTGTGGTTCCTATGATTTGGCAGATTTGGAAATACCAAATGATAAGAAAACATCAAACCACTTTGGGATCTCAGGATCTAGCCCTCCTGGATCCATAGAGGGATCTCTCTATAAAAGGCAGAGAAATAGTGAAGTTCAATTTAAGGTATTAGGCTAGTTATAGGGCACAAGGGTTGTTGTTTGTTTTTGTTTTGTTTGTTTGGTTGGGAAAACATGAGAGAAGGGTTCAATGTAAGGTAAAGAAGTGAGAAAAGAAGGATATTTGGAAATGGGGAGATAATTCAAAGAAAACACAAGTCCATTGGGCAATGGGGTCATAAAAGGGTTTACATGCAATTCGATATCCAAGGCTTTCAAATGGGCTAGTCATCTAAATCAGAGGATCTCTTAAGATGATAGTATGGGATGAAACAATAAGGAAATGAAGGTGAATGACAAGGAAACCTTACAAGGTGACCACTTAGGAGAAACTATAGGGATAGGGCATGCCTTAACTGTCTATGATCAAACTCCTAATGAGGCTAACTCTTCAGATGCTAGAAAACATTCAAGATGGACACAAAATGAAGCCTAAGATGAAAGAAAGAATTTTAACCTTCTCTGCTTTTGACATTCAACTTAAGGGATCTCAAAAAGGCAAACTGTTGGAAAAGGACCCTAGTGAGACAGAACTAAATCTAAATCTCCAAGTTTCCCAATTCTTTCAGTTAAATCCAGACAATAACATCTAAAAACAGACTCTAAATTCATACATCAGCAAGCATGGATAAAACCAACTACTATACTGGTTAAATTATCTTGAATTTGTTCTTAGATTACACAATCAGGAGAAAACATCAAAGATAAGAAGAGCAGGAAACATTAGGGTACTTTACAGTAGTATATCCTAAGCTCGATTACCAGTTCTTATCAGAGAAATGAAATGTGGTGCATAACAGAGGGAAAAACAATAAAAGATAGAACACTTCACCACTTATTTAGATCAGGATCCAATTAACATGCTTGTCATATTAAAGAGCAACACCAATCACATACATCATTGTCCAGTAGCTTGATATCAACTAGAAATCATCTCCCAGCCTATTTTACAACTAATACACTCAAAACTCTATCTCAATGAAATAGCTTACAATCCACGGTTTGCCAACATTTAAAATGTATTTCTGAAGAGTTCTTATCGTTGAAAGAATGGCTGTAAAGGTAGATAGAAATTAAATGCATCATTAAAACAGAGGGAGAAGTGTTTTTGGAGAACATTCTGTCTTAATATCCCTATATTTACTTTCAATACTCTTCGGATGAACTAGGGGTCTTCGATATGCTGATAATTACTTCAGAGGTATGTTTCTGAGGTACTTTCTGGATGTTTTGTACTCTGTTTGTACTCTGGGACAAGTAAGGCAGATAAATGATTTTCAGGCCTTCCATACTTTGTAACTAATGCTCTGGAAATCTTAGGACTTCTGTCAGGGTGATTATCTTCTCAAGAACTTGATGGAGAATAAAAAACATTATGGGAACTTGTCCTTTCTTGGGAAAGAACATTCTGCTGATGTGAAAACACTGATATGGCTTGTTTCATGCACTTTAGGCCTTATTAGCCTTCTGGATCATTTTAAGGATCTTCAATCTGTATCTTCGTCCTTTAAACACTGGACTATAGCATTTAATATTCAATAGTAGGCTTTAATCCCTTAAATCTCTCACTGATACTCTTTGCCGCTTCTCTTCTATCTAGTCTGTCGATACACAGGTTTCAATGGTGCCTAAGGGCCCGAATGTAGTTAATGACTTTATATTTATTGAAAAATCACGCTAAATCCTCTTAGGCACCTTCCTCCGATTCTAGCTCTTAAAATATCTTCCCGTGCTCTAAAAAAATCGTCTCAGGATCGTGAATCGAGTGGATTCACGCCCTTTAAAACTCGCAAAAACGATAAACATATTAAGAAATCCATAAAGGAGTGGGTCATGATAGAGGCTTGGTGGATATGGTGGGCGCAGTTGATGGAACGGTGGATTCCAGGGAAAACTACGAAAATTGTTGCGTAATGGTGGGAAAATGATCTGATGGAGGTTTGGTGAGGAGGATTCTGACCATCCGATTAGACCGAATGCTGGGCGATCTATGGTCGGATTCACCTGCATTTTTTTAGGAGGTTAGAATGAATTAGCGTGAAAAAATACTTTTAGTGTTAAACATAAAAGTTTAATGTTTGGGCGAATACAAAGGAAAAAGGCTTAAAACGAAGGATATCGGGCACATTTGGTGGTAGGACCAAGAGGGCGGAGGAAGATTGAACGTGGGCCGTCGGATCATGAAAGAGATCAACGGTGGAGATCTTCCGATGAAGTCCTTTGGAAGGTCTGATGAAAATAATATGGATGGGAACGCGATGTAATATGAGCTGTTGAACTAGATCAAATGAACGGTCGAGATTAAATGAAGGGTTATATCGGGGAGGGGTGGTTTTAGCAGAAAACTGCTGGTTTCGCGTAGCTCCGAAGTGGTTTTGAAATTTTTCCAAAAAAACGCGATATGCCTTGCCACCTGACACATGTCCTCTCGAAACCACTTTTATCATGTAATTTTAAAACATTAAATTTCGGGTGCAAAGTTACGCAATATTCAATAGTGACCGTTGGATCCAGGACCTCAGATCCGATGGTGCAGAAAGAGCACGATGTGTTGAAAGATGCGGGGTCAAAACGGAGTACGGGATTGAATCAGGACCATTAGATCTGTGAGAATGGATGGCTGAGATCTAATCGGCAGGTCGCGATATAGTGTAAAGGGGCAAGGAAATGGCGGAGTGCGATTAGATCATGGCCGTTGGTTCTTGTGGATTCAACAGCCAGGATTGAATCGCATGATCGGCATCAGAGGAGGGGAAGTGAATGGGGCATTGGATTTACGCGATGTGATTGAGCGCTGGTCGTCAGATCTGGAAAGGATCGACGGTCAGGATTAGATCGGAAGGGGATGGCGAAGGGCTATGAACAGAGACCCAATTTATATTTCAGCCATCGGATCTGTAGGGATGGACGGTCAAGATTAGGTCGAGGGATCGCACAGGCAGAGGGCAACACGGTGGACGGGTGAGATGAAATTTAGTGCTGGATGTTGGATCGGGAAAGATCAACGGTGGAGATTGCAGCAGAGGTTGATGGAGCAAAGGCTCATCGCATCGGAAAAATAGAGGAAACAAAGGAAAAGGTGGGAAAGAAAGCTCCGATTGCGATTGTGCGACGGGGCTTAGTGCCTAGTCCTGGCGCCCGATTATATGCGAAGAAAGGGGCTAAGGGCTAATCCGGAAGGGGTTTAAGTCCTAAATGTAAACATGGGTGTTTTTAGGCCAAAATCAGTGTTTTTAAGGCCAAGAAAGGGGTTCCGGTAGGCAGAAAAGGGCATTTTTAGACCAAATAAAGAGACCTATCAGGTTTTAAAAGGGAATTTTAATGAGATGGAGGGTCGATGAAGGGATTTTAGAGGAATTTTGAAAGGGGAAAAAGTGGTGAAAATGGAGGCTTTTTTGAAGCATTCTTTTTCTCAAAACAGCAGGGCTTTTTCAATGGAAACAGCAGTGAAGATCTCTTCAAAGGGAAAAGACACATAGAGGCTTCAAGAATGAAATATTTTCAAGGGAAATGTTTCTCTTGAAGGCTCAGAAACATTTTAGCCACCTGTTTGCTATGTCAAAAATTTATAGGTGGCTAACA